>JAYKKO010000011.1:16000000-16484085 GCA_037074685.1 Glyphodes pyloalis
GGTGCAAAGCGAATGCAGCGATGCAGCATGCATTCACGGTAAGGAGTGTTTGTTTATGTGCAACGCAAATATCAGTTTTGGGGTAAAGCAGGCCGTGAGCGTTTCCGAGTTTGGGAATAAGGTATTTGCAGTTGTGTTCACTGTTTGATCTTAAAAGCGAAACACACTGACCAATATATTTGTCTCAAAATCTCAGAATATTGAAATTGGGCAGATGGGTTTCGTATAATATGAAGAATAGATTTTCGAAATTATATCTAAGGATATGTAAACGAGGGTTGGAAGTTTGAAAGTCCTACCGGTGTTGAATTAACAGTACCACCTAAATATCAGTGCCCCAATTAATTAATATTAAATTAAATTTTAAAGAGGTAGGGCACAGCGATTTATCGCCCGAGCTGGAGCAGCCCGGTTGGTGAAATACCTCCACCTTACAGAAGACCGCAGCCAAATAACAATCACTTTTGTGTCGTTGTGTTCCTGCGTGTGGGTAAGGGTTCCATAGCTTCTGGGGGTGCTATATTAGTAGCAGAGGTTAAGCCTTCAAGGTAAGGGGGACAATTCCAGTGACAGGTTTATTATCCTATACTTGTCGCCCTTAAGCTAGGGCCTCTTTACCACTTAACATCAGGTGGGATGAGGTCAATCTTGAAGTTTAATATGCTCAAAAAAAATGTAACATAAATAATACTGTTTTGTAAAGATAGAAATCAGTTTCTCAAAAAATATAGTTAGTTGGAATTGGTACTTCACCGTTGCTATGTTTCTAAAGTAAGAGAGTTAATATTTGAAATGTATGATATAAATGTTATGTATCTTTTGATGTCAAATCCCCTTTTGGGGTTAAAAGAATAGGAAGCTATAGTTTCTATATGTACGAAGTCGCATTCGGCTCTAGTATTTAATAAATATACTACACTTTTAAATAAATTTAATGATCTAGTTCTATTGCAAAGTTTATACCAATGGAGAAAATATTTTGCAATTAATATTTCCATTTCATATTGCAATGAATCGTGCTTAAACGCAGCCGACTGAAATGATGTAATTGAATAAAATGTTCAATAGAGGAACAGATTGGAATGAATACTGTTAATAGTTTTTAAATGGTAATTGAAAACTCTGATGTTTATTTAGTTGAAACAGCTATCATAATTGAGTTACGTATATTTGAAAATGTTTCGCTTCAAATTTGGTTCGATGTTAATTGAATTTGTTGTTCAATGTACTCTTAATGAAAAGTTTGTACTTCAAATGCGTTTTCAAATGCAGCTTGATATTATGAACTGATGTGATGTGATTTCATTTACTTTATTTTATTGACTTCATTGATATTTTCTTTACAATTAAAAAACTAAACTGTAGGACTTGTGCAAAATTGGTAATAATAGTTATACTCGTAGCTATTTCATTAAAAAATCTACCGAGTTTCTTGCCGGTATCATTTCGGTAGTAAGTAGTTCGTATTAACTACTCGTACTAAATAAAAATGGAGTCGCGTTTTGACCCGTTAAATGTTTTTAAATGGAACGCAAAAGCTTTACAGTTTATATATAGATAGTTTAAGTTATTCTGACGGTTCATAAATGATTTTTCACGAATAAAGACATTTTTTATTCTAATAAAAATTAACAACGGTTGCTCGTAGGTTCATTGGAACACTTGCAGAATCCTTTTGGCGAGGGACCTATTTTACTCCTCTGATTTTCGGGACTAATTAATACGATTTCTGATTAAAACAGCAAGCAGACAGCTCATTATTAAACCTCGCTGACCAACGAGAAGCCAGTTCGGCTCCCGGCTGCGGCCAATTAGACCAACTTTATTAATTAGGGATTGAACGAATGTCGCTTTGAACGCATGGACGCTGTTCCAATTATTGGATACGAAATGTTTGAAACAGCGAAACGAAAATTATTTTCTCATGTTCTGTCGGATGCATCGGGCGAGTTTCAAAATGTAATTAGAATGAGCCGACAAATAGGGATGGGTGGCTGTATGAATGATTCAATTGAACTAGTTCACCTAACTATTTGCAGCTTTCGTTCACTTTAACCTAGATAGTTGATTTAGTTCCTTAATTTGTGTTAAGAGAGTAAAATTTTGTTTACAACGGGTATTAAAGGAAAATTTACTCGTAATTTTTGAGTATATTTAATATATTTAAATGCTAAATAATATGATCAGTTCCAGTAATTTTAATAGAACTGTCCATGACTTGAGTCCAGGGTGTAATTGAACTGAAAGATGAAATATTAAACTAAAATATTAATATCTTCTTAATACGCCATATTCATTCCATTCTGTTTTGTAAAAATTGTATGTGGAAACATATTATATTATTTTGTTTAATTTAGTAGAAAGGCGTTCAAACTTTAAAAAAAAATAGCTTTGAAGTCCTTTCAAATTAAAAAATCGAAACTGAACTAGATTGATGATAAATATGAATTAACTTCATCAATCCTTTCACCCTCCCAAGTGAACAGTTTTGGGCATGTCCAAAAATCATGACCCAAATTATTTGGTGAGTTACAGAAGTTATCAAATGAACTGTATAAATACTACACACAAATACATAATGAAGTAACATGTACTCTGCAACAAATATTCGTTTCAACATTTTTGTTGTATTTCTACTCCATTCGGGCTGAAATTTTAACAAAGACGGACCAGTCCGCTCTGCAGCGCTATGCAAATTAAATAACTAGACGTGATCTATTTTATTTCAAGGGGGGAGGGGGGGACTACGTGGAACAAAATCTCCGGACGCGGAATTCCAGGAACGTTGTAACATCGTTGCAGTATTCAAATTTGGGTACAAAATATGGAAATAAACGAGCTTTGAGAACGTGATATCAAATAAAATGTTTCTTGAAGACGATGTGAAATACTAGACTGTAATTTTGGTGATACAATGTGGCAGTTTGATATGTGAAAACTGAATAATCTTTCGAAACAACTTGCCTACGTTAATCTCGATAAGTAAATAAAACCTTTCGATTTTTAATCTTCGTTTTTAAGTGCCGACAATACAACTTGATGGCCTACCATTAAAACAGGTACAGAGCTTTAAGTACCTTGGACACTGGGTGTGCGAGTCATTAAAGGATGACTTAGGTATAGAGAGGCCACTGTGCGTTAGGGCAAATATGTTGACCCGCAGGTTCTCGCGTTGCACTGGAGAAGTAAAGCGTACGTTTTTTAAAGCATATTGTAACTCGGTTTACACATGTAGCCTTTGGACAGATTGAGACAATAACGCGTTCAGGGGACTGATGGGGCTGCCTCGTCACTGTGGCGCGTCGAGGATGTTAGCTACAGGGGTGGTAGACAGCCTCTCGGCTATCATTAGGAAACGCATTGCGTCCCTGGTGCGGCGCGTACGGGCCAGCTGTAACAGCCTCCTGATCTCCTGGTCGCAGCGAGGTTGGACACGGACAGTGTCATTATGCGACACTGGACTCAGGTCCAACTCGCCAAATACACTAAAATAAATTATAATCATCATCATTATTACTCACTAACATAGTTTTTAAGATCTTTTGTCACTAACACATTATCGACTTATGTTTCCGAAATAAATTATTTTATTATTATTATTATTATTTAAACCTTGCAGTAATGAGTTTCTTTTGTCTGGGTGTGTGTCTGTCAATGGCATCGTAGCTTCCAAACAGATGAAAGAATTGAATGAATTTTTATTGTTTAAAAGGTGAAAAAGTCGAGATTGTACTTAGCTACGTTTGATAAAAATCGGTCCAAAATGGCTGCCGTGTTAAAATGGATAATTACATATTTTGACAACTCCCGTATAGTATCAAATATAGGTCTACATTATAAGAAGTTTTAAATGTAAGATACGCTAATTCCGAATGATTTTTAGAGTATTCTAAAAGTATTCAATCAAACCTTACGGCCTGATTCATATATTTACCGTTTGATGTAAATCAATACTAAAGTACATCCAAAAATACCTGACCTACTTATAAATAATATTGATGACCCACTTTTCAAAATGGTCGACCCGATTAAATCTGATCGAAGATTTTATTAACCTTTCATTACTGTTGACTAGATTTCCAATCCAAAAATAATTAATTGTATCTCGGTTTATAATTAGAGGTGAGTTATTAGCCGAAACAGAAAAATATACTTTGATGCCCTTATGATTTTTTTTTATTGCTACTCCCGTCTTTGTATCCTACCATAAAAGGCGCCAAACAAGCACTCCAATGAACAGGTTTCTAATGTTTCCGCATTATTATAAGTATCATCATATTACTTTCAGTGACTTATTTTCATTTTACAATTAAATTAAACTTAATCTATACTAATAAAGAAGAAAGATTTGTTTGTTTGTTTGTAATGAATAGGCTCCGAAACTACTGGACCGATTACAAAAGTTCTTTCACCGTTGGGAAGCTACATTAACCTCGGGTAACATAGGCTATATTATAAATATATATAAAAAATAGGGATCCTTACTAAAACTCCAATAATGTAACCCTAGGTGATCTGAAAAATTATTTACATCGTGTGCGCTGCGAAAACTATTGATTGAAAAGGCTCTTTATTTGTACCTTGGTATTAATCCTTATCAAAATAAATAAACTTTTGAATTATTCAATTCGGAAGATATCATGAGTTTAGAAATGCAAGTATTAGAACAAAGTCGCGTGATTGCCGCTCACCGCGCTCAGCTAGCCATCATGCGATGTAGGCTCCATGTAAGCGTCACTGGGGTAAGGGAGGAGTCAATGTAATAAAATAAAGTGCAAGGTTTATATGTACAATTCATATTTTAGTACCTATTGCACCCGTGCGAAGCCGGGGCGGGTCGCTAGTGTTTTCTAAATTCAACGTAATGCTATTCGGGTTCTTAAGCCTACTTATTACAGCTGTTACCATTTTCAAAATCCGTTCCACCCTTATCCCTTTTACATAGAAGGGTTGCAAATGATTTGCTTGCGTGTCTTTTCCACTACCTTGGCAATGACACACCCCCTCTTGCCTTGAATCAGCCAAATTATGTTATGGAAATACACTTAGTGTATTATTTTGCAGCCATTATCGTTATGTAAGGTGTGACCTTCAAAATGGTTAGGGAGACTACTTGTTCTCTATAGTCTATAAATTAAAAATAAATTAATTGCGCCAGACAATCACACCAATCACCTGGTCTCAAACTAAGGTTTTCCCTTGTACTATGAGTACCAGACGACGGATAATAACTGGGGCGTCATCCCAGCATACCCAGACTCAAGTCAATTTAGAAAAGTTCGGTCTTCAAATTGGCTACTTGACAGTGTTAACAATAAAATATGAAAACTGTTAGATATGTTAGCTTATTAGTTAAGTAATCATTTTACAGTTTTACTTTTTAATTAAAAGCATAGTTAGTATTTTATTTTTGCAAAATAAATTTCACTTTTTTTATCTGTGGAACAAAAGAACCGAAACGGAAACCACCATCGCAATTCGGAAATGACAGCTGTCGGCAAAAATTATTTATTTTAATGTGGCGAGACAATGATTATTTTACCGATTAAACTGAATTATTGTGTCTCTAATCGTATTAAGAATTTATTGCAACATTTTCCGTTTATCTAAATTAAATCGTTCCTATGCGTATCGGTTCGTTGTCTAGGACGTTGACGTCATAATTGCAACAGTGACGTGACTTGGCGTTTTCGCGCGCTTTTTAAATGTGTTACATAAAATCTTATTTTTCTCTGGTTATTTAGATTATTTCCAGATAAATCGAATTGCTTGGGATATAAAATGAACGGGCGCACATTTTACAATACTCTTTCAAAAACTGTCAAGTAGCCAATTGACCCGACCGGGAATCGAACCCGGAACCTTTCGCGCTTTGGCCGCCTACCTTAGCCACTGCGCCACCGAGGTCGTCTATAAAGATAAAATGTCTGTTATATTAAAATAACTCTAACTCAAACTCAAATATTTCTTTATTCAAGTAGGTTACATATAACACTTTTGAATCGTCATTGAATACAATGCAAAGTGATTCTACTTCCGGTTCGGAACCTATATCTACCGAGAAGACACCGGTAAGAAACTCAGCAGATCATTTACAGTATCAGTATCTAACTTATAGCTATGTGTAGAACACTTTGGACCAAGTCATATAGTTTTATTTTGATGAAAAAAAGCATTAAGTATTATTTTATTTTAAGAGGTAAGCTGGAGCAGACCAGTCCCGTTCACAAGCATGACGTATGTGCCAGCCGCTTCGCTCTAAACGTATTAAATTAATATCATAATCAATTACATAGGCTGCTCTGATTTTGTTGTAAGTAGCTATTATAGAAATTATCAATAAACTTTACCACAACATCCAGACCCGAGTCAATGTAGGAAAATTTGTTTTCCAGATAGTGATCGAAAATCTAGCCACACGCCAAAGTCCGGCCTGCTTTCCTCTTAGCTGCAGGGGTGGTCAAAATACATGATACATAACGAAAATACCACATTTAAAATTTTTCGTCACTTCCGGGTAATCACTGAGCCGATTTTGACAGGAGTTTTCCTGTCATGTAGCTGATTCAATGAGGATTTACTTAGGCTACTCATACTTTATATATTGAATTGATTTATGTAAAAAAAAAATAAGAAATAGTATTGTCCTCGGGTACATAGTATAACTACAGCATGTTAGTTTCCACCAAATGTTAATAATTAAATACTTCTTGCTCGTGCATATTAAATTATTTGTGAGAAAATTGTTAACGCGGTTTTAAGACTTGTAAATTGTTTATAGGTATATTTTGGAGTTTATATTGCATGTTGACTGTAATTATTTGAAATATCACTCACTACATAGTTTAAAACAAAGTCGCTTTTTCTGTATGTCCCTATGTATGTTTAGATCTACTCCGTAACGGATTTTTAGATAGATATAGTGATATATGAGAAAGGTTTATGTGTATAATCCATACATATTAATATATAGAAAAGTCAAAACTTCATTAGATTTTACTTGCACCTGTGCGAGGCCCTGGTTGGTAGCTAGTCCATACTAATATTATAAATGCGAAAGTAACTCTGTCTGTCTGTCTGTTACTCTTTCACGCCTAAACGGCTGAACGGATTTTGATGAAATTTGGTATAGGTATACGTTGAATCTCAAGAACGGACATAGGCTACTTTATATTAGAAAATAAGGGGGGGGGGGTAATACCACCTTTGAAAGTTTATATGGAAAAATGTTTATTTTTGAAGTTAGACATATGAAATTTGGCACAAATATAGCTCGAAACTTGGATTAAAATATAGACTACTTTTTGTTTCAAATATTAGGGGAGAAAGGGGTAAAACCGACCATGAAAGGATGTAGTCCACGCGAACGAAGTCGCGGGCACAGCTAGTATAGATATAAATGGCAAAGGTTTCCGCGAACACACATAAAAGAAATATGTACTGAGACACCTCTTCCTTTTTTAAAAACAACCACGTTACCAATTCAGAGCCAATTTCAACGTAATTTGGAAAACAGCGGAACAGCCACTAAAAGCTTAGGCGGTTTAAAAATGGCTTCACCGGAAAGTGCATAGTTGTCGGAGGCTGGCGATAAAAAGTCTATGTGACGAACAGAATTCACACGGCCTTCGCTAGCGAGAATTTTAAAATAGCGTGAAAACACATTTTAGATTCTCGTGAGTGACCGGCAGGCACTGTAGGTTACATAACGAAAGGGGTGTTATACTTCTTTAAGAGAGGTAGGGCATAGCTATATATCGCTTGAACTAAAGCAGTCTGACTGGTGAAATACCTCCACCTTGCAGAAAACCGCAGCCAAATAACAATCACGTGACTGTTGTTGTGCTCCTGCGTGTGAGTAAGGATTTCAGAGCTCCTGGGGGTGCTACATTAGTAGCAGGGGTCAAACCTTCAAGGTGAGGGCGACAAGTCCAGTAACAGCTTTATTATGCTGTACTTGTCGCCCTTAAGCTAGGACCTAATTACCACTTAACATCAGAAGGGATGAGGTTAATCTTGAAGTGCAATATATAAAAAACCGGCCAAAAGCGTGTCGGGCCACGCTCAGTGTAGGGTTCCGTAGTTTTCAGTGCATCACAATACTTAAGTATCCTTAAATTACAACTTTAGTTAATAAATATTTTTTCAAAAACTATTAAACCCATCAGGTTCAAATTAATTTTCCTAGAAAGCCTTTATGCATTTCTATATTCTAGATTTTTTTCATACTTTTTGAACTTATGGTTCAAAAGTTAGATTTTATTTTCTTTTGGAGCTATTATTTCCCAAAATATTAAAATTATCAAAAAAATATCTTACTAAACCCCTGTTCATTTTTAAATACCTATCCAACGATATATCACATGTTGGGATTGAAATTAAAAAAAAATCACTCCCCAATTTACGTGCAAAAATAAAAAAATGTTTTTTAGGGTACCCTAAAAATATTTTTTTTTATTTTTGCACTTTGTTGACGTGATTAATATACATATTTGTACCAAATTTCAGCTTTCTAGTGCAAACGGTTTCTGAGATTATCCTCGGACGGACAGACAGACAGACAGACATGGCGAAACTATAAAGGTTCCTAGTTGACTACGGAACCCTAAAAAAGTGGACCGCAGCGGCTTCACTAACATACTATCGTTTTTTCCACATTTTCCACTAATTCTTCGCTCTAATTGGTTGTCGTGTTATATTATAGCCTAAAGCCTTCCTCGAGATTTGCAGTATCCAACACAAAAATAATTGTTCAATTCGAATCGCTAGTTTTTGAGATTAGTGCATTCAAACAAGCAAGCTTTATAATATAAGTAGATAATTGAGTTGTATCAATTTTTTATTTTTATAGTTCTTTGCGCCGTACTAGCGAACTTTATTCAATTCAATTCAATTCAATATTTGTTTATTCAAGTAGGTTACATATAATAACACGTTCGAATCGTCATTGTATATAATGCAAAGTGATTCTACTTCCAGTTCGGAACCTATATCTATCGAGAAGACACCGGTAAGAAACTCAGCAGATTAGTTACAGTAGCAGTATCTAACTTATAGCTATGTCTAGAACACTTTGGACCAAGTCATATAGTTTTATTTTGATGAGTGAATAAAAGCATTAAGTATTATGTTATTTTAAGAGGTAAACTGGAGCAGACCAGTCCCCAAAGGTGGCACCTGTTCACAAGCATGACGTATGTGCCAGCCATCGCTTCACTCAACCATATTGAAGGGAATGTAACGACCCGCCACATAGCGCCACCACCCCAGTGACGTTTAAAAGAAAAAAAATATTAGAAACAGAAAAGGTAGGTAGGTTGATACAGCAGAAAAAATTCATCGCCTACGATAGCTTGCGGTTAGCTCAATTGGAAAAGCAGCACGCGCGATACGTGAAGGTCGTGGGTGCGATTCCCGCACCGCAAGGGGAAATATTTATTTTCTGTTTCTAATATTGAGTTGTATCAATTTACTAGCAATGTCCGACGACTTCACGTTAGACTTCATGCTTATTCTTGAATTAATTCATGTGTAGTTAACAGTTTTGACCGCGGTCAAGCCGACACTTATTGGTACAATTAAGTTTGTTCGACACACACTCACTAAAATTGAATTGAAAATAATGCAAAAATAGATCTTCTATTTTAACGCGTATCTTGTCACATATTGTTTAATACTCCGTTATCTTTGTCGCACACTCATGTTAAATCATATTTATTTGCATGCAACATAGGCAGAAATGGACTTAGATGAAGAAGCATAATTGCCATTAAGCATAAAAAAGATTTTCGTGTTAAATTTAATAAAACCAAGTTATAAAATTCAATAAAAATATGAACCTTTGATATTTTATTTCTACTTTTACTTGAACGTAAAGTGCTGGTATTTACTCAACAGTAAACTCCGTCTAGTTGATTAAGAATGAGAATTGTAAAAACTCTTCAACTTGAGAAACATCTCCGCACCTTTTTCATCTCTTTAAAATAACGTAGCCATTAATTTTCTCAGACCTCCCCCCCCCCCCTGGCCCCTCTGTCACCCCTCTGTAACCCCTCTGTCGTCCGTTGTCCGCGTCTGTCCCTCGTTAAACCTTTTAGCAACGTAAGCGTGCCGCCCAATTGAAGCCGGAGTAATTTATGTCCCGATGTGTTAGTCAGCGATACTCCCACGTGGCCGTTAAGGAAATTGTCTAGGTGGTTAAAATTTATTTTTATTCTGCCGGTTTTGTTGGATTCTTCTCGGTAGGATTAGGTTCCAACTGGCTGTAGCTTTTTTTATAGACAACATCATGTACATTGTTCTGATTCTGTTGTAAGTAGTTAAAGCACTGGTGTTACAGAAATCAGCAACAACGACGGTACCACATCACTCAGACCCGAGACAATACAGAAAAGTTAATTTCCCATATTGACACGACTGGAGATCGAAACCAGAACCTCAGGTAGCTTAATTTTCTTTATATAGGGACTATTCATAAGTACTACTAATGTAATCTATGAGTAAAAAAGATTGACTTGATTGACTCAGTGATGGCGCAACGCCAAAGTCCGGCCCGCTCGCCTGTCAGCTGGAGGTCGTCAAAAAATCGGTTTATAATCATTTTGACGATGCATAGGTGTTACTTGTAACTTATGTGATTGTGATTATTTATACTAACTAAGAAAATACGAACCTACCTAACCTTAATTAATAGTTCGGTCACAAATTTACTAAGTCAGCCTCTTGGGCTAGTGACTCAGTCGCCCAAATTAAAACAATGCCTGTAAAATGGTTTCTCTTATAATAACGTCTGTTATCTACTCCGTAAGCCAGCTATCACTTCACCGTGTAAAAATAAATGCACAGGTGCTCTGGGCACAATTATGTTAGACCCAGTTAACAGTTCGTCAGCGGGACCAGGTGGGACTCTGCCAATAGGCAACAAACAAGTAAGTGTATAAAATATTATACACTTACTTGTTTTGTCTAATACATAATTAATAAATAAACTAGCTAACCCGACAGACGTTGTAATGTCTTAACGGCGACTTAACACAACAAAAAAGGGAAATTGGTCCAACCGTTAAAGCGTGATGGCGTGACCAATGGAAATAGAGATTCATTTTTATATATTAAGAAGATTATTATTGCTAAGGGCTGAAATTCGCTCGCACAGTCTGTATTCCAGACAAATCCAACACATTTATAAATAGTATGAACGGGTTTTTCATTCTAATGAAGCCACAGGTCTGCCTTTGAAGAATAAACCGTAATAGAAACTTAGATGCTGAATCACCAAACCAGGCGTCGTTTAGGTAAAACTACTGTCTAACATTAATAAATCCGAAAGCGACAGACAAAAAATAAAGGGTCAATCGGCTTACGAGAGGCAGGAGCGACCACAAGCTCGCTCGGGGTCTGTTCAAAGGGTTCGAGTCACTTTTGGGTCTAAATGCTTTAGGCTTAATATTTATTGCGATAAATAATAAGGTCTTGAAATTAGAAATGCCTTTATTTACAAATGTTAGTTGATGATCACTAGTATTTATAACTAATCTTAAGGTTCTTGCCATGTTTGTATTTGTGTGCATAATCATAGAATATCAATTTATATTAAGGACGCGACGTTTCTTATCCCAACCAAAAATTTAACTGCATATATCTTCTTAATGTCGATGATAATAAAATTAAAATGGGTAGATGCTGGTGGCATTTGTGACTTAACTTTAAGTATTCACACAATTTTCTTTTATCATTTTTTAAATACGTGTATAATAAAGTGACGCTCTTCAAATGGCTTCTTCTTTCTTCTTTCTGGGTGCACGAATGATTGATGTTATACTGCGGGCAACGTGTTGGACATTATAGGAACTAAATTGTAATAATTTAAAGGATGAAATCTTTTATATTTGCACTTAATTTTGTTTTTGTAATAATCAGGCCTAGCATACGCAACGCGACTGAATTTTATCGCGCCCTTAACAAACGTCAAAATCGATTGAAGTCAGTGCGTCAGCAGATTGGCTGAATAACGAGTGCGGTGTGCTATTAGCCAATCAACAGTATCGAAACTTTTGCCGTCTCATGTGACAAATTTGATATATTGCGCATTCTAGGCCTGAATGTCAGCTGATCTTGCTTTGAATTAGGAATATTCAAACACTACGCTGTCACAAATTCAGTGCACATTTTTGATATCGATATCTCTTCATCATCGCAAAATAATGTCCACACGTTTCCACCCTGACATAAACCAGCTCGTGAAATACAAAATTCCACTGTATTTTAATCTAGATAAACTGCATTTTGCATCGCACATGACCGTGGCTCCCGCATACAAAAATTAACTGTGTTTTAATTTAAACCAGAGTGCAATTCGTATAGCCCGCGATTTGCGGGATACCTCAAATTGTAAGTGGGAATAATTTAATCAGTCGCATGCGAAAATTAACCTTATTCCGTAAGTGATAGCACACAACTCTCGTCGGAGTAGTTGCCCAACGAGTAATGAATGTCGCCGCAAACCACTTGCACGTTTAATACCTAGGACCGCAATAAAGGGCGCATACACAGTACACTACAAAGTATTATTTCGAAACGTATTGGAGTATAGAGAAAAAAACATGTAAGCAAAAAGTATTTATTCCCGTAGATTTTTCTGGGATGCTTACATCATTTATCAGATCCTAGTTTTTAGATGGTAGTCAGTCAGGTTTTTACATTTATAAAATCTGACTCTAAAGTTTTAGTGAAAATTAAAACTGCTTACTGAATTTTTTGACTAAAGATTCCACTCATTAAAGGCACCAACTTATATTCACCTCTAGTCGTTAATTTTTGTACCCTACACCAAAGTCACAAAGTCTAAATGAATGTACACAAGTGCATTGTTTTGAAGTTTTCACTTTGCTCTTTATATCAATGTCACAAAGGTTCTTATTGGAGTAACATGAACTTGTATGTTCACAAAGAGCTCGTTTGCAATGTTGTGAAGATGTTAATCTCTTTGTGAGAGGAATATATCATTTAATGAACGGAATATTGTTTTAAACGAGCGGAACGTTGCTTGGTCTTGCCGTAAGTTGTTTCGAGTTTTAATGGGAATGTTACGTGAGCGGGGTCTGATCATGCTTTGCTTTTAACTCTGCATTTGTGTAAACGCTCCCGAATTCATAATATGTTCACAATTTCAGTTAGGTTTTACTTTAAAACTGGTTTTTAAAACTATATTTTCGAATAAAATGGAAAATTTTGGCTCCGCTGTTACTGATCCTTCTAATACTGCTGGCTACTAATAGTTCGTTTTTATTTATTTCATGTTTGTATAAAAATCGTAGAGGATAGAAGGTTCCCAATTTTGAATTATTAAATTTGAAGAAAGCTAATACCCAGTTGTATTTTTTTTTCTTGGTTTCCAGTTGTTTTGGTTACTACAAGAATCTTAATAAAAATGCTATAAACGCAAAAATTTATGAGCATGCAAAGATGTTTCACGCAAACACTACTGAATAGATTAATATAACTAGGTAATTATATATATAATATCTTCTGATTATATCCCGATATAAAGCGAAAAGAAATTTGCCACAGGTATTATTAAAAGAAATCAAACACGCGAATTAAACAGTTATCATTTCATCTCAAGCAAATATCATCCAATTAGTACATCGTTCCACGTAGTTCACTGAGAGCGACGCTACAAACTCAATGAAATTCGTCATCACCGACACTGATTATTGCGACCCAATGACTTCGCGTTTATTACCGTATTTTGTCATTTGTGTAAATCAGAGACTGGCGCTGGTCCAGTCGAGCGAGCGGTCGCCATGGTGACCCGAGGAATCCCAATTAGTGGCGCCAGTGTCGCATGAATACAATTTCGCGTATAGGGTTGGTTGCAGTGGGCCAATTTCGAAAAAATATTATCAAATATGACAATATATGGGTGAGGGTGACGCGGTAACAAAAAAAGATTCCAATTATCACTTCAGTTTAAAAAACAATGAAAACGTTTTTCTTGCTTTATCAATTGAATAAAAAAATAATATTAATAATATTAATAATGACCGATGAGTGCACGTCAGCAACTCGTGAAAACTAAACGGCGAAGTAACGTCGCGCTAAAGGACAATGCCCAAATTACTATGGACGAATGTACTGACCTAAAGAAAATAGAAAATATCTTTATTCATGTAAGCTTAACAAAAGCACTTATGAATAGTCAGTACAAATAAAGTATTCTACCGCCGTGTTCGGAATGTTGATCATGTCGAGAAGAACCGGCAAGAAACTCGACACTTACTCTTTTCAAATATAACAATGTGTCCTTAAACTAGGTACTTAAATAAAGTATACAAAGCTATAGTAAGATTTCAAAGAATTAAGTTATTCTAGACCCATACATTTTTGTCATTTAAATAATCATCAATTTTGTAGTAGCCCTTTTTTATTAAACAATTTTTAACATGAGACTTAAATCTATGCATGGGCAACTGGATAACATTTTCAGGTAACTTGTTAAATAATTTAACGCTTAAACCCACAAAGGAATTACTTATCTTATGTAGTCTTAGATATGGAACAGCAAGCTTGTGTTTATTTCTAGTGTTAAAGTTATGGAAGTCAGATTTTTTAAAAAGTAGATTATAATTTTTGCGTACATACATAATACAATCAAAAATGTATTGAGATGCAACGGTAAGTATGTTAATTTCTTTAAATAAGTCTCTGAGAGAATCCCGTGATTTAAGACCATATATGGCGCGGATAGCCCTCTTCTGTAAAACAAAAATAGTCTGAATGTCAGCAGCTGTTCCCCACAAAAGGAGACCGTATGACATAACACTATGGAAGTAACTGAAATAAACCAGTCTTGCCGTCTCAATATCAGTCAAATTACGAATTTTTCTTACAGCGTATGCAGCTGAACTAAGCCTTCCTGCCAGGGCAACAATATGGGGTCCCCATTGCAATTTAGAGTCTAATGTGATGCCGAGAAATACTGTAGAATTAATTATATCAATAGGTTCACCATTCATAGACAATTTGATGTTGACTTTTTTAACATTCGGCATTGTAAATTTGACACATTTCGTTTTCTTAGTGTTAAGCAGGAGATTATTATTCGTGAACCAATGTAGCACTTGTGAGAGAGAACTATTTATATCTTCAAATGATTCTTTACATCTATCAACTTTGAAGATGAGAGAAGTGTCATCAGCAAATAACACAATCTCACAGAGATCCTTCGCAAAGTAAGGAAGGTCGTTAATATAAATAAGGAACAACAGAGGTCCCAATATTGAGCCCTGGGGCACTCCCATCGCTAGAGGTGCACCAGAAGAGTTAGTTCCATTCACATTGACCCTTTGAGTTCTGTCAGAAAGGTAAGACTGTAGAAGACTCAGTGAAGTGCTTTTAAAGATTTATGTGTCATGATCAAAATAGCTTATTTAAAGTAAGTTATTTATGTATATCTTTCCTACGAAATTATACCTATTCTCGTTTCCAGAGTTTGAAGATATTAAAGAAAACACATTGTATCGTAGGTTATAAAAATGACACCTATAGGAACCTATTCTCTAGACAAAGAGATATAGAACAGTCGTCAAATTGTCACTGTCATGAGGTGATGTGACATTAACCAGACGTTAATCGATTTAATGATTGTGATTGTCTAAAATCGTTATTATTATTTTTTATTTGATGACATTTTAATGTATTATGTAAATATTTCTTGCACGATTAAAACATTTTAAATTAAAATGGGTACATAATCATAATGATAGGAATGCATTCTCATCGTTACTGCACATTATTGAAAAATCAGAATCAATTCGATTGCTTTCGTTATACTTCAAGACGTACACCTCCCTACTTTCCATCATGGCTGAAATTGTCAAATGTATCGGAAACTATAAAATTACTTATATTTTTCAAAAAATTACCCCCAAAAGGAATTTTAGTGAAAAACACCGAAATGGTGTAAAAAAAATTAACTTTTTTTTCCCCAAGAAAAAGATTGTGACACTACAAACTTTATTTAGAGTACTGGCTATGGGCAATCTCCTTTACCGCAGTGTTTGTTTTACATGATAACACTACAAAAATGTGTCTTTTTAAAACCTCTTGCCTAAACGAAATGGTTAGTTATCTACTTTATTGACAAAAGGCAGGACACATAGTTAACCGTAAAACCTATTAGTTCTAAAATCCCAATTGCCGACAGGAAAACGCATCAACACACAGTTTGATTAGTTGACTTGTCTTAGAGTTGCAAAATGGCTTGAATCTTGATGCGTGTATTTACTCGGAATATAACAAAAAATTAGGTTTAATTAAAATTTACTAAAAGTCAAAACATATTGGTACAACTAGTATTCCACCGGGCATTTGTGTTTAAAAGTAGTTACATATAGTGGTACTAACGTTGGTTCTGGTTTCCATAACATACACATACGTGCATAAGCTACTTACTTTTGGATCAAAATGTGTGATATGTTAATTATTTATATTTATTACTAGTTTTTGCACGCCACTTCGTTAGTTTTATTTCGGGATAAAAATTATTCTTTAAATTAATCTTTTATCTCATGCATTTTATTTCATAAAAACTCAGTAGTTTCAAAAAACAAACATACATTCAGACATCCATATTCATACATTCTTACAATCTGTCGTTTGTAATATTAGTAGGATTCGGCATCCTTACTGTATTGTGTGTGTACGTCCTATGTATGTACTATGTACCGTTTGTCGGCGCCTTTATGAAGACTTAAAGGGTAGGCGCTTCGGTCCGAGTCCCGTATTACATCGTTGTATTGTCTTGTGGTCACCCAACTCGACCGCTAGTGTTAACAATTAACTCTTGTCACAATGGACGAGGTGTCTTTCGGTTCGGAGAGCAGGTTAATGATGTCTCAATTCTAATAACTACAATAATAATAGAATAGATCATATACATTATCAGAATTTTGGTCATTTTGTTACACAACACCCGTTTCTCTAATTAACTGTACTAATTGAAACAGTTATATTTTTATTTCCTTTCGCCCTTGAGAACGAATGTGGTTTTTATTTTTTCTGACCGAAGAAAGATTGCTATGTATTAATTTGTTGTTGTTTTTTTGCAGGTACTTAATCCACGAATATGACAAAAATCAAGTGTTGCTTGCTCAATCGTAAGTATTTTCACAAATGCACCAATGAAAAACATATCCATTGCATGTCTAGCAAATATTATTATTTTTTTTTTTTCATAATTGACCGTTAATAAAGATGGGCTAAATGGCTAGAAGTCCATCTTTTGTTATTTTTTGTTCAATAAAGTTTTTTAAAATACATAGGTTAATCGTTTTAGCGAGTTGTTACGGACTCCTTTGTAGGAGCCTTTTTGATAGTTTTTATTATAAAACGTTGAGTCTGTCTTATTCTATTGTTCGGCCTGTTCTGTCAAAATTATCTCTCTTTCAGTTTATATTTCTATTATTTTTCTTTATTATATTTCCTAAAACCACTCTGAGTTAATTTTTCTTTCTCTTCACTCCGTAACATTTGATCCGGCTCGAAGGACCAAATCTAATAGCTAGCACTTAGATTTCAATTCTTGGAACATAAAGTCCATAGCAATAGTACCCAACACTGAACAACAAGAATATATTTTTTATTAATTAAAAGACTCTACCAGGGGTGGCAACTTATTTGAACCAAGGTGCCAATTTGCACACAACAGTGAAGTGCCAAAAATTTGCAAAAGTTAATCGTTTTGTGACTACTGCGGTATTATCCCTATTAATATTATAAATGCGAAAGTAACTCTGTCTGTCTGTTACGCTTTCCCGCTTAAACCTCTCAACCGATTTTGATGAAATTTGGCATAGGTATACGTTGAACCTCAAGAACGGACATAGGCTACTTTTTGTTAGAAAGTAAGGGGGGGGGGAGTAATGCCACCTTTGAAAGTTTATATGGGAAAATGTTTATTTTTAAGTTAGAGATATGAAAGTTGGCACACATATAGCTCTATTAAAATATAGACTACTTTTTGTTTCGAATATTAGGGGACATAGAGGTAAAACCGACCATGAAAGGATGTAGTCCACGCGAACGAAGTCGCGGGCACAGCTAGTAGAACATATTTCACAATCATTATGCTTGCTTTTAGTTCTCAAATAATTAAAAAGAAGTAATCAACAAACCCAAACTTAGTAAGAACGACCTCCCAATTTGTCGGTTATACCAGCCCCTAAAATGTTTTGTGCAAAAAAGAATATACATATATTTACGGACAACGTACTCAGCAAACCGTTTGACGATGTAGTACAAGTTATTTATTTCTCGTCAGGCAGCCCGTTTAATTTCCGGCCCGTCCGTTAGTAATTTGTTTTCGACGAAAGCCGATGTGTGTAAACAAATCAAAATGGCGCTGATAAAGCGCAGTTTGCACTTTAATCGTTTCTTGAGCGTGTTTTCTTGGAAGTTCCCTATGTATTGTTAGAATTCAATTGAATATAATTGAAATGGTTTATGATGATATCTTTTAATACCTTTTGTGTTAACGATTTTTTTAAGGAACATTTTAATCGTTATAAACAATTGATGGATTAACCTACTTGAATGAAGCAATATTTGATTTTACTTGATATATATTATTATTGATATTTTAATGCGTTTTAAGGCATTAAAATATCAACATTAAAATAATGGACTGTGAATAACAATATGAATCAACAATTTTATCCGATTGCCGAAAAAATAATGGTAATGTTTTCGAAAGTATGTGAGTATTTACGTTCATTACTTCACTTCGTCTAAACTTGGAACTTAAGTACCCAGAGATATCCCTTGAAACAAGAGTAATACCTTGTACGGTCTAATTAATATTTATTCATTATGTTCCAATTTTAACCAAAACTAAACAAATTATCTAGGTATGTATACTTTAAAGTATTGATGACCTAGCTTTCAAAATCATGTCAAAATGTTTATTATAATTCTACCATTCACGTAAACGTTGCTAATTCTATCTTTAATTATACCATAGAGCCTTTACACTAAAAAATAAAACTAAATTTAGTTGATACCATCCAATAACCCTAATCCATCTGTTGCATATCAGAATAAAACTCCACAGCGGAATCCAACTCAAAAAATACAAAAAACATCGTGCACATGAAAATTAAAACCAGGCTTCACTGCAGGATTTTGCGCAAGCGAACCCGAATCATGTTTCAAGAAAAATCTTTCTGATCCGGCAACAAAAAACGCAAGCATTTATCGGAAAATATGCAACATACTCTGGGATACGCGGCTCATGCCTGCTCCAGTGAAGGGCTCTTGTAACCGAATACCGTTAATTGTTCGTTTACGTTATTGCTGGGAGATGCAAGCGATTATTGCACTTATTACAATGTTTTTGGGTGCATTATTGAGCGCACTGTACTCGATAAGGGTTCTAGCTAGTGTTGCCATCAATTTGTTTTAAATCGGTACATGAGGCCAAACAATTGGGATTTAGGGCTGCAGCTTGATTCAGCAAACAAAAAACAAGGGGTTTAATTTATTGCATTTTAAACCACTAGTGCAACTAAAGCATTATAATATATATTACCAAAATTAAAAATGTAGTTATTCTTACATAACAAGCAATCAGTCTTGCTGGACTAGTAGAAATTATATAATAAATTCGGTACATGTAGCGCCCCGATAAAGCATAAATCAGTACGCGTCTTCAGACCAGTGGAAATCGGGACGTCCCGCGCTAATAAGGACACCTGACAGCAACTAGCTCTGGCTCAAGGTTTTTTGGCACTTATTCCTTTGTGTTCAGGTTCAGTATCGTGTGCAAGGGATCTTTTTGCGCATTTATTGAGCAGGTTGGTTTCAGATGGGTATATTAATTTGGTAGCCTGGTGTATTCGCAATTGATGAGCTCTATTGGAGGTATTATCTTTGTACGTGAGAATATAATTGGGTTCGGCTTCTTGATTGCTGTCGGCAATTAGTGTTATTATTTTATACCTTTGAGGGGTTGTCCTGACTAATTTGAGCGTCTACTGCCTGTAATGTACGAAGGATTAAGATAATTTCCCTACATATTAATCATAAATAGATTCATTTATATTGATGAAATGCCATTCATTGCACCCATGCCAAGCCTTGGGGGATCACTAATCCATACTAATCCCTACTAATATTATAAATGCGAAATTAACTCTGTCTGTCTGTCTGTTACTCTTTCACGCCTAAACGGCTGAACGGATTTTGATGAAATTTAGTATAGGTATACGTTGAATCTCACGAACGGACATAGGCTACTTTTTATTAAAAAATAAGGGGGGGATGGGGGTAATACCACCTTTGAAAGTTTTTATGGAAAAATGTTTATTTTTGAAGTTAGAGATATGAAATTTGGCACAAATATAGCTCGAAACTTGGATTAAAATAACGACTACATTTTGTTTCAAATATTAGGAGAAAAAGGGGTAAAACCGACCATGAAAGGATGTAGTCCACGCGAACGAAGTCGCGGGCACAGCTAGTCTAATATATTTTATGACAAAGTTTTTAAGTTTGATTCACGATGTCGAATTTCATTATTAGTATTTATTAAAAGTAATTCCAAAAACCTAAGCCACAACAAAAGATCAGTAATATATTGAATCTATTTGCAACCGAAATATATAAAATTAAATAAAAAATTCTAAAGGTTGTGCGTACCCGCCCTACAACAACTTCTCTTTTAAAATGTGTTGCCATAGCGGATTATCCGCGCGTTCCATTACGGTAATAAAAGCGTGTGTTTTTAGGCGCTCCCCGCGGGTAGGTACATATGTACTTAGGCTATGGTAAGCCGAAATTGGGGATGCCAGTTAATGAAACCAAAAACTGGGACTGACCAGCTCAACATATTGGCATACATAACAAATGTTTACTTTTCAAATCTGCATTTGTTTCGGAGGAAACGGTGAAAAATGTTAGAAACATTTCTATAGAATCTCTCTTAGATATAATACTTGCCTAAAGCGGCTCTACATCACATAATTAACTTATAGGCAGAGGTCAATTTTATAATTAAGTAGAAACATTAAAAACTGACTTTCTCGTCTAATTTTGAAGGCTTATTTTAGAAAAAATGTATATATAACCAATTGAAATCACCAATAGTGGTTAAATATTGTTTTTATGTAAAACAATTAGCTTTGACCGCTGCTTCGCTTACGTTATTTCGGGACAAAAAGTACACTTTATGTTAATCTAGCTTGTTACTTCTCTTTCTACTAGATTTAATTCAAATTCGTTCAGTAGTTTTTATGAGAAATGATAACCTTCGCGTTTAAAATATTAGTAGAATGCGACGATTCATTTAGAAATTATAACTGTCAAGAGAGAGATACCGGCAGTTTTATAAGTCCTTTTGCACCAAGGTAAACTGCTCTCAGAGCCACACTGGTTAACAGGCTATGTCCGGCTTTATACTGACGTGAGGTTACACTAGCCGGACCAGCCGCGAGGCGCAGGTGGGTCCACTTTCCGCGATAACTGCTGGGAACGGAAATTTTTGACAAAATTTTACTTACTTACAGAGTATTCTTAAGATTATTAGACCATGCGAAATTATTGCCTATTTAAGAAAAGTGTCTCAAAAGTTTATTAGTGATAATGAACCACATACTTTCACCTCAACCTTACAGAAGACCGCAGCCAAATAACAATCACTTCGGTGTTGTTGTGTTCCTGTGTGTGAGTAAGGTTTCCAGAGCTCCTGGGGGGTGCCACATTAGTAGCAGGGGTCAAGCCTTCAAGGTAAGAGCGATTTATTATGCTGTACTTGTCGCCATTAAGCTAGGACCTCATTACCACTTAACATCAGGTGGGATGAGGTCAATCTTGAAGTGCAATGTAAAAAAAAATACAAATAATTTAAACTTGAATTCAATCAAAAATAAATAATAAAAATTGTAATTATTAAAAAAAATATTACACTTATCTATACTTAAAATATCTTAAAGAACGTTTCCGTTTCTTGCAGCCCAACCAGGATCGTGATATGCGGTCCTCACGTAAACTTCTCCTTACTTTTCCTACTCATTCTTCTGAATTCTATTCCCAATCCTTCACTGTCCAATCTATACGCTTATGGAATTCTTTACCTTTATCTATCAGATTATCTGAGACTCTTCCTATTTTCAAAGCCAGGGTTAAATCGTACTTCCTCTCACTTGCTTAATGTTAATTTATGTCTTTTATCTATAATTTTAGCTGGGCATGTTGGTTGTTAGTAAGTTTCATACACTTATCCATATTAACTTATTATTATTATTTTTTTTTTTTGAGTCAAAATACTTTACTTAATTTTATATTTGATAAGCATGTTTATTTGTATATATATATAACTATATATTATGTTATATATCTATGAGTTTATGTATGTTTATAATGCTATACTATGAATATAATTCAAGAAATAAAACTTTATTAATGTTGCACGGCCGTACCCATTTCTTGCCATCTACTATTTCCTCTACCTTAAGGTTGTCTGGAAGAGATCGCTTTCTAGCGATAAGACCGCCTAAATTGTACTATAATCAATCTGTAAAACCTATTTCTGTAAAGTTTTTGTGCAATAAAGTATATCTATCTATCTATCTATCTACACTAAAGTTGGACTATGGAGTCCGTGAGGTCCCGAGTTCCTTCTCCGGTCAGGTCGGGTCGTTCGCTATTTGTCTAAGGGAATTGATGTTTTGATACAATCCTACGATTGTATGATGATAAGTGATGATTGTTGAAAAGTGATGATATGACTCCGTGAAAAGTAACAACTTTCTTTTTACAGATATCTTCACTCTGTTGTCACAGATTTATTTTTGCAAGTGGACCTAAATAATTAAAACTAAGGACAGGACGCATACAGAAATTATCTTTTCCTCACAAAAACACGCCCGCAGATTTCTCACACGTGCTGTATTATCTGTGACGAGTCTGCGCTCAGCTATTGTCAATATTTGCGAAGCGTGCGGGTTCGGTTCCCGGCTATATGTTGACTCACGCGATACGGGTAGGTGTAACAGCCTCCGGTATACACGATGTGGGGTGTAATCGAAATATTGTACACACACAGTATATTGTGGAACTGCTGGATTACCTTTACTTTTGAGGACGGGAGTTAAGGTGTTGGATGTTTTGTTTTCTTTTATACTACTTCCTTAAAATATTATGAGTGCGAAAGTTTAAGTAAGGATGTTTGTTGGTCGCCAAGTCGAACAAAAAAGTGAGTATCCTATCCTAAGTGTATTAACATATATTTTTTATAAACATACAGGAGACTTTTTATCCCAAAATAATCCATAGTTAAGGGGGAAAAGTTAGTTGAAAATAATTACATGATCTCAAAACATTGTACACAATGTTTTGAGATCATGTAACTTTATTAATCGTTAAAATATGAAAGCGAAATACCACGTTCCGATTAATAACGAAGTTTCAGAAACAGTGTCACACACAAACTTGAAATTTGAAAGGTTGATTCCTTAAAGGAGGTAGACATTATGAACGGATTTTACGAAACTCCTCCCCTAAGGGGTAAAACGGGGGTTGGAAGTTTGTATGAAAGTTTTTGAAGTAACAGACTTGAAATTCAAATGGATGTCGAGGTGTATGCTTTTATTATGTTCCTTTTACTTTTTTTCTTTTAGAAGGTTTAGTTTATTTCGAATAAATAAATAAATGCGCCAGACAATCACACCAATCACCTGGTCTCAAACTAAGGTTTTCCCTCCAGACAACGGATACCAACTGGGGGCGTCATCCCAGCACACCCAGACTCAAGTCAATTTAGAAAAGTTCGTTTTCTAAATTGACCCGACCGGGAATCGAACCCGGGACCTTACGCGCTTTGGCGCCTACCTTAGCCCCTGCGCCACCGAGGTCGCCAACAACAACAACAATAACTAACGGATAACTTGACGTGTATGAAGTTGCGAGTGGCCGCTAGTCTCGTATATGTTATTCTATAACTTAATTAGGATGTGGATAATTATCCTATTAATTTTAACGAGAATGTCTGCATGTCTGGATGTATGTATGTTACTCTTTCTGTAAGTTTTTTCTATCGCCTTGTAATGAAGTGTGAAATAGTGCACTGTATACAGTTAATTAAGTATATCTAATTATGCAATAAATTTATTGTTATCTACACTAATATTATAAAGAGGAAAGATTTGTACCTATTTTTGTATGTTTGTAATGAAAAGGCTCAAAAAGTACTGGGCCGATTTAAAAAAAAAATCACCAATAGAATGCTACATTCTTCCAATTTAACATAGGCTACAAAATTAGGGATCCTTGGTAAAATTTTAAAAATTTCAACAGAAAAGCGGGAAAATTCTCTAAGGCGAAACGAAGTTCGCCGGGACCGCTAGTTATCTCATAAAAGCAATCTTATCTTTAAGCTCTAAGCGACTTTTCTATCTATTTAAAGCTATCAGTCGTGAAATTTATACCTAATACTTGTGTGCCTTTCATTTTAGAAATAGTTAAGATACCAGTACTCCTTTAATGATTGTGATTAAAAATGAAACCACATTTAAGGAAAAAGAAAAAAAAACATTAAATCGGTTGAAAATCTTTGAGTAATCGGTGACTGTGGTAAATTAGGAAATAAAATAATAAATACCTGACAAATTAAGATCATTCCTCTATTTTTGCAGTCGGTAAAAAAACCTAAAGCAATAAATGAATGGTGAATTTTCTTAAGAGGCCACCCTCCGTCATCTTACGCTCCCACCGCGACTGTAACACAATCCGTCCGGTTGTAATGCCATTATTTAAATCCGGTAAACTCCAGACGCAGCCGGAGCCGCAAATATAACCGGAATTTAATTTAAAATCCGGCTTTATATCCGGACGGTTCGGGACGCAGCATTCAGCTGTGAGCCGAGTTGTAACGAGCGCAGTTTTGTTGAGGAGCGCTATTGTTTCCGGCTCCTGGTTAAAAGCGGCGATACCTTGTGTTGATGTTGCGTTAATTGGATGTCTATTATTTTTATTTGCTGCATGGGAAATGTCACCGCGTTTTTTTTTGGTTCCTCGCTTTTGCTGGACAATCCTTTTTGCTGACATTGGTTTTGTGACGATGAAAAGAGCGATTAAATAAAAATGTGTAATCCTAACAGGACAATTAAAATATACGGATATAGATTGAAATTAAGAAGTGTACGGCGCTTCTTTTTTTCGTTAAGGTCTGTCTCGTATCCCGTGTCTGTATCCCGTGTTTAGGAACAACGGAGTGCTTCCGCCAATATCAAGTGTTTAGAAATACATGTCAGAAAGGAGACTGTTAAGTGGTATAGGGCACGACCTCAGTGGCCGAGAGGCGAGCGTGCCGGACTTTGGCGTCGCGGCATCTCAGAGGTTCCGGGTTCGGTCCCCGGTCGGGTCAATATGGGAAACGAACTTTTCTGTATTGTCTCGGGTCTGGGTGTTGTGGTACCGTCGTTGTTTCTGATTTCTGTAACACAAATGCTTTAGCTACTTACCACAGAATCAGAGCAATGTATGTGATGTTGTCCAATATTTATTTATTATTATTTATTTATTTATTTGGTTCTTAGTTGGAGTCTTCATTAGGAATAGTTACTTAGAATTCAGAACACTTCGACTGCTCGAGAGAAATTGGAAATCTTGAAACACTCTCCTATAACAAAATGTCGTTAATGGCGTCACTTCGACACCATATTGACAGTATCCGGAAATGTTTTAGATCATTCTTACAGCTGAAAAAAATTGTTCATCACTGTATTCCACGAGGACTTGTATGCGTCTTCTTTTTAGAGGTATTTAACGCGCGATATGTAAAGATCGTATCGTGCGTTTGAATCCCATGCTGCAGAGACAGATGATATTTTTTTTATTCTAACATCACTAGGGCAGTGCGATGTAATATAAATATTAAAAAAACAGTTAAGGCTTCGGAAATCGCATCGTAATTTATTCATCCGTTTGAGAGCTACGATGTCACAAGCAGATACAGATAGATAGATAGTCAAACTAAATCAAATAAAATACATGTAGGCAGGTTTCAACGCAGATGTCTGGAATAAAAAATATTTCTAGACCTTTTTATATGGATTAGTACCTGAAACAGGATTATAGGACGAGGGTAGGTTGACAGCTACTGTCAAACGAACGAAAACAAGATAATAATGTAGAGAAAGGATTCGGAGATAAATTCAAATGGGAATAATTGTAAGGTCTGCACCGGCCGACAGCTGTCACGCGCGGCCATGAATCTCGCAGGTGGCTACATGAGGGCCGGACTAAGGGTGCAAGAATATAATTTAAATAAATCAAATTTAAATAAAACCAATTTCTGTAAATTTTTCTGTGCAATAAAGTGTATCTATCTATCTATCTATCTATAGAAAGAAAGATAAACATTCATTGACCATCATAGTTACTACATGTACCTACTTAGGTTTGACTGACGCAAAATATTAAGCTACATGAACTAATTACTTTCGCTTAATGAGTATTAAGCTCTAATACGAATACAAGAGAAGGACACCAGTAGAAAAGAAAGGTAAATGTTTGTGTGTTCATATAGATATGGATGTGTGTACGTGTGTTGTGCAATTCTCAGCTTAGCATGCTCGAGATTATTCCAAATATGAACATCAGCAAATAATATAACTGTCATTAGTACAGCATTTATCTTTTTTAATGTGGGTCTCAGTAGACAAACTCTACAATAATCGAAAATCACGAATACTTCATGTTATCTTTTAATAAAATTAACATTATGAATTATACCCAACATTGTGTTGTTATATGTGTCTTACTTGCAGAACTGAATTAGCTTCATCAAACTAAAGTACCGTCATAACAAAACGGATAAAGTCTGCTAGATAAAATCACTAGGGGAGATTAATAGTCTAACTGTAATTAATCATAAGTATAAACCGCTTGAAACAAAAACAATTTATTTATATACTTACAAAATAAACCTTATTCATCCATGATACATGACTTCAAAATCGGGGTTAACTTTAAAATGTCAAGAATGTTACTGAATAAACACGAAAAGATTTGAAAATTCACAGGTATCATCCAAAAATCTGATCTTGAGAGAAATTGGCAAGCAATTAAACAGGCACATTTGTTGTATTTTTTGTAATTACAAAATTGACATGATTTTGAGTTCGGCCCTGTCTGTACGTGCTCAAACACGGCATAATAATGGCAGCCGGAGGTGCGACTTTGAAGGAAACGCTTTATTAAGTGAAATATACGAGTGGAGCGTTGGAAGTGTCACAGATCACGAAGAAGTGCGCTATTTTTAACCGACGCAAAAAGGGGTGAGGGGGGGGAGTTACAAGTTTAACATCCATGTCTGTCTGTCTACTATCTCTATATTTTGGTATTTGGAATTCTCAATTCGATCGTATATATTTTTTACTTTTGTGTAATTTAAGCTTAGTTGATATATGTGTATCTTGCTAAACATCATTATCAGGCAAACAATATACACACATCTGTGTTATGCATACACCATTGTCACAACTAAATATAATCTCCTTCCTGATGTGACTGTTCTGCAGGGTTGACAACATTGTTGAAATAAAAAAACTATTTAGGTCTGATGATTATTTAACGGTATGGAATAGAATATAGTAAAAAAAAGTATGAGTGTCTATGCTTGTATCGTATTTTGATGCTGAAAACAGTATTTTAATAAGTTAGATCTCCTACGAAAAAACAACAGGATGTTTTAACGCGTCTGTCTGTATGTGTTTCTGTGAGACTGTGGCATTGTAGCTCTCGAGAGGGTGAACCGACTCTGATTTGATATTTTATTCCTTGCAATGTGAATTAGTCGAGAGTGTTTTTAAATATATTTGATGGAAATCAGGCCAAGATGGCCTCCGCCACAAATTTCCGAATTACATATTTCGGCATAACTCCCTTCAGGGCGTAACTTCAGGGGTTATGCCGGTAAATAAGAACACTTGTATTCTATAACGATTTTACTGCACGATACAGAAAACTATATATCTGAATAGGTAGATAGAATGTACAACGGTCAGACAGTTTCTGACGACGTGTTCACCGCTCGGCGATCGTAACCAAAGTGAGCGATGCTCCACTCGTCCCTACGCCGTAGACTCCGTCAACGCCCTGTAGGTAGCGCTGTCGTCCCTACGCCGTAGACTCCGTCAACGCCCTGTAGGTAGCGCTGTCGTCCCTACGCCGTAGACTCCGTCAACGCCCTGTAGGTAGCGCTGTCGTCCCTACGCCGTAGACTCCGTCAACGCCCTGTAGGTAGCGCTGTCGTCCCTACGCCGTAGACTCCGTCAACGCCCTGTAGGTAGCGCTGTCGTCCCTACGCCGTAGACTCCGTCAACGCCCTGTAGGTAGCGCTGTCGTCCCTACGCCGTAGACTCCGTCAACGCCCTGTAGGTAGCGCTGTCGTCCCTACGCCGTAGACTCCGTCAACGCCCTGTAGGTAGCGCTGTCGTCCCTACGCCGTAGACTCCGTCAACGCCCTGTAGGTAGCGCTGTCGTCCCTACGCCGTAGACTCCGTCAACGCCCTGTAGGTAGCGCTGTCGTCCCTACGCCGTAGACTCCGTCAACGCCCTGTAGGTAGCGCTGTCGTCCCTACGCCGTAGACTCCGTCAACGCCCTGTAGGTAGCGCTGTCGTCCCTACGCCGTAGACTCCGTCAACGCCCTGTAGGTAGCGCTGTCGTCCCGTTGCTCACAATAGCCAATTGGTAGCGCTGGTGTTGCTATTTCCATTAAACCGTATATGTTGAACAGTACCTACAGTTGATAACCCTAACGGTCCGTCTGTTCTTGTCACTGTCACCGCCACGTTAGCCCACATACTATTGTTACATTCCACTCGCCCACCGCCATTGTATCGTGCTCACCTATCGCCATTGTGTCTGCTCCACTGGGCTAATAAAGTTGCGTAATTAACACATCTAAATTAGGAGTCAACGGACCAGATACCAGATCGGATAGTTCAGTAAACCTAATCAATGTTCCGCATTTGAAGTTGTACGGGAACTAAGAGAATAATAATAAGAGATAATTAAGAGAGGTAGGGCATAGCGATTTATCGCTCGAACTGGAGCAGCCCGACTGGTGAAATACCTCCACCTTACAGAAGACCGCAGCCAAATAACAATCACTTCGGTGTTGTTGTGTTCCTGCGTGTGAGTAACGTTTCCAGAGCTCCTGGGGGGTGCTACATTAGTAGCAAAGGCCAAGCCTTCAAGGTAAGGTGGACAAGTCCAGTAACAGATTTATTATGCTGTACTTACGACCCTTGGTTAGATAGATGTACTTTATTGCATAGAGCTTATAAAGATAAAATTCTTAAAAACACATTATAGAGGTACAATAAGAGGCCCGCCTCGGCTTACTATATCAATTTTTTTCGACATTTCCCACTGATCCCCAATGGTCGTAACGCGATTTTATATATCCTTAAACCTTCTTCGTGAGTGGACTATCCTACACAAACTGTTTCTTTAAAATGCCTTATTTAAATACACTCAACAAAAACATCCTTCATCAAAATTCAGATAAGTAATTATTCGAAAGAAATCGGGCTTGTTACAGGTAGCGTAAAAAGGTCACATAACGGGCCGCGAAAAATGGTCGAGTGATTTTTTTATTACAAAAAAAGTGAAGCCAGGAAATCAATCTTATTGAAACGAGGCTTAACCAGATTACAGGCGGGTGGAGGAGCCGCAATTAATTTGCGAGCATTTGATTTACGCGGAACCCACCTCCGCTGAAATGGTATTAAATTTTTATCGGCGTTAGTGATTCTTTTATTGTTTTTGCGGTAAAGTGAGCGAAAATCTTTGTGGATGTAAAATTTTGTTGGAGTTACTGAATTTGGCTTATATAAGTGAATGGTAAAGTACCGTTGGTTCAATTCGTTGAAAAATTAGCCATTTTACTCATCCAGACTGAGTTTTTGGCTGAACCACGTTAAATGTAAGATGGCTTCCCATTTCTCATTATCTACTTCCTCTACCTGAAGGTCTACATTCTGATTGCTTTCTAGAAATCAACAAACATCCGGACATCCAAACATCTATACATCTAAACTTTCCCGGTTATAATATAAGTAGGATTTTCATGAATTAAATAAAATTAGAGATTTTGCGTATTTAAATTTGTAATTTTTTTTTCTGCAACTTTAATACTTTTACCATCAGTTATAACTGCTAAAGATAAGTTTAACAAACAATCAATCAACTATTTCATTATTTAAGTAAGTTACATGTAACACTTTTGAATAGTCATTGAATACAATGCAAAGTGATTCTTCTAACCTATATCTACCGAGAAGACACCGGTAAGAAACTCAGCAGATTAGTTACAGTGGCAGTATCTAACTTATTGCTGTGTAGACCATTACGTACCAAGTACAGTTTTGTTTTGATGAGTGAAGCTAACATTAAGTATTTATTTCAAGATCACTCAGTTTACGTCGTAACCAGTCGAAGTTAAGATCTTTCGGCACTGTTAACTCTCACCCAGCGGTTTCACGACACGGAGTAAACTGTAAGCCCTTATGAATTGCAAACTAGCATCGTCTGAACTTGTCAAGTTACGAACACCGAATCGGAGTCGATCATTCGGTTAGCCTATTACCTACTTTCGAAGTGTTAGCACAACTAAGTTGCTGGTTCGTAATGACGTCTCAACTTGGCGAACTGATCGGACTCGACTTGTACAGTCGCCGTCAGATATATCGGAGCAGACAAAGTGGCTAAATACTTCTGAACAGTTAAAATGTCAAAAAGTTCCATACACCACAAGTTACCATTAATATCTGAACATTCATTACTTCAGTAATATTTGAGCAGATGCCAATAACATCTGAACACTCATAACGTCAATATGTGTCACGCACGTCATGTGTCTCATTTAGCTACCTGTATAGATGAGTGTTCAGATATTATTGGTAAGTTGTGTGTATAAAATTATTGACTAGCATCTGCTCAGATATTATTGAAGTAATGAATGTACAGATATTAATGGTAACTTGTGGTGTATGGAACTTTTTGACACTTTAACTGTTCAGAAGTATTTGGTCACTTTGTCTGCTCCGATATATCTGACGGCGACTGTACCTGTGGCCGACTTGGGCAATCACTATTTGGTGACGATGGTAGCTTTTCGATTGAGCAATTTAAACATTTACAGCAACCTAACCGAAACGTTGGGTAGTAAGGAGTTCGTATTAACTACTAAATAAAAATGGTGTCGCTTTTTGACCCGTTAACTTATTTTAAATGTTTTAAATGGAACGCGAAAGTCTTAAAAGTTTATATGAGAAAATTAACTTTACATAACATTTTTAAGTTAGGACTAAATAAAAATAAATATTTGACAACATCACATACATTGCTCTGATTCTGTGGTAAGTAGCTAAAGCACTTGTGTTACAGAAATCAGAAACAACGACGGTACCACAACACCCAGGCACGAGACAATATAGAAAAGCTCGTTTATCATATTGACTCGACCGGGGATCGAACCCGGGACCTCAGAATTGACGCGATGCCAAAGTCCGGCCTGCTCGCCTCTCGGCTACGGAGGTCGTCAAAGTAACTATCAATACTATCCCTACTAATATTATAAATGCGAAAGTAACTCTGTCTGTCTGTCTGTTACGCTTTCCTGCTTAAACCTCTCAACCGATTTTGATGAAATTTGGTATAGGTATACGTTGAATCTCAATAAAGGACATAGGCTACTTTTTATTAGAAAATAAGGGGTAATAATAAAGATAATGTGAAAAAATGTTTCATGTAACCTACTTTAATAAAGAAATATTTGACATTGGCAATGATAGAGAACTTTGGCCCTACAGCGGGACAATATAAGACTGATATTCTGATAATGCTACTACTACAATATTTGGTAGATATTTTTAAACAACATATCCGTAAAAATTTGCAACTAATGTCTAACGAAAGACATTAATCCAGAAATGTGAATGGCGTGTTGTAATAAGGGCAGAATCTCCTAATTCCTCGGCTAATAGATATGTTCGCGTTGATTTCCCTCGAGGCTCCGAATTTTATTCTGCTTTCCATCCTGGATACGCGCCCTACTTAGGACGTAGGGCTGGCATTAAACAAAGAGGATGTATGGAAATGCCATATCATAATGGTAGGTGGGAGATGACTTTGAAATTTATGGAGAAATCGTATTTAATTGATTTTTATTGCAGTTCTGCTTCTTCTGAATCTATTTTAACGAAAGCTGACTGACTAACTGAGTGAGCTTTCAACGCCAGGCTTAAACTGTAAGCATAAAAAATATATATTTTTTGCACAAGTGTTCGTTTCATAGCGTAGGAGAGCTCTAAGAAGATTATTTATTTATTATTTTAATTTAATTTAACATGCATCAGCAATTACTTGTTGAGGAGAATGCTGATTATTACATTGTATTTGTTATTTTTCTCTCTCCAGTTAAAACAATAGGTATATGTTTTGTAAACTTATATGGCTGTGTTGTGTTTTCTTTAAGTTTTTAAATAGCTTTATTTATTTCTTAGAACAAATAAACGTATCCCTACTAATATTATAAATGCGAAAGTAACTCTTGTCTGTCTGTCTGTCTGTCTGTTACGCTTTCCTGCTTAAACCTCTCAACCGATTTTGATGAAATTTGGTATAGGTATACGTTGAATCTCAAGAACGGATATAGGCTACTTTTTATTAGTAAATAAGGGGGGGACGGGGGTAATAGCACCTTTGAAAGTTTATATGGAATAATGTTTATTTTTGAAGTTAGAGATATGAAATTTGGCACAAATATAGCTCGAAAGTTGGATATATAAAATAAAGACTACTTTTTGTTTCGAATATTAGGGGAGAAAGGGGTAAAACCGACCATGAAAGGATGTAGTCCACGCGAACGAAGTCGCGGGCACAGCTAGTTATCTATATATCTATCTGCTTCCAGATAAACAGTTGACAAATACTTTGTTTACGCTAGAATTTGCCTCCTCTCGGACAATGTTTGTGTAGAAATTTAATACCACCCTAATACCCTTAATTATTTTAGTTTATATAACATTTCACATATAAATGAAATATTTTTTCAATTCTAACTACTAGTTCCTGATAATAGCGCGCTCAAATGAACAGCGTCTTCAGCTTTAAAATATTAGTATAGATAACTGGATCACGGGTGTTTTCTTCCACCTAAATGTACAAGACACATATAAGCCAATAGGCTGTCTAAACCCGACATGAACTTCGTAAGTGTAGCAGACGTCTCCCAAATTAGTTTGTGAGCGAAGTGACGAGCGAAGCCACTCTGTCACGGAGATTGGCGTTCAGGCCTCCCGGTTGCGGCTAAATCTAAAGATATGCCTATGAATATTACATAGACTATTTCGTTTTCAAGTATGCGCCACTTTTTTAAGGCTCTTGGCTTTCAAAACGAGAGTTTTGGGTGAAACTGTGATCTAAAAGAATATAACCTTGTAGTTTAAGTTTAATAGGTATATGTGTTCTTCGGGATGAAACTCAGAACTGCAAATATCGATTCAGTAGGTTTAGTAGCAGACCGCCAAGAACGAAATATTTCGGATCAGTTGACGTATGGTATTAAAAAAATCTCCTTATCGTTACCAATTCATTTCGAATGCAAATTAAACGTTTTGTCAGAACAAAATATAATTTGCGCAAATAAAAAAGCACGTTTAAATACTGAACTGTCGATTAATGTTCAAAAACGAATCCTTCGTTTGTTTGTTTCGTTTTTGGTAGTAAATGCAGAACTGCAGTCACCGACAACTAAAAACAATATAATCCACCTTACAGAAGACCGCAGCCAAATAACAATCACTTCTGTGTTGTTGTGTTCCTGCGTGTTAGTAAGGTTGCCAGAGCTCCTGGGGGGTGCTACATTAGTAGCAGGGGTCAAGCCTTCAAGGTAAGGGCAAGGTAAGGGCGACACGTCCAGTAACAGGTGTATTATGCTGTACATGTCACCCTTAAGCTAGGACCTCATTTCCACTTAACACCAGGTGGGATAAGGTCAATCTTGAAGTGCAATATAAAAAAAAAACCTTACTCTTACGCAGGAACACAACAACACCGAAGTGATGGTTATTTGCATTCTTCTGCAGGGTGTAGGTGTTTCACCAGTTCGAGCGATACCTCGCTATGCCTTACCTCTCGTACAATTCTTGACTCACAACAAGTTTGAACTGAACTGTTAACCGCAGAGCTATAAGCTATCTCCATCACATTAATATTGAGCTTGCGTGTATCGCCGGCAATAACTCGAAGGCGTTACGTGTCGTGCCAAGTGGCCGCATAAATCACTCCGATCTGGCTTCGTTTGCAACCGGTCGCAATATTGTAAACGATATGTGGCGTGCCGATTGTGACATATTGCCAGTTACGACTAGATATTCAGATCCTATGTTACAAGCGAATGTTTTGCTGGAATATTCGTTTTGTGCTATTTTTTGTGAGATATCTTCGAAGGTGAACGATCTGATTTCGGATGCTTTAGTATTAAAAATAATATTTTTTTTTAAGATGATAACGGCCTGAAGCTTGTATTTAAAGAAGTATTTGTAAATGTGATTAATTGAGGTTCTGTGAGGGTAATGGAGTAAAGCGTGCTTTATAACGTGAATGTATTACCCATATCACCCTCTTCTTGAATCACTCTATCACATACAATAACACGTCGAAATAGAAAATAGAAAATATCTTTATTCATGTAAGCTTTACAAAAGCACTTACGAATCGTCAGTACAGATTAAGTATTCTACCGCCGTGTTCGGAATGTTGATGACGTCAAGAAGAACCGGCAAGAAACTCGACATTTACTCTTTTCAAATATAACAATGTGTCCTTAAACTAGGTACTTAAATAAAGTATACAAAGCTATAGTAAGATTTCAAAGAATTAAGTTATTCTATTATTCGATCTTCATAATCCGTGGTGCGGTTCCAATATTTGAAAACAGTCCGTTCTGATTACGGATAGTAATAAAATATCCGAAGTGTATGCTAAAAACTCAACGACTGACGACCGCTGACATGGAAATATAAGAGAGGTAGGGCATAGCGAGTTATCGCTCGAACTGGAGCAACCCGACTGGTGAAATACCTCCGCCTTACAGAAGACCGCAGCCAAATAACAATCACTTTTGTGTTGTTGTGTTCCTGCGTGTGAGTAAGGTTTCCTGAGCTCCTGGGGGGTGCTACATTAGTAGCAGGGGTAGCCTTCAAGGTAAGGGCGACAAGTCCAGTAACAGATGTATTATGCTGTACATGTCGCCCTTAAGCTAGGACCTCATTACCACTTAACATCAGGCGGGATGAGGTCAATCTTGAAGTGCAATATAAAAAAAAAATCTTATTTTCCTCAACAAGTAACACTCATCTTTCGCGCCGGGCATCAAAAGACACCTTCACTCATAACACGTGAAAAAGCGTCATCGCTTCAAATCGCCTGGAAGCGGCACGATTGATTCGGCATGACAGCGAGTGCCGCCCCATGGCGTTTTATTTGCCATCTACAAGTAATAGCAGTCTGGAAGTGTGAACAAACGCACAATCCCTCACTAAGGAAATATTTAAATTAAGAGTTCGTGAATTCTTTTATTCCCCCCCTTCTACATAAAATTTCGTTTGCTCAATTGATTTGCTTTATTTATTCACTTGTTTATATATTAATTCTAAAAATAATAAAAGATTAATTTGAAGTAGCTAGTTGCCTTTAAATCATAATTTAATTAATTCGATGCGGCGCAGTGGCGCCCTCTCATATTTACGACATATATATATATATATATTGATTAATTATTATATTTATTTATCATGAACCTATGTATGAATATTATATTCTCGTGTGTAATTTTCTGCTATTTATGATTATTAATTTTGTTGTTATCCATACTCACATTTTTACTGTTACCGCACCCATAAACGTACTATCTGCATGACCCAACGGTTGACTGGTAGAGAATGCTTCTAGCATTAAGTCCACCTTTTGGACTTTTTTTGTGCAATAAAGTTTTTAAATAAATAAAAATAAATAAATATTGGTGTTGAAAACAAGATCTCTTCATAGACATAAAATACTAAATAACCATTAATATACTTCTTTCTTTTCTTTATTTATTTATGTTTATTTATACTTATATATAAATAGGAATATCTATCTGTTCGTTAGTCTCGCTCAAACTCGACAACAGGTAGGCCGATATAGTTAATGTTGGTTTTGAATTAATTTTGGAGATCCAGGTAGGGTAAGAATATTAGGAAAAAAGAAATAATTGAATAACATTTTGTTTACCTTTTATGTGCAAAGAAAAACTAATCATATGAGATTGATAGTTACTTTGTTACACAAAAAAAAAATTAAGAATTCATTTTACAGACATGTTAAATTAGAGAACAATTTAAACGCTATTTTCGCCATAAAGCAATCTCTTCCAGACATCTTTCAGCTAAAGCCGATAGAAAATAACGACAACAGACATGGTTTTGCAAACATATGTACTCAAGAATTTAGTGTAATAGTAAAAAAGTACAAGTGGATTTAATATGAAATAATAATGCTAGGGGCATGCAGATTTAATAAGAGACTACTTGTCCAATCGGGAGGTAATTTGTCTTGACATATACGGTAATCTTCGCCGATACAGTGCACGTTCCGGTGTTCCGCAGGGTCGGTCTTAGGACCCCTGTTATGGAACATCGGTTACGATTGGTTATTACGCGAGACTCTTCTTCCGGGTATGGATGTCTTCTGTTATGCAGATGACACTCTAGTGACTGCCCGGGGTAGAGATTTTAGTACGGCTGCCCGACTGGCGTAGGCCGGAGGCACCCTCGTCGCAAGACGCATTGCCCTTTTAGGCCTGCGGGTGGCGCTCGACAAGACAGAGGCTATCTTTTTCCCAAGACTTCGGCAGCGCTGCCCCTCTGACGCCTATATTTCTGTCGACGGTGTTAGGATAATAATTGGGTCCCAGTTGAAATATCTGGGCCTCATTTTAGATTCACGTTGGAGCTTCGGCCCCCATTTTTCGGCTTTGTCGTCGTGGCTTGTCAAGGTGGCAGACGCGTTGTCGTGGCTTCTTCCTAACTTAAAAGGTCCCAAAGCCAAATGCCGGCGACTTTATGCCGGCATTCTGCGTAGTATGTCTTCTGTTCCCATGGCATCACCATAAAGATGATGAGGTCCACCGGGGGGTTTTAGTGGGCATTCTTGCCCGTAGGGGTAGGAAGTCCCACACACGCCGTCACCTCCCTCAGGTGACGGTACGGTGCGTCAAAGCATTTCCCCCCGCTCATAAAAAATAAAAAGGGGCATGCAGATAGTTAGGATTATGAAAAAGATTATGGTTGTAATAGTACAGTCAGCTTCATAAAGATCTAAGTGTCCAGGGTGGTCAAAATTATCTGAGGGACAGAAGTTCATTTTTATGTACGTTGTCAGGTCGTCATATTGTTGTAAGCGTACAGAGTGATCAATATTATCTAAACTACACGATTCCATAAATATGTTATGTGTTAAGATGAGCAATAATATATTCGCGTCCTAAGTATTCATTGGTATCTAAGCATTCAAAGTGATCATAAATATGTTGGTAGTAAAGAAAAGTAAACTTTAATGTTTACAAGATACGATTGATTTCATTGTTATTATTGACAATGACGTTTTAAGACACATCGATAAACGAAAACTAGGATGTCCAATTGCGTCACAGCCTACAAATATATGGATATGCCATAAAAGTACGTGCATGCAAGTGAAAGTTTGTAAAGATAGGAAACTGAATTTAAAGTTTTTGTAAACACACCCCATTCAATTGAACCGACTACAATCTACAATCGATTGCGATCCGTTAGTTAGGTCGATTATAAGAATTAATTCTCGGTACTAAACTTGATAAATTAAATGAAAGTAAATTATGAAATGATAAAAAAAATGCTTAAACTTTACTATTTCTTATTAAAAAGGTTAAAAATTAAAATATGGTTTCGCATTCGAAAAGAAATGGGTACAATTATGAGAATTATAAACTGGTATTAGCATTCGGATCCGACCTATAAATTAAGTTTTTGGGAGCTGGCCTCCAGATTTTTTTACTATGTGGTATTAAATCTAGGAATTTACTAATCACATCAATGTGTAGTTAAAACAAAAATGTGTAGTCAACTATGCCAATGTATTCATTATGTCTTAAGTATTCTTATTGGAAATTATTGCGGCTAACGATTTATGACATATTAAAAAAACCGGCCAAAAGCGTGTCGGGCCACGCTCAGTGTCGGGTTCCGTAGTTTTCAGTGCATCACAATACTTAAGTATCCCCACTTAAAGTTACAAAAATGGGCTATCTGTGTGTAACGTTGACTTGACATAGGTAGGTATACACTAAAAAAATCTTTTTTCTAAAATGTCAAAAATGATTAAACCCATCAGGTTCAAAATAATTTTCCTAGAAAGCCTTTATGCAGTTCTATATTCTAGATTTTTTCATAATTTTTGAACTTATGGTTCAAAAGTTAAAGGGGGTGGGGGGACACAATTTTATTTTCTTTTGGAGATAATATTTCCCAAAATATTAAAATTATGAAAAAATGATCTCATTAAGTTCATTTTTAAATACCTATTCAACGATATATCAAATGTTGGGATTGAAATGAAAAAAAATACGTGTAGGGGGGGGGGGGGGGGAGCTTAAAAAACATTGTTTATTTTATTTTTGCACTTTGTTGACGTAATTAATATACATATTTGTACCAAATTTCAGCTTTCTAGTGCAAACGGTTTCTGAGATTATCCTCGGACGGACAGACAGACAGACAGACATGGCGAAACTATAAGGGTTCTTTGTTGACTACGGAACCCTAAAAACTACTGATCTCGCTCAAACCAATTTTCAACGGAAGTTTATTGAGTATTGTACATCATAGTATACTTTTTTGTTTTATCATTCTCTTATTTTAAAAGTTAAAGGGGAGGGGGGGATATTTTACCACTTTGGAAGTGTCTCTCGTGCAAACTATTCAATTTAGAAAAAAAGAAAAAAAAAATTTTAGGAATGGGGCGCCCCTGAATAGTATTGTTTTTTTTTCTATTTTTGTGAAAAACCTTAAAACGGTTCACAAAAAACATCCACATACCAAGTTTTAATAGTATAGGTTTTATAGTTTCCGAAATATACGTTTTTTGCCATTTGGCTACGGAACCTTAATAATCTTAGATTTTTTAAATAAATTAACATAAGTTAATTTAGTAGGTATTAGTATTAGTTACTTAGTTATGTCATAGTATCCATAGTAGGCAAATAGTTGATTTTTTTTATATTACACTTTAAGATTGACCTTATCCCACCCGATGCTAAGTGGTAATGAGGTCCTAGCATAAAGGCGACAAGTACAGCATAATAAATCTGTTACTGGACTTGTCCCCCTTACCTTGAAGGCTTGACCCCTGTTACTAATGTAGCACCCCCCGGGAGCTCTGCAAACCTTACTCACACGCAGGGACACAACAACACAGAAGTGATTGTTATTTGGCTGCGGTCTTCTGTAAGGTGGAGGTATTTCACCAGTCGCGCTGCTCCAGTTCGAGCTATAAATCGCTATGCCCTACCTCTCTTATTGAATTTTTACATAATGCGTAATAACACATTATGTAAAAAATTTTACATAATGCGTAATAACACATTATGTAAAAAAATTTACATAATGCGTAATAACACATTATGTAAAAAAAATACATAATGCGTAATAACACATTATGTAAAAATTCAACTATTTGACCGTAAACTGATCAAAAGTTATAGCCATGGGATTAATTAAAACACTCCCGTTAGGAGTTCCTGGATTAAAACTCTGTTAAGTCGTAGCCTCGTTCATAAATTAGATCTGCAAAAGTAAATCTTGGAAAACTACATTAAATTTGGTGCAGTTGTTCTTGCGTGATGTCGACACAAACACACAGACAGACAAAAATTCTTAAAACAGGTTTTGGCCTCAATTGCTTTTTTCGAGACTCCTGAACTTTATCTTTTTCCAAAATCTCTTAAATATCAACACGGACCTGTTACACTTTTATAATAGGAATAGAAAATATTAATTGAGATTATTTTAGAAAAACATTTATTGGTAGGTGAAAATATATTATGAACAAGCTTTTATTATGAACATACAAAGCAAACAAAAACAAAGATATACATAAAACTCATTGTTTTTTAAACCATACGAAGGTGTACCAAATTTCAGCTCAATTGGTCCACAGGTACAGGTGTTCCTATGGGTATCTTCTAACTCCATTATCAGACCAGCTCCATGTTACCATGTTAATGTATCATTATCGCAGTTATCTAAGTATACCAAATTTCAGCTCAATTGGTCAACCTGAACTGGGTCAATTCTTCAATTTAAAAATTGTAAACATACATACCAATAATGTAGTACATACAAAATTGAAGTTAATATAAAGCTTACAAAGAGATGTCTAAGTTGCGGGCAGAGCAAACGAAGAAAACAAAATTGGTGAAACAATTGAAGCCTTGCTGCTTGGAACGCCGACACTTTACGCACTCGAAATTTTAAAATCTGCCTAATGTGTAGATATTTATGATCACTCTGACCGCTTAGATACCAATGAACAGTTTGGATGCGTACATATTAATGATGATTGTAACCGTGTACATGTTATTGGAGACTTATGATGAGAAGATATTTATGACTTGTTGGATGTGTACAATGTTTAGGTGACTTTGAATGATCATATATTTTTGACTACTTTCACACCTCATATCTTTATGAACGTGACTGTACATGAGTTTGAAAATTTTAGTTCACCTAAATAGTGACTGTAACTCTAAAATGAATATTTCTTGTTAGCAAACTTAATTCCAACTTAAGCTAAAAGCTCTTGAAAATTCCATCTGCGTGTTTACGCGAATTGCATTGAAACTGTTTTCAAAGCAAACGTTTTGCAGGATAGCGTTTCAGTTTCAGCAAATCGCATTAGAAACCGAACGTAAAAACCGACTAAAAGCAGCGAATACTTGATGGCAACATAGAAATCTCACTTCAGAAAGACATAGCGCAGTGATCAGACAAATTTGTACCTAAACAGCAAGCCTGAAAGTCTAATTCATTTTGTATTTACCGTTTCTCAATTGGTCTGCATGGATAGTAGCTGAGTATGCAAGGTTATACGAACTTTGTCTACATAGAAATAAAGTGCTGTTTACTTTGAAAGCTCTCTGAGTGAAAACTATTTACAAACGAAATCATTCCGGAGTGTTTTAAGCAAAAGAGAAAGTTTCCTTTTTCAATGCTCTCTGAGAGAAATTATATGAACTAGGACCTTTGAAGCCACAAACAGCTGTGAAGGTTCAAGTGGAAATGTTTTTAAATAGAGTGAAAGTTATATGATGTTTTATATAGTATATTACATGTCTAGTTACCAAAGATCATTCAAGTCAAATTACAAAATTGTACGTCTATTATATTGATGACAACATACAGGCTACTTTAAAATCCTTAGTTTTACAAACATTATTTAATAAGCCACGTTTTTTAAAATCAATATTGTTTGTAATAAAAATATTTAAAAACATTAAGATTATATCATTTAAAGTTAAACGTTTGCAGGACGAGCGAGTTCATGATAAAATGTATATGACAGTTTTAAGCTATAATATGCTGTATCGATCATACAATATTGACCTATCTTACTAAATCACATAAATAATTAATTAAAAAAAAAATTCCGAACGCTAATTTCACGAAGAAAAAAACGACTTTTCCGTTTCAACAAAAAGTAGCTTTTTTCTTATTATGCCATTGAAATCAAAACAGCAAGTTATATTGGGTAAAGGAATTTAAAATATTTTTTTTAACTACAAAATATTTGTCTAAAATTAGGCATTTGGTTTTGCGATACTTTATGGCTACATCAAAATAAACACTTGATACATATACTCCCATTATTAAAAAAAACATTTTTTTCCTTCAAAAGTCGCTATTAGCGTAAGTCATTCGTTTCCTATCAAAAGTTAAGTTTCCCAAAGCTTATTCCACAAAGCTTTCAGGAATTATAGGGCCTTAGCCGGGGCGTGGTGTTTATTGAAAGTTTGTCCGAGTTACGTGCTTTTCTACCGGGACCACGGTTGAATGTAGTAGAGGCAAGCTTTAGGAGTGTAAAGTGTACTTGAAAATACAATTTCCTGTATAGAAAAGCTAGCTGTTTCCAATGACTAAGTCCTCGTTATTTTGGTATACAAAGTATACTAAATGTTAGTGTAGTGTCTTATATCTGTATCTGACCCTGTATATATGTACCTGTGGTCTGCTCCAGCTTACCTCTCGAAAGTAAAAACTTACTTGAGTACTTATTTGTTTCATCACTCATCAAAACCACAACTATATGACTTGGTCCAAAGTGAGCTACACATAGCAATAAGTTAGATACTGATACTGGAAATGATCTGCTGAGTTTCTTACCGGTGTCTTCTCGGTAGATACAGGTTCCGAACTGGAAGTAGAATCACTTTGCATTGTATTCAATGACGATTCAAAAGTGTTATATGTAACCTACTTGAATAAAAAAATATTTGAGTTTGAGTTTGAGTATGTACAATTTCACGCTAATCCAATAAGTAGTTGTTGCATAAAAGCAGTAAAAAAAAACATCCGGACGCCTATACATGATGACAATTTTTGCGTTATTTTAGTAGGAAACATGTTTTCAAAATCTGCTTTTGATTTAATTGTGGTATTTTTTTACAATTATTATTGATCAGTACTATGTACACTTAGTTTCATTGGACTTTTCTTGATATTTTCGAGATATCGCGATGTGGGTTCCTCTCTTGCTTACCATCAGGTTGGGAGGAGCCAATATACTGCGCTACTATAAAACAAAATATATATATATCTTTTTCATTTAGAATAGACGTAATAGGCTATTCAGTATCTTAAGAAAACAGTAACATAACACTAATTTATATCACTTTTAATTAGTTATTAGCGAAATAAACTTAGGCTAATTAACATTGTATAAGTTTATTGGCCATCATCTATCAAAATAATGAGTACACAATAGAAATTGTAGTCAAATTCTACAATTTCAAGTAATTAATTTCAGCCCGGATTCATCAATACGTGGAATTATTCGAAAACATACTATATATCGTCGTATGCAGGCGAACATCAACCAATGTATTTCAGACCCAATGCCATTGTATTTCGCTATTAATTTGCGCGCAACTCGCATTACCATCGAAACAAAATGATTTGTAGTTGGCCAAAACGCGGAATGTATTCACTGCTAGGGATGTGCCTGGACTTTTCTCGTATTTCTTTTGAAATAAGTATCAGAAAACATTAAATACTCGTACATTCAGCTGATCCCAAAGAAGCTTCCGAACTATTGGTTTTGCTTTGGAAAATAAATATCAACTGCCGTTAAAGTGTAGTGGTCAGAGCGTTAAGCTAATCCCTACTAATATTATAAATGTGAAAGTAACTCTGTCTGTCTGTCTGTCTGTCTGTCTGTTACGCTTTCCTGCTTAAACCTCTCAACCGATTTTGATGAAATTTGGTATAGGTATACGTTGAATCTCAAGAACGAACATAGGCTACTTTTTATTAGAAAATAAGGGGGGGTAATACCACCTTTGAAAGTTTATATGGAAAAATGATTATTTTTGAACTTAGAGATATGAAATTTGGCACAAATATAGCTCGAAACTTGGATTAAAATATATACTACTTTTTGTTTCGAATATTAGGGGAGAAAGGGTTAAAACCGACCATGAAAGGATGTAGTCCACGCGAACGAAGTCGCGTGAATTCAAATACCATTTTCACTTTTCTGATATCTTCCCAGTTTGCTTAGGGCATTGTAGGCTTGAGTCACTTGATTATCCGATAAGATTGATAATTCCGTTCTTTGGAAGGAATGTTAAGCTGTTGGTCCTAGCTATGATACAAATAGGTCCTCATGTAAAGTTGCGGAAGTAAGACACTTACCACTCTTATGTAATTAACCAGCCTCATCAAAGCAGGGTCATATTTGGAGCGGATCCTTGGCTCCTCAATGGGTGAACAACTAGGATATTTGCTAGGAGAATAAAATGTTGAATAACATCACATACGTTTACCTGATTCCAAAGTAAGTTTATTTCACATTTGTTATGGAAACCAGAAAAGTGACAAATAATACATACTTAATGACAAACAGAGACACAGAACAAACGCGAAAGTTCTTTTGTTTCTTCGAGGGTGAAATGCCTACCGCACCGTCACTCTCTGCGGGGACCAGAGAGAGTGGAGTGTCGGGTTAAACCCCCGTGACGTGAGCAGTTGCGAGGGAGTCGGGAACCCGCGCGGATTCTACGTAAGCCCCAACTACTGTACAAAACGCGCCTGCGCACAGTTTATCAGACCACCTGATATGCGCTCTCTTTAGGGAGCGAGGTGACGAACCCTAGGCTCACCCCACGCCTGGTGTCTTCAGTCCCAGCAGCAAAACTGCCGTGCGGCTTCGCTGCCTGCCGCCAAATCCAAGACTTGGTTCAACAAGGAGCGCTGGACCAATTTTATAGTTTAATACCTATCTTCAAATTTTCGGAGCCTTTCCATCGGAAACAAAAGCATTTTTTTCCTTCCGGATGACCGCAGGTTTATCAAACACATCACTAATTATTACGCAGACTCCATGCGAACTCTGAATGCTTGCCAGGCTGGTTCATTATTTATTTCCATTGGGTGGCTTTTAACGTAATCTGACGGTAATTATGAAATATTTTGGAACTACGCAATTAAAAATGTTTCGTTAAAATGTTATTTAAATTTGAAACAACTGAATTTTTTTCCTGAAATTGAATTCTGTCAATGGGATCATGATAAATAATAAAATTGAAGCTTTAAAAAAGAGGAATTTACGTTGCATTGTATTATTTTTCCTAAAATCCCTTTCAAAAGCAGTAGAACATTAAAAATATTTGTTAACCAGTGAATTGAATTAGTATGTTCACGGGTTTTTTTTTGTCTTGAATACGTGGTGATAGAATTAAAGTTGATAAATTGAACATGCTTTTAGTGTACCAATACATAAATAATTTGTTAATTTCATATAAAACCGTATTTTGATGGGATATATTACAACGAATACCACGGGCCGATTAGTGTTTAGTTCATAACTTATCCAGCAGAAGGCGTCAACCAAATACTTAGAGATTATTATAACAGATAAAAATATATCATTCATACCTACATACAGACGAATTGAGAATCTCCTTCTTTTTTTAAGTCGGTTAAAATTTGTCGCCTACAACAATTTGTGGTAGCTCAGTTGGAAGAGCAGCACGCGCGATATGTTAAGGTCGCGGGTTTGACTCCCATACTACAAGATAATAAATCGAATATTTTTGTTTCGTCAAAATAGAAAAAGTTGTTCAGAATGAAGATACAGCACACAGTGACTAAGGGCTTGTTCTATCATGTTCACAAGTTTACTCAGTTCATTTATCAAGTGACGTTTTGTTAGAGATTGATAAATAGGCCGCAAGGGACGGGAATATTTAGACCCGCTGAGACATTGTACGAGCTTCTTGCTAAACCAACACCAAGCGAAGGTCGATCGTTCATTGACATATAGATAGATAGATAGATATAATTTATTGCACAAAACTTTACAGAAATAGGTTTTACAGATTGATTATAGTACAATTTAGGCGGTCTTATTGCTAGAAAGCGATCTCTTCTAGACAACCTTAAGGTAGAGGAAATAGTAGATGGCGAGAAATGGGTGCGGCCGTGCAACATAAATAAAGTTTTATATCTTGTATTATATTCATATGTGTTCATTATAAGTCTGGGTGTTTAAAAATGTTTTGAAGTATACAAGTGCTTACGTTACTTATCTACTTTGGGATTAGGTCAATGCGTGTGATGGCTGATATTTATTTATTAATAGCTGTCCCGGCGAAAGTCGTTCCGCATTGCTTATTACAATTTTTTTACCTTTTAAACCTTTCCTGGAATTCCACAATTATTTCAGCATTAGCCAAATTGGTCTAGCCGTTGTCGGTTTAGCGAGACTAACTAACAGCGATTCATTTACCCTGTATCACCAAAAGGGGGGGGGGGGGGGGGTGTGAACCTGTTGATCCTCAGACACACATTTGCCAAGTCACCAGATCTTTGTTCCTTGTATGACGTTCACATTTTCCGCTCAATTAAGGATTCTTTATGATTTACTCGTTTGTATCGTGTAGTAACAGCAGCTACATTAGTTCGTCCAAGTATGAAATGGCGTTTCACGAAGATGTTATTTTACTTAGCTATTTCAGTGTTTATAAAGGCAGTAAGAAGTATTTATTACTTAGAGATATATTACGTGACATTTTTTTATTATAAATTGCACTTTTAGATTACTTCATCCCACCTGATGTTAAGTGGTAATGAGGTCCTAGCTTAAAAGCGACAAGTACAGAATTATAATATATATTACTGGACTTGTCGCCCTTACCTTGAAAGCTTGGCCCCTGCTACTAATGTAGCACCCCCAGGAGCTCTGGAAACCTTACTTATACGCAGGAACATAACAACACCGATGTGATTGTTATTTGGCTGCGGTATTCTGTAAGGTGTTTCACCAATCGGGCTGCTCCAATTCGAGTGATAACTTGCTATGCCGTACCTCTTTTAAAAGTTGTTTTCCTTATGTATTTGATGTACTGTAAACATTAATATATAGCCTGTTATTTACTTTCATGAACGCAATTAATGGTTTGACTTTGAATATTTCTATATTTATGATGTATGTAACAATTTAGGTATTGAGACCAGAAAAAAACATAAGTGAGCATTATTGTCTCCAACCTGGCGATGCATCGTGAAAGGGACCTCTTCTCACCTAACATCACTTTGTCTTGAAATGGCCAACTTTCAAATATACCTATAAATATATATTCAATTTCGACATAGCATTAGACTTTTAATTACTGCAAAACATAATTCTTAATAATATTATTTTTTGTTACAGGTATTCATCTGACCATTCATACATGAAAATTACCAGTAAGTCTCAAGAGAAGAATTTAGAACCAACGGATAGCGGTCACATAATACAAAATGAAATATAGATTTCTCACTGACTTGAATGAACACATTATTTGTTGATCATCAGTAATATCTCATTTTAATTTTTAATAATGTTAATTTCCATTTTCAGTAAAGGTAATAAAACATTTTATCTGTCTCGTTTATTAATTTCATATGCTGAATATTATTTTCCACTGCAATCAACTGTTATTACAATAATTAATGTATCATGGCCGTATTGTTACCAATAAGAAGCTACAACCTATCGCCGCTGATATTGTAATTAGTTTTCACACAGTAATCTATATTTCTATATCTATACTATACTAATATTTTAAAGAGGAAAGATTTGTTTGATTGTTTGTTTGTTTGTAATGAATAGGCTCCGAAAATACTGGACCGATTACAAAAATTCTTTCACCGTTGGGAAGCTACACTATTTTCGAATGACATAGACTATATTATATTTTCAAAAAAATTAGTGATCCTTACTAAAACTCCAATAATGTAACCCAAAATGACCTGAAAAATTCCTTACATCGCGTGCGCTGCGAATACTATTGATGATCGAACAAAATCATGTAGTATGACTTTGCAGAACTCATCATTATCTACAAAAAGTGTCGCGACAGCATATGTCTAAATATTATAGTTATGTCACAGTAAGCAGTTTTTTATTCTTAAAATTTAATGAATATGCCGCCGCTTGAAAAGGCTCTTTATTTGTACCTTGGTAATAATCCTAATCAAACTAAATAACTTTATATCCAAGACGGCTTCAATACCATTATATAACTTTTTGAATTATTCAATTTGGACATTTCATTCGGAAGATATCACGAGTTTAAAAATGCAAGTATTAGAAAAAAGTCGCGTGTTTGCCGCTCACCGCGCTCAGCTAGCCAGCATGCGATGTAAGCTCCATGTAAGCGTCACTGAAGTACTGACGGGGGGAGTCAATGTATTAAATTAAAAAAAATTGCAAGGTTTAGTACCTATTGCACCCGTGCGAAGCCGGGGCGGGTCGCTATTATTAATAATTGCGTTATCAGAAGACATACATATACAACACTTGATAGTATTTAACATTGGATTAATCATCATTGATTGAATTTCCGCCTCTTTTGTATTAATATTTTATATCCACCGTACACATTAGTATCATCTTACAGTAATTTACTCAGATAATGCAGTACTGATATATTGGTTGTTTTTATTGTATAACAGACAAACTGTTTAATATCGTACGTTTCGTTATTTTTGTAAAAATATTAACAACGAGTTATCGTCAACTCCTTGTTAGTACCTACATTTTATTGGGCAACATCACATACATTGCTCTGGTTCTGTGGGAAGTAGCCTAAGCACTTGTGTTACAGAGAAACAACGACGGTACCACAACACCCAGACCCGAGACAATATAGAAAAGTTCGTTTTCCACGTTGACCCGACCAATGATCGGACTCGGTACGTCAGATATGGCGCGACGCCAAATCCCAGCTCGCTCGCCTCTCGGCTACAAAGGTCATCATCATATACACAACACTCAATTATACCTCTTCTAATTAATATCTAACTGAACGGTAAGTATTTACCTTTCCCGTCTAATCTAGCCTTATTATGCCAATGTACATCTCAAAGCATTGAGAGCTAATTGACAGACAAGTCTGAACAAAAGTCAGGCAGAGTGCCCGGATCGTTCTAAACGGCGTTAATTTGTAATTACACAGCCCTGCTAATTACAAACCCTTTTAATGGGGTGATTCAAAACAAGTGTTCTAGAGGGAGCGGAGGCGTTGGGGAAATGCGATAGGCCGGTAATCCAGCGGCCGAGTCCGTTTTTAGTGGAAGGAAGATTTATTATGCGTTTTTCCACATTTTCCGCTGTTTCTTGGCTCTTATTGGTAGCGGCGTGATGTTATATAGCCTAAAGCCTTCCTCGATAAATGGACTATCCAACGTTAAAATATGTTTTTAATTCGAATCAATAATTTCTGAGATTAGCACATTCAAACAAACTTTTCAGGTTTACAATATTAGTAAAGATGCCCGCCGCGGCTTCGCTCGTGTACTACTCCCGTTTTATCCACATTTTCATCATAAATGGACTATACAGAACAAACATATTTTTTTAAATAGAACAAGTAGTTTTTGAGGTCAAAATAACAATAAAACTTCAACGTTTTAAAATTAGTATAGGTAAAATTTATATTAAAACTGTTTTCAATCTTTTTGGGGCCAAACGCGGTTAATTTTACTCACTCGTATAATTTAAATTAAATAAAAATAGCACCAAAGCGAAACTCATTTACGTTACAAGTTTCTACGGGTACAGCAATACGAATAACGTTTTAAAGGAAAGCCTCTGTAAGTACCTACACTGGATTCTGAGTCGACACCGATCTTCAATGCAAATACCTTTTTTGTCAAACTTCCCTAACTTTTCTGCGGCAATTTGCGCCTTTTCTGACTTCAAATACAGTGTACTTTGCGTTGGCGAGCAGTTGAGGTCCTGAATATTATTATGGTTAATTTTGTTTTGGAGGGGAGGTTAAATAATTTTCCCATAAATACCTAACGAGCGGCGCCTTTGTGGTTAATTCCCTTCAAGCCCCTTGGTTCATCTTCGGTTCGCGATCGTCTCACCTCTATTGAGAGGTATTAGTTGTTCGTACATTACTTACATATATATTTAATATGTTGACTATCTGTCAGACACGAAGACATCATTAACTGAGATACTTTTTATAACCTTTTTTTTCATCCCACCTGATGTTAAGTGGTAATGAGGTCCCAGCTTAAGGGTGGAATTTGTTACTGGACTTGTCGCCCTTACCTTGATGGCTTGACCCCTGTTACTAATGCAGCACCCCCCAGGAGCTCTGGAAACCTTACTCACACGCAGGAACACAACAACACAGAAGTGATTGTCATTTGGCTGCGGTCTTCTGTAAGGTGGAGGTATTTCACCAGTCGGGCTCCTCCAGTTCAAGCGATAAATCGCTATGCCCTACCTCTCTTAAATACCTATACAAAATCGGAATTTTTATTTTTAAATTACACTTCTAGATTGACCTTATCCCACCTAATGTTAAGTGGAAATGAGGTCCTGGCTTAAGGGCGACAAGTCCAGCATTATAAGTCTGTTGGACTTGCCGCCCTTACCTTGAAGGCTTGACCCCTGCTACTAATGTAGCACCCCCCAGGAGCTCTGGAAACCTTACTCACACGCAGGAACACAACAACACAGAAGTGATTGTTATTTGGTTGCGGTCTTCTGTTAGGTGAATTCTGCATAAAGTTATGTTTTGATGAGTGAAGAAACATTAATTATTTATTTTTTAACGTAATCTGTTACTAGAATCATATGAATACGCAGCACATAGCTAAAGATTTACATTCTTCCCGCTTGTAGTCGGCCTTCTAAACTCACACGAGCAGATAAATGATGTTCAATTAATTTTTCAAAGCTCTCAGGGAAGGTAATGAAAAATGCTCGGATTAGACGCTCGTTAATTTCCCGTCCAAATTAACGCCGCGAATTATTTACGCAAACTTTAGGAGCTTATGAAACCTCGAGGCGTACATTTTTAAAACACATGAGATCAAATGTGAGGAATTAGGGTACATTTAAATTGTTGTAGGCTCGACTTGTATGCGTCAAGGACTTTTGTTCAGGCTTCGTCTGTTTCTGAGTCTGTATTCTCAGAGATGTTCCCAATGTTTTTTGGTTAAGGATCTATTAATAGTCGTTATTTCTTTTTGATGATAAAATCCCTCTACCAAAAATAAATAACACTAAAAAAGGTAAACCAAAAAAGGAGTAATGTCAAACAAAATGGAAAAGAAGCATTTATTAAATTGTAAAATGATTAATTGCTGATAACAGTAGGTATAGTGATATAACATTCTTAAGTCTTGGAAACTCAATTACTAATTATGTCAGGAATTTTGGTATGAGAGAATTAATAAAACGAAGGGATTTCAGTAGAGGGTGGCGGAAAGTAAGTAAATAGCGTAAGCACTTGTGTTACAGAAATTAGAAACAAAGACGGTACCACAACACCCAGACCCGAGACAATATAGAAAAGTTCGTTTCCCACATTGACCCGACCGGGGTTCGAATCCGGGACCTCAGAGATGGCGCAACGCCAAAGTAGACTTTACACTTTAGACTCTGTACCGCTCTTATCGCGTAGACATATAAAGTTCCGTCGAACTTCTGCTTACTTTGATGTACTACGTAATATTCGTATTATATGTAATTTACATATTGGAACAGAAATAATTTAATAGAGGTATTCAAGTGAAACAAACTCCAACTAACCGGTCCTGAACACGACGAAATTAATTAAACAAGTTACGAATTTTCGTATCCCAGTAATCCTCAGAGCCTAATTTCAATTACACACTAGCCCATCCCTTCAGTTCGACGAAATAATCAACAAAATCCGAATACAGCTGAGTTTCTTAAACCACTCAAGTAATTTTAGAGCCATTGTGAAGGCTGGGTACGAAATATAATGGGAGCTGGCGCCGTCTGGTGAGCGATGGAGTAATCAAAATCTGACAAGGTCTGGCTGAGTAATTTTAGGACAAAACAGTTTCAGGGCTTGCGAGACAAGTGTATGTCCTGTGCCTTAACGTACTCATTCCAGATTATTAGGGCTGCTTACAAGCTGATATCTCTATTTACTTATTTAAAAACTTTATTGTACAATACATAAAACAGTGTTTTTTTAATTATACTTCTAGACTGACCTCCCACCTGATGTTAAGTGGAACTGAGGTCTTAGCTTAAGGGCGACAAGTACAGCACAATAAATCTGTTACTGGACTTGTCGCCCTTACCTTGAAGGCTTGACCCCTGCTACTAATGCAGCACCCCCCAAGAGCTCTGGAAACTTTACTCACACGCAGGAACACAACAACACTAAAGTGATTATTTATATAAATTAAATAATAATATGTTACTTATACTGAGTGCTTGTGACTTCGTACGTTTAGTTATTGTTTTTTTAATTTTTTTCTTTCTTTCGTTAGGGGTAGAGTTTCGTAAAACACGATTTTATCCGATAGCTACACCCTTTAAGGAATTTACTTGGCCTAGTTTTGTAGTTTCTGAGATTTTGTACTATTCCGTCAGGTCAATTAGTAACTGGTATATCGAGAAGAGTATTACGCTTATTGTAAACTAGTCGTCGTCCGCAACTTTGCCCGCATTATTTCGGGATTAAAAGTATCCTAAATATTAATCTAGTGTGTTATCTCTTCTCGTACCAAACTTCATTTAAATCGATTCGGTCGTTAATTTATTTATTTAGATAACCAACAGCGTTTTTCCATGCTACTTACGTATTATAAGGCCAATAACAGTTATTGCGTGAAAGAGTAACAAGTATACATGCAAATATCCAAACATTTTAATACATTCATACAATCTTTGACGTTTATTTTATACTAGCTGTGCCCGCGACTTCGTTCGCGTGGACTACATCCTTTCATGGTCGGTGTTACCCCTTTCTCCCCAAATATTCGAAACAAAAAGTATTCTATATTTTAATCCAAGTTTCGAGCTATATTTGTGCCAAATTTCATATCTCTAACTTCAAAAATAAACATTTTTCTATATAAACTTCCAAAGGTGGTATTGCCCCCCTCCCCCTTTATTTTCTAATAAAAAGTAGCCTATGTCCGTTCTTGAGATTTAACGTATACCTATACCAAATTTCATCAAAATCGGTTGAGAGGTTTAAGCAGGAAAGCGTAACAGACACATGGACAGACAGATAGACAGACAGACAGACAAACAGAGTTACTTTCGCATTTATAATATTAGTAGGGATATATTAGTAGGGATAAGTAGGGTCTATGCAGCAAAACCTTCAACTACTGACTACTGTTTTATGGCAGCCCTGGCCTGAAAGCTGGTGTCGGAGGCAGTAATTTGTCATCAGATTACGGTCCAGACTCGGCTCAGTTGCGATTAGGCCTGCTGCCACATGTACACCTGTTACACTAGACATGACCAGTCGCCGTCAGATATATCGGAGCAGACAAAGTGACCAATTACTTCTGAACAGTTTAAAATGTCAATGAGTTCCATTCACTACTAGTTACCATTAATATCTGAACATTCACTACTTTAGTAATATCTGAGCAGATGCTAGTCAATAATTTCTATAGGTACACATAACTCACCAATAATATCTGAACACTCATAACGTCAATATGTTTCACGCACGTCATATGTCTCATTTGGCTACCTGTGTCAGGAGTTGAAGGTTAATACCTTAATTTACATTGCACCCATAAACGTACTATCTGCATGACCCAACGGTTGACTGGTAGAGAATGCTCCTAGCATTAAGTCCACCTTTTGTACTTTTTTTTGTGCAATAAAATATTTAAATAAATAAATAAATTCCGTTAATACGACTCGTAGTCGGTTGGAGACAAACGGATAGTCATATGTGACCCATTACGAATTGTAAAATATTGGAACGGGGCAAAATGATAATAAATAAAATGGAATTTAAAGGATCACCACATACGTCAACGCTCCAGAAAGTTCCAAAGAACATCTCCTTATAAATAAGCAAACTGGATTAGCCTCAAAGTTGGCTAATCCCTCGGGAATGAACCCAGGCTGTGCGATGAGATGCCATTAATCTTTTATTGAACAAACTGCCGAGCTTTAAATTGCAGGTACAAAATTGTGCTGGGCAAAGTAAGTTATGATTTATTTCTTAAGCCTGTTGACTTTGGGTGAATTATTTGAATCTGTGTCTGCGGGAGAGGTTTGGAAGGTTAGGAGTAAGTTACACAGTTACATAACAGTTTTTTTTTGTACTACAAGGATCAACGTTTTAAGTAAACCAACCTACCAACTTACATTGCTCTGATTCTGTGGAAACTAGCTTAAGCACCCGAGGCAATATAGAAAAGTTAATTTCCCATATTGACACGAACGGTGTTTGAGCTCGGGACCTCAGAGATGGCGCGACGCCAAAGTCCGGCCTGCTCGCCTCTTGGCTACGAGTTTTTAGATTTATTCAACAATCTTGTTGGTAATATAAGTGTTATAGAAATGGCTCCAAAGATGTTCAATAAACTACCTGAATATTTTAAATATTTGGACATTCATAGGTTAAAACGAGAATTGTATATTTATTTAGTGGATAAGTGTTACTATAATATTAATGTCTTGTCTCGTGGTCATAAGAATTAATATTTAAGTCTTAGTACTACTATTGCTTTTGACCTAACCTAACCTAACCTGTGTTTTTTTTAATTGAAAGCAATCCGAACTGAAATATTTCAAAATTCTAAATACGGCAAAAAGCTTCTTTATCAACACGCCATTTTCCCTTCACGTGTATGTTCCGACAGAGACGTCAAGTCTGTTTCCCTGACCTGATTGAGTTCTTTCAGAACGCTTCGTGAAACAAAGAGCGTTCATAGCGACTGTTGAATGGAAACTGATCGACGTTGAATGGGGATGGGTAACAGAAAACGGACAAAGCAGCAACTACGAGAGAATACAGGAGTTAGGTAGCGCTCGGGTTATGGTTTTGTTGATATACTTTTAACGTTAAATGTCAATTAGACTTTAAAGAAGAAAACTGCATGAGTGGAATGAGGTATTACTTTCTGGATTAATATCCACGTTATGTACCTAAAATTATAATCCAATTATTTTTAAGAAATAGAAAAATTTAATCTCCCTTTGCGATGTGGGGCTGAAACCTACGACCTTCACATACCGCGATGATTTTTTTCTGTTTCTTTAAAATATTTGGCGCTAATGTGGCGTGAAGCAAAATTTTAAAATCAAGTATAATCCAATAGTTTTTACAGTAACATTGTACCTATGTGTTATTCCATCACAAATTTGTACATTTTTGAGGTGTAATTTCAACGGAATGTCGCTTCTGCACACTGATCGCTTAGTCTATGATGAATCGTAATCAGAGCGTATTGCGGCCGGCGGGCGCGCTCGCGCGGAATCGACAACTGTTGATTGGATTGAGGGGACACTGTACAATACTGTACCTTTATTACGTCTCATTCATGCAGTGTGAACAATTGTCTCGATTTATAAATCCGACTTTTACGGTTGATGTAACATTGAATTCGACTATTTCTTTGATCACGCCCACAAAAGGTTTATCGATTTGAATTTGGCCTATTGTTTGGGCTGTAACGAAATTTTTCACGGTGTCATTGTATCTTTGAGATTGGTACGTACTTATAAATTTAGCTGTGATCTTTCTTAATATTTTATCAGGTATTCCTTCTTTTTCGGGAACAGAAAGCGGATCCCGAGGTACAAATACGATACATATCATTTTATTTACAGTAAACTGTTACATAATTAAGAATTATACTAAAACTTACACTGATTTTCACACATTTATTATGCAACAATACCCACTGTATTACTGTATACCTGTAGGTCCCATACTAGGAAATCGTGTGTTGTGGGCACCTACTCGGTGGGCTGCGGAGAGCAGGAGGCTCTGCGGTAAGCTGGCAATGGTAGAGGGGTATCGCTGATGAAAAAAAGGGCCTCGGTGTGTCGTTATGGGCCTCCCTGTCTCCCGGACACCGCGACTCGGTAGTGGAATTACATTTGCCAGCTTCCGTTTCTTCTGGGACTCCATGCGGCTCTCGAAAAAGAGCCTAAAAAGACATAAACTGTTTTTTAGCCTCGAACCCTTCAATGTTTCTACACGGTTCTCGCATACGCTTTCGTGCCTCCACTGATATCGCCACATACATCACATCAGAAAGGTCAACGGTGACGTCACCAGGCGGAACAAGTGTCGCTTCTGCCGGTGTTTAATCTGTGGCCCAGTGGAGCGCACTCGCGCGGAAGGGAGCAACTGTTGATCGGCGCCTGTTTATTTACCACACGGAACTCTGATCGGACCGCCATTGGTTTTATTGTTCAGTAGTCCCAGAATTGGGGCGGCACTGTTTTGATGTGCGGTCAAAATAGTCGCTTGCAGTTCGATTTTCGTTCTTATGCGCAAGACGTAAGTGCGAAGGTGCAATTTCCAAAATGCATAGTCTGGTGTGCTTTCGATCAGGCAATCTTCTGGAAGGACTTTATTTTTGCACTTAAATAGGTAATAGTACGGATATATTTCCGCTGCAAAGTCGCCAGTCCTTAATTTATTTCTTAATACGGTAATGCTATGCCGTGTGATAAAGTCAAATTCAATTATTTGAATTTTACTAGTGGACTGTATCAACTGTATTAGGTGTCACATCATCTTTCAATAACTTACTTTTGGCCCGATAATGCCTTGAAACGTGCATATTAACTTACTCGGAAATTCATGAATGCTATTTAATTATAATCCAAATAATATGATAAACGCGAAAGTTTGTCAGTGTCTGGATTCATGTTTTTTACTCTTTGAAATGCATAAATGAATAAATGGATTTGAATGAAATTTGATAGAAGATGAACATATAGATTACTGCTAGGAAATAAACTTTCTTTGAAAATTTTGCTTTTGGCAGCCGACTACACGTAGCTTGCGCCAAAAATGCATTCATAGTGCATTAACGTATTGTACCCGAGCCGAAGGTAATGCATTCTTCGCATCATCAATCACAGCACATCGTACGTCTTCCTCGGGATTTGTGCCTGGAAGAAATGCTGCTGTAAATAGCTACAGAAGTTTCGTGGAGAAGTAAAATATTATCCAGTTACCCATGCATACATTTCAATCTTATATTTTTTTAATAAAAAATGACTACTACATGACAAACATGACAAAAATGTTTCGATTTATGCCCGGACATAAGAATATCTAACTTTAATTGTCATTTAAATCTAAGGTATTAAGGTACCCAGTATATTGAATCTATGTTATTTTGATAAGAGTAAGTGTCGAGTTTTTTGCCGGTTCTTCTCGACATAATTCCGACGTGCTGGTAGAAAATTGAACTTGTACTGATGGTTCAAAAGTGCTTTTGTTACGCTTACATGAATAAATATAATTATATATTTTTTCTAGAATTCTGGTAGAATATGAAAGGTAGATATTTGAAATACGTAGGAGGCTTTCAAATCCCTAAGTTTTTAAAAAAATCAGCAGTAGATCACTTTGGACCAAGTCGTTTTTGTTTTCATGAGGTAGGTAAGAAACATTATTTATTTTTTAAAGGAAAGGTAGAGCAGACCCGTCTCTATTCCCTCGTATTCGTACTATTTCCTCTACCTTAAGGTTCTCTGGAAGAGATCGCTTTCTAGCGATAAGACCGCCTAAATTGTACTATAATTATTCTGTAAAACCTATTTCTGTAAAGATTTTGTGCAATAAAGTATATCTATCTATCTATCTAACCGTCCCCAAAGGTGGCGTCTGTTCACAACCATGACGTATGTGTCAACAACATTTCGTTAGGCTACATTGACATCACCGTTCATAATTATTTGATCTACCAACCACAAAAAAGTTATTTGAACAGCGCCAACTTTCAGCAAATCACACAGCTCTGTTTGCGGATCCGATCGGCAAATACCATCGGTTGACATTATCTGTGCCTGTAATTCCGCCAAGACACGCCGGTCGGACCGGACGGCGTCGTCCGACGGATGTGAGCGACTTATCCGATGTTTATCTTGCGGGGAAATTAACTGCCGGCCGTTGACAGGTCGGGGATAGAGCCTCTGGACTGGACAGGGAGGATAATTGCAGCTGCACGTATAAGGGAGCTTGTGAGAGATTTTTAATAGGGATGTGGTCTGGTCCTGAGATTTTATATTATGTTTGATGTGTATCCGAATGCAACTTAAACACTGATTCTTTGACGATAAGCTGAGAGGCGCGCGGACTTTGGCTGTGCACCATTTCTGAAGTCCTGGGATCGACTCCCAGTCGCGTCTATGTGGAAAACGAACTTTTCTATACTGTCGATTTGCGTGTTGTGGTACTGTTGTTGTTTCTGATTTATTTTATAAATTTATTTGTAAACTTTATTGCACAAAAAGTACAACATATGGCCTTTATCGATTTTATTATTTTTATAGTACTATACGCCGTACTAGCGAACTTTTAAATATTAGAAACAAAAATCATCGCCTACGATAACTTGCGGTTAGCTCAGTTGGTAAGAGCAGCACGCGCGATACGTGAAGGTCGTGGGTTCAATTCCCGCACCGCAAGGGGAGATAAAATTTTTCTGTTTCTAATATGGCCTTTATTTAGCATTTTTTACCAGTCAACCCTTAGATTATGCAGAAAGTTTGTTAATGGTCTGCGGTAAAAGTAAAGAAGTGCGTGCAGTTTTAGAAGTAATAAAAACATAAAAGTTGATAGCGCTAAAACCATTCCATTCGTCATCTCCACTACCGGTGTTGCACCTTAAACACAAGTCTACAGATGCTTTAAATTCAGCCATTCACTTCAAGCCGCCATTCTGAACACCTGTGTCAGTACGTAAATTTTTAGCATTAAATAAGATTGCGCAATTTGGCTATGGCCAAAAGTCTGCTAAAATCAGATAAAGGTTCCGCCAGAATACCAGCGCTCCTGCAGCATCCAATGTCGTAGCAGCTTATGCTGAGGCTGGGACCTTATTAGCTGCGCAATCACTTTGTTTTTTATTTTTCTTTGTTTGCTAATTTACTTTTAATTTACCTTTTATCTGTTCGTGTCACTTCTTTGTCTGTGTATTGTTCATTGATTGTGTGTGCTAATAAATAAATAAATTCTTAAAATTCTTAAAAAAAAAATGCCCGTACGCCTGAAATGGGAGATGTTTAACTGTTATAAATGTTTTAATAAAACCAACAATAAACTAAACACTCTCACTATAAAGTAACTATTACATTATTTCTGTAACACAAGTGCTTAAGCTACGTACCACGGAATCAAAACAATTTATGTGATTTTTTTTATATTGCACTTCAATGTGCACCTCGTCCCACTTGATGTTAAGTAATAATGAGGTCTTAGCTTAAGAGCGACAAGTGCAGCATAATTAGCTGTTACTGGACTTGTCGCAGTTACCTTGAGGGCTTGACCGCTGTTACTTATGTAGCACGCTCCAGGAGCTCTGTAAACCTTACTCACACGCAGGTGCACAACAACAACGAAGTGATTGTTATTTGGCTGCGGCGATGTTGTCTAATACTTATCTTTTACCTATATGCACGCTAGCAGTGTAAAGTTTTCGATTCATTTTGGTATTTCATGATCCCTTAAAGTTACAAGATTTGTTAATATTCACATTTCTGTACACAAATAAAAACACAATTGTAAATAAACAGATAAATCGCCAAAAAAATCGAACTTAGTCTAAAATAGTTATTCTTTTGTAATATGTGCTCAGTTTCATATCTTAACTCAAATGCAAAACATTTCTGTTGTGCAACAAAACACGCTCAAAGCCAGCTTACAAATATTTGCGAAAACAAATCATTCAACTTTGTCCCGTCCCTTTGTGTGGCAAAAAGCCGAATGACAAATTAATTAAATGTCTTAAAGTTAATATCAGAAGAGAGGAGTCTTCGCAAGTGAACAGCGGCCTACGGTTCAAACTTTGTTACTCTTTTGCCATTCATGCGGAGAAGATAAGAGGCACTTAGTATTGTAATTGAGAAAGTTACCGTTCTCTGAGCTTACGTAAATATTTTTGAGTTTTGTAGGTATTTGTTTCATTGGTTTACCTCTTTAGTTACGATAGTAAGTACTGACTTATGCCCGGTACCAATATTTGAAACACCTTTCTAGCTACGGATAGTTATAAAATATACGAGGCGTAAACTAAAAACAACCGACGACGACTGATAACAGCTGGTATGGGAAATAAATTATGGATCGCTATTAACGACCCGTAGTCGGTTAAAGGAAAACGGATAGTCATTTTATATACTACTTCTTCCGGGCACCAGCCTCTTAGTGCTGGTAACCATAATGTAACTAACTTCATAATTAGATTACTACAATATCTGTGGCTATCTGTAAGGGAAGTTGCGAGCCATTCCCAATACAAGTGTCATTAAGACTACTTACCGGGAAGACTCTGCAAAACATTGTAACAAAGATATTGGAGAAATAAAGATTTTATTTATTTATTTATTATTTATTTTGGACAAATACGAATCGTAAAATATTCGAACCGGGCATTAAGCTCCACGATAGATTAATGCGGATTGGTAATAACCAGGTCGAAATTAGGTACAGCTATATATATGCTTGCTTCTAAATAGTTGATGATAATATGGATCTTATAGGGCCTCCCGTGCGGCCAACACAGTGCATTTTGCCAAGACGGGAGTGCATCTAAATTCCGCTTTTGTTTTTTAATAAGCTGTGATAGACGAACTGCGAATGTAACTAAATAGTGTGTGTGCAAATCCAAATAAGTGTCTATATTGCCCCACTGTCGATGGTATAGTTGAAAGCGTAGAAGTCTTGGATTTAATTTCCGGTATGTTCACTTAGAACTGAGTTTTTCTAAATTGATTTGGGTTTGGAAATGATTAGTTAACGTCCACAATTAATATTAGTTTGGTTCTAAGGGCAACTAAGGTCACAACGACCAAACTAATAAGATTCTTGTAGCAGATTCGCTAACAATAGCTCTGCTTACTATAAAATTACCAGAAGGTATTCCGATAACAACAATAACTGCAACTTAAATGAACAAAATAGAAAAATCTCAACACAAAAGCGTAATATCTCGCAGTAAATAATCATTTCTCATTCCAATGAAGCATTAACAAAAGCGAAGAGCAAAGAGCTTAACTGTTTTAAACAACATGGCTTCGAGTTAAGCTCCAAGTCGAAGTAACGAAATACAAATACATATTTCCCGGGGTTCTCCAATAAATAATTGCTTAATGTCGCCGATGAATGGAGCGCAAACTTTGCTATCCTATTAGGTTCGTTACAAAGACCCTGTTTGCTAAGCTCACAAATACTAACTATAATGCAGTATATATCTTATTCCCTGTGTACTTTTTACTAAACCCAGACATAATAATGACTGGCCTATCTGTCTGTCCGTGCATTGTAGTTCCCGAACGGATGAACCAATTTTGATTCTGATTTTTTGTTTGTAAAATGAATTAGTCCGGAAAGATCTTAGCCATGTTTGATGGAACTCGATCCAAGATGGCTACCAAGTACATAATTATTTTGATATAAATGATATATCAATTTTAAGGGCTTGGTAAGATTTAAAATAAGGCTACTACAAACTTGATGAACATTTAAGTGATAGGCATATTATATAGACACAATATCCGCTCTCACGTCATACTTTTAAGTTATTTCTCAACCTAAATTGTTAAGATTAGGATAAGTACTGAGTTTTGTGCTGGATCCTTCTCGGTAGAATTAGGTTCTAAATCGGCTGTAGTTTCAATTTTGGTTTATATTAATTTTGACGGCATCGTCTTATGCATATAAGTGTTCCTTGTAACCAAAATGACTAAATCAAATGATTATGATTATTTTGTTGGTAGATAATAGGTAGCTACACTTTAACAAATTTCAAGTACAAGACGATCACTGTCGTATAATGGCGAATTGTTAAATACGTGTAATCAACATTAACAGTTTGGACATAGTTTAGACATAGTCGCTCTTTGTCGTAAATAGGTATAAGCGCTTATATATAATGTTAGGAATTTCTTCAATTTATAATGTTTACTGTTTCAAAAAAGTGGGCGTACTGGGATGACGCCCCCAGTTAGTATCCGTCGTCTGGTACTTATAGTACAAGGGAAAACCTTAGTTTGAGACCAGGTGATTGGTGTGATTGTCTGGCGCATTTATTTATTTATTTAATCACATATGCATGTAAATATATTTGGTCTTTAGATGCACTGGTATCTACTACAAATATTAAACTTGCAGATCTTACCACCTCATACATATTCATATTTTGAGCATAACTAGTTATACTTTCCAGTTATCTTTCTCCATTACACAAATTTTAATCAGATCTGAACTTCTCAATTCAGCCAAGCTAGCTTAAGCTTGTTTCAAACTATGCGGACTGCGTCAACTATTCGCTCGGTACCAGGCTAACAGAGCAGCGCGAGAGTGCTACGGACGCCGTTCTCAGTTTCGCGTTAACTTTTCTCGATGGTACGCATTCCGTGCCCAATGAGAATGTTCACTAGTGGGTCAGACATAGTAATATTATACTGTGCATATTTAACTTGCTATGATTTTAGGTGATATTGAGCAAATACTTGAGTTTGTAGATTTTCTCTTCATCATTGGGCTAGCGCGTTTGAAAAAGAAACTAATGCATGGTTCCAATATTTGAAAAATTATCACTTATAGTTACGTCTAGTAATAAATTATATGACGCGTAAGTTAGAAACAGTGTAAGTTCTTTCCTACGTCAAAGTAGTCCTGTCTTGCTCACACAAATGATACATCAGTCAATAGCAACAGCTTAGCGAAGAGAACTTCCGCTATCACCTTACAAAATAAAAGTGCGTTACAAGTAAACACTATGTGAGCCAATAAGTTACAGAAGGCTTAAAAGATCACATACAGGACTTTGTTAATTAAAACAAAATACCAATCCAATATGAGACAGTTTCCTTACGGGAGGAACGGCTCTTTTCTGTCAATAATACGCACACAAAATCTGTTAAGGGTATGCTAAGCTGATTGCATGATGAAATCTACAAAAAAAAAACAAGTAAACACTTTAAATGTACATAAGAACATCATGCGTGTGACGTGAAGATCGTGGGTTCAGGTCCCACGCTGGGAGAGCTAACATTCTTTCTGTTTCTTTAAAATAATAAAATTATACACTTGTAAGTGCCGCGTTCCTATTCTTCTCTTTTGCTTAACTGATATAATCAGAAACGTTTGTGTACTTTTGTATCTACGAGTTAACATGGTAATAGCTCGCATGGAAGGTTCCGTATCACCGAATTATTCTCGGTCATTGTCCCAACTTGGTCACGAGCACCGCCCATTGTGCGACACGCTGATCTGATCCGCGGGTGAATGCTTGATTAAGTCGTTAGTCTGAACAATGGCGCTGATGGGCCGCTCGAAGTCTACGGGGCCTGTTGTTATATATTCGGTTTGAGGTATTTTTCATTTAGAACAAAAATTTATTCAGACGTCACCTTTATGTTTTAAATCGGCGCATAAACGACGTGCTCATCAGTTTGTCGCCTCTGTCTGTAGTTGTGTTTGTATTATAAATAAAAATAAAATAATATATTGTTAAATTTAGTACTTGTTTCTAACCAATTAAGGAAAATATATGGACATACTAGCTGTGCCCGCGACTTCGTTCGCGTGGACTACATCCTTTTATGGTCAGTTTTACCCCTTTCTCCCCTCATATTCAAAACAAAAAGTAGTCTATATTTTAATCCAAGTTTCGAGCTATATTTGTGCCAAATTTCATATCTCTACTTCAAAAATAAACATTTTTCCATATAAACTTCCAAAGGTGGTATTACCCCCTCCCCCCTTATTTTCTAATACAAAGTAGCCTATGTCCGTTCTTGAGATTCAACTTATACCTATACCAAAGTTCATCAAAATCGGTTTAGAGGTTTAAGCAGGAAAGCGTAACAGACACACAGACAGACAGACAGACAGAGTTACTTTCGCATTTATAATATTAGTAGGGATGTAGTTAAAAGTAAAATGTATTACATTCCTTTAAATATGAAAGCAATAAATCAATGGGAAACACTAAGCTTGTAGCTTAAAATATTGGAACTCACGGCGATAAATTTGAAAAAAAATTACGACGATTTTTGACACCTACAAGAAATATATCTGACATTGCTAATCTGAGCTAAGTTGGCTAGAATCGTAGTTGAATTCTATAAAACTAATTACTGTAACCTGGTTATTATTATAGTGAGGAAACCATATGGCTCTAAAGACTCATATCCATTGTAAAACGCAACAAAAATGTGCTTGTGAATAAGAATGTAATAATTCAGAGCATGATAGCGGAAACTTTAACAGATTAAAGAAGTGTACTAAACGCAAGTTTTCCAAGAACTGCCACTGAAAAGCCGTTCAGAGAATGATTAATACTAAGCACAAGGTTTGTGGTATTATAGTTTTATAATCGAATAGTGAATAGAAGAACCATATTATAATTTACTAGCTATTTGGCATCTTTTGGGATAAAATAATTATGTATATAATTTTTAAAGAAACAGAATCTAATCTCCCCTCAAAAAAATGTGTTTCTTCAGTTGGAAAAGGAGCAAGCGCGATACGTGAAGGTCGTAGGTTCCAGTCCCACGCAGCAAGCGGATATAAAACATAAAAAGTACTCTATATGTAAATTCGTATTCTATATATTTTTTTTTATTGTAGCGCAGTATATTGGCTCCTCCCATCCTGATGGTAAGCAAGAGAGGAATCCACATCGCGATGACAACGGATTTGATATCAAAATATCCTATCCGTTAGCATCGCCATACTGGCCCGTAATATGTTTCTTCACGTTCCTTTTGAAGGAATCCATGTCAAAACAACACAGCTTATATCCCTAGACAATATTATTTAAACGCATACTAGTACCTATCTCGTCTATTTTCACACCTAGTGTCATCCAATTCCATTCAGCAGTTTTTGTCTGAAAGAGTAACAAACGTACAGTCAAACATCCATACATTTTTGCGCGTTCATAATATAATTAGAATTTACCTACTGCGAAATAACATTTTTCCTACCTGAAACCCAGCTTTTATTCATAAAAGAGGCCGTTTGAACCTCTGAAATCCGTAAATATGGATAAAAAATATATGTTTCTAGCTGACTGGGCAGACGTTGCTCCTGTCATAACAACGACTTTTATTATTTTTTCTTTTATATGAACCTTCTCCTGACTATAATAAAGACAATAAATAATAAAACTAATCATTTATTTTGTTATTATATACATATTTATGAGTATTCTATTTAATTTATACTATTATTCATTTTGTTGTAAACTATACTCACATTTCCACTGTTACTGCATCCATAGACGAACTATCTGCATGACCCAACGGTTGGCTGGTAGAGAATGCTCCTAGCATTAATCCAATCTTGTACATTTTTTGTGCAATAATGTTTTTAAATAAATAAAAAGTGAAATTGGTGCAGCCGTACACGCGTGTTGGCGTAACCAAGGGAAATAGGGATTAATTTTTATGTATTAAGATAAATTTATCTAATCCTCGTTACTAAAAACTTTTTAGCGTTACAAATCGGTCTGCATCTCGGTCGATGTCTGACGTAACATGCAAAACAGTATGGTGCGGTGCAACTTAGACTGCGGCGAGCTCGCTAAGTGTCCAACTTGGTGTACTTGGTGCTGAGTAAAGCGGAGACTTACTCTGTTAAGCGAGATATTTGTAGCCTAACCCGCTTTATGATGTAGGACGTGTTAAAATAGCTTGCTTTGTTGGTATTTTTTTATATTACCCTTCAAGATTGACCTCATCCCGCATCTGGACTTGGGAACAGGGCTATACCAACCAACCTCGCAGTTATCTTGATTTGCGCGAGGACATTGCGTGTGACTAGGCACTCTTATTATTTATATTGCACTTCAAGATTGACCTCATCCCACCTTATGTTAAGTGGTAATGAGTCCTAGCTTAAAAGAGACACGTACAGCATAATAAAGCTGTTACTGGACTTGTCGCCCTTACCTTGAAGTTAAACACTTAATTTAATATTAGAAAGTAATCATATGCTTTAAAAGTACATAAATAAATAAATAAAATATTAGACAACATCACAAACATTGTTCTGTGGTAAGTAGCTTAAGCACTTGTGTTACAGAAATCAGAAACCACAACACCCAGACCCGAGACAATATAGAAAAGCTCGTTTCCCATATTGACCCGACCGGGGACCGAACCCGAAACCTCAGAGATAGCGCGGCACCAAGTCCGGCCCACTCGCCTCTCGGCCACGGATATATAATATAATATTACATACCACAAAAATAACCACAAACAATCTAAGAACTTACATCTGCAGCACATATCAGTGCGATATTAAATAAAAAGGCTTAAGAAACCGAACCGTTTAGTGAAAAAATCCTAGCAAGGAATTCCCGGACGGTCCAAGGAACTCGAGACGCCCTTAAGTAGACCCCTAAGGGCTTCAAAGGTCCGAGTGAACCCAAATATTTGATCCAACGAAGTTTCTTGTGAAACCTGTTTATGTTGCTTCTCGAGTGCCCTTTGCGTGTTAGTGGGAAGGTACCGAATATGAAATGAGTGGTTTTAAATAAATTTTTGTATTCGACTTTGTTAATGTTTAGGTATTCACCAGATTATTATTTCGGTTTCGAAATACCACTCAATATATATTAGTCAAGTATATATATTAAAACACAGGCACACTTACCAAGATATTACATATTTATAAATATCATAAAGATAGTTTGTATGTTAGCTGTATATTCCTGTAATAAAATACCATACGATATAACGGAATTAAAATAAGTTAAACATTAAACCAACCTTACCATTTTAAGTGGTTAGTGTGCTGTACCTTGGGATCCCACCATCTCTGGGGTCCTAAATTCGATTATTCAATATGTATGAATGGGTCAATATGGATAACGAACTTTTATGATTTCTGTAACACAAATGCTTTAGCTACTTACCACAGAATCAGAGCAATACGTTAGCCTCGTTAGCCTGTAAGTTTCGTAAACAAAGTAGCTACCCGCTGTCTGTATATTCTTATATCGTTATTTATGTGCTTTAAAACCGCAATATATTTCGTTGTGTAGTCTTTAAGATCTACTTTAAGACTACACGACGGAATATGATATGGTTTATTTAAATATAGATAATAATCCAAGAGGAAGGTTTTAATGTATAATACATACTTACATACATACAGAAAAACCATAAAATTAATTTAAATATAGTATATTAAAACTAACGAAGAATGCAGTAAGTCGTGTTTTTGGGCAGGTTGACTTAAGACCTTAACTGTAATTAGATATGGTCTTAAGTCAATTTGCCTAGAAACGCGACTAACTGCACTTTTCGTTAGTACGGCACTGTAGGCTAGTGATTCGTACGGCTTTGCTGAATGTTGTCTCTTGTGTATTATGTTATGTTTCTATGAAGTGATTTCGTTTGCCATGCAATGTTGTAAAATAATAAGAAACCGAAATAGGTTTCCTTTTTTGTATGAATGAATTGCTATTTTCTTCGTGCTATGAATATATGTTATTACTACGAAGTTTAAGAGAGGTAGGACATAGCGATTTATCGCTCGAACTGGAGCAGCCTGACTGGTGAAATGCCTCCACCTAACAGAAGACCGCAGCCCAATAACAATCACATCTGTATTGTCGTGCTCCTGCGTGTGAGTAAGTTTTCCAGAGCTCGTGGGGGGTGCTACATCAGTAGCAGGGGTCAAGCCTTCAAGGTAAGGGCGACAATTCCAGTAACATATTTATTATCCTGTACTTGTCACCCTTAAGCTAGGACCTCATTACCACTTAACATCAGGTGGGATGAGGTCAATCTTGAAGTACAATATAAAAAAAAACATAATAGCGTCATCAGACATTATAGCGTTATATGCAATAATGATTCAGTTTTTAAAGTGGTTAGTTTAGAATATTCATGGCTCCTGTAAACTTTAACTCAATTTGGTTAAGTATTCTGTAGGCTGAAAATTCATCATTAGTTTGATTTAGTTTAGTCTAATCTAATTAGTTCCATTACCTCTGTTTTCATTGTTTCATTGAATGAATCCTACCTTTATGTTTGGTAGGTGGGTTTTGTGCAGTTTTTGTAGACTTACCAGTATTATTATCATGTTTTTAATCACCAGTTGATTCGAATTACGCTTCAAGTACATCATGTTCAACTTTTCTTTTGTGTGGAAATAATCTTTAAGCTGAAAAAAACTACTGAGTTTCTTGCCGGTATCTTCTCTATAGTTATATGTTCCAAACCGGAGGTAGCTTCATTTTCTTTATATAGAGACTATTCATAAGTATTACTAATGTAATCTATGAATAAAAACAATTGACTTTGACTTTGTAAAATTGTTTATGAATGATTCTGTTGAAAATTATGTTAACTTGTATTCGCAAATGTAAAGTTACTTCGATAGTTTTTATAAAAGCAGATGTTTATTCTAATCAAGCCATGTTTTAAAGGCTGTAAGTTACGAGTATGTCCTAAAATTGTTAGCAACTTCATTTATGTAGTTATAGTGTAAAGTGTTTTTAGCTAGGTTCTGACTAAGGGTATTAAAAAAAATCATTTTCTATTCAATGCTCTTTATTTCTAATTCCATAAAACGTATTAAATAACAATCCGCTCACAAGTGGCTCATGTTGTCGGTGCTCATCAGCATGACGTCCTTGTAGGTCCTGCGCATCATCATGTCGGTGTCCAGGTAGGTCATGTCGTCCCGCTTCATCACCATCTCGGATAGGTCCATGTCCTTCACCATGTTGGACATCATCAAGTCCTTCCTGAAGATGGTGATGTCTGTGAACTTCATGTTCTTGGTGAAGAAGTGAGTGGTATCGATGTGCCTGTCGAAGGGGAAGCCGAGGGGCATCGTGTCGAAGCACGTGGAGAAGTAGCAAGTCTTGCGCTCTTTAGTGATGCTCATGTCCAGAATAGGGAGGGTCAGGCCAGTGCGCACGGGGGTGACGATCACGAACATCTGGAGGGAGAGACCGCCGCGCGTGCCCAGAGGCAGCAGCAGACGGTGGGGGAAGCCAATGCGGGCCTTGTACCACCAGCTGTCGATCATCTTGACGCCGACTCCCATGGTCTCCAGGGTCCTGTCGAGCACGCGGCGGGTCCACGGCCTCTGCTCGATCACTCCGTGCATCTCGAGGGAGTTGCGGACGATGGTGTTCTTTCCAGTGTCGAGTTTGTAGATGAAGCTGTCCAGTTCGACCATGTCGAGGCGGATGTCGTTGAGGGTGATGAGGCGACCCATGCAGTCGTATTTGGGACCGATGAAGATGCGGACGACAGCGTCCACGGCCTTGTCGGAGACGACGTCGACGGTCACCTTGAAGGGGTGGTGGTTCAGGCGGCGCATGCGCGCGACGTAGATCAAGTCGGAGCGCTTCTTCGTAAACTCAGTCTTGTCTAAGTACATGGCGTTGGTGATGTCTAGGTCGTAGTCGTCCATGAAGGTGACCAGCTTGTCGGTGACGATGTGGTCGATCTTGACACCGGGGAAGTCGAAGTCTTCTTTGGTGTACGTGGGCAGCATCTTCTTGAACGTGACGAAGATGTGGGTGATACGCTTCATAAGCTTCCAGAAGAGAGGGTCGCGCAGGCAGGTCGTGTACATGTCAAGAGCGGTGGGGATGTACGTGTACCTGAGGAAAATAAATAAGACCTCATGTGATTTCAGTTGGAATGTAGTTTCGTGTTTTTTCGCTATCAGTCTAATGGAACGTTATTAGTTAGATCTTATAAATTATGTGAAACTGCCAATTGTTAAGAAAAATGTTGACGGCAGGACTCACTTGTCAATGTTGTATTGGCTGTAAGTGAGCATCCTCTTGAACAGGTTCATGAGGTGGAAGATCTTGGCATCGTCGTACTTGAACCCGATTCCTCCCAGAACCAGACGGGCGAGGTACTCGATGTCCTCAGACTTCTTCAGCGTCAGTGTTGTTCCGTCACGCTATAAAAAAAACGAATATTCATACACACATAAAAAACCATACTTTTAACTGAATAGTTATAACGCTCCACAAAAACCGTCATCTATTTCTTAACTGTCATGTCCACCGAGGTGAAGTGAAGATGGTTTTTTCTCCGAAAGAATTTCATTCTGTGGTGTAGCCACATCTATGTTTCGTGTTTTCTGCTTTTATGTATTTTGTTATATACTAAGAATTGTTAATTACTCACCAGTTCGATCTTTCCTTTCAGGATTCCTTCACGAATCATTTTTTCAATGTCATCAATAAGAAGCTTGTGTTTGATGTTATCCTTGGTGACAAGCAATACGTTGTTGCGGCGCACGGGCATCTCCTCGCCGTTGTGCAGACGGATCTTGGGCCAGTAGCCGGTCTTCAGAGGCTCGTTCCACATCAGCATCTTGATGTCGCACATGCCGTGGCCCAGGCGCTCTAAACGCTTCCTAGCCAGCAGCTGCATGTAGGAGTACATCACGATTTCACCACGGCGCTCCTTGTTGATGCTGTAGATGTCATCGCACATCCAGTATGGGAAGTTCATGTGCAGGTAGTACATGTACGTGTTGAGGTCGATGTCCTCGGTGAAGTAGGTGATCTTGTCGAATTCGGTCAGCGTGTGTCGGAGGGTCTTGCGCCAATCGATGACGACCAAGTTAGTGTCTTTGACCTTGATGTTGTAGTAGTCCTTGATGACGGGGTCTAAATCAGCCTTGGTCATCTTCATGAGCATGGCCTTGTTGATGACGTGGCTGTCGACGAAGAAGTAGGGGTAGATTTCGTAGGGGGCGGGGAGGACGATGCCGCGGCAGTCGGTCCTGTGGAAGCAGGCGCAGGTGAGGGCGTAGACGAACATGCCTCCGTTGATGCGCTCGCGCAGCCAGCACGCGGTCCTCAGGAAGACGTCGAAGTCCTTCGCGAAGTAGAGCAGGCGGAAGACCTTGATGGCTTCCATGAGGTGTTTTTCGTTGGTGTGTACGAACACCTCGCCGCGGGGCAACATACCGATCCTGTATTGCTCGATGAACTTCTTGACGACATCGACTTTCTGTAAGACATTAATGTTTAAGTTAAAATCTCTAGATTACTTAATTCGCGTTTTGATGTTTCGAACATGTTATGGTAATTACTACCATAATTTTAGTACGTTACTAAGGATAATAAATTTATTCAAATAAAATTTTATTTTTTTTTGTTTTTTTTATATTCATCACATTATGGTATTTATTTTTGCACGGTCGTAACCGTTTCTAAATATCTTCTTTTTCCTCTACTAGGTTTCTAGAAGAGATTGTTGCAATAAGACCGCCCAAATTGTACATGAATATGCCATTAAAACCAATTTCTGTAACTTTTTTTATGCAATAAAGTATGTCTAATGATATCTATTTTTGACGACCTCCGTAGCCGAGAGGCGAGCGGGCCTGGTTTTGGCGAGCGCCATCTCTGAGGTTCCGGGTTCGATCCCCGGTCGGGTCAATATGGGAAACGAACTTTTCCATATTGCCTCGGGTCTGGGTGTTGTGGTACCGTCGTTGTTTCTGATTTCTGTAACACAAGTGCTTAAGCTACTTACCACAGAATCAGAGCAATGTATGTTGTCCAATATTTATTTATTTATTTATCTATTGCACTGAAAGGGTTTGAGGGTGTACGGCGAACAAACTTTACACGTCCTGTTCACATTCAATGCTAGTACGTGTGTCAAGGCTATTATAATTGCTGATCTCACATACCAAGTATTTGTCGATATTGTCTTCAATGATCCAGTCGCGTGCAATTTCCCTGATGTCGTCGTACATGGTCGGCTGCAAGATGTGGTTCAGCAGTTTGATCATGCATAGCTCCTTGGTTTTCAGATCAACGTTCACTGGAACAACATGGTTTTAGGTTGGTAAAGCGATTTTGGAACGTAACACGAAAGAAACTATTACCAACTTCAATCAAGAGATAACAAGAAGAATAAATTTAGCATTGTAGCTACTCCTAAGCCTTCAAGCTTCATCTCAGCTATGCGGATGAAAATATCAAAAGATTTACAAACAATTATCAGAAGATGAATAAGCAAACGTTACAACATTTTTATTGTAATAAAATGTATGCTTGAAATTATAACATTAATTTGCACGGCCAAATTTTAATCAACTTATCAAAATTTAAACAGTTTAAGTAATTTTTCAAGTCTATTGCACAACATCACCTGTGATTCAATTCAATTCAATATTCTTTTATTCATGTAAATTACACCAGTAATATTTATGAAACGTCTATTCCATAACGACGATTCCATAAAAAACTCGAGTTTGCGGCATTTGCATTCAAAATGTTGAATGCTTGCAACATATAGAATTTCTGTCATTTTATCTACTTTAGATTTAACTGCACTCAAAAATATACTTATTAATAAAAATGTGTTACTTTGTTTAAGTTCTATTTAAAAAAGTATTTGAAATGACGAAAATTACGGAATAATACATTTTTTAAAATCATTCGGAATTTGAAACTAATTTTGACAAAGCTCGCTTAGTTAGAAATCAAATATTAAACAGAATAAATATTTAACGAAACAAACTCATTCTTTGATCTATGGTAAGATTTTATAAATTTGCAATAACAACATAAAGTTACAAAGTTTTTATGGCAAAAAACATAGAATAAAGAAGAAAAAAATGGACTAAATCGCTGTGTAGCAAATACTTCAGCTGCAGCTACTCTACTCACCCAAACTGTCCTTCTTCATGATAGTCATGATGTCCAAGACATCATCCTTGATGACGGTAGCCGAAGCCACCGCCAGGAACGCTGCTACCACTAGGAGCTTCATACTGCTACCTTCCCAGAACTGTGACTAACAACCGTCCAGCGACACCTTTTATACCCCGATGCACATATTTTTCTGCACTTATCACAATTCGCGTCATTCCGATAACCCGCGGGTCAGGTTTAGTCTCAGATTTAAGGTAGGTCGGGGAACTCTTGTTTGTTGCATAAACAACTGGTTAGAACGTGCACTTGGGAGTTACTTTGCCCTCTGTACCAGGAGTCGTGGGTTTGACTCCTGAAAAGAATAAACTTGCAGGACACAAATGTATCCTTGTTCTGTATCTGGGCGTTTGTATCAATTAACATCAACGACCTGATTCCACTTGTGTTGTATGTTACCATATTATGAATACTATCTATATATTATTAAGCTTAGAATTTGTTTGTTTGTTTGACCGCGCTATTCTCCGGAGCTCCTGGTTTGAATTGAAAAATTATTGTTGTGTGGAATAGTCAATTTATAGTGACAAATTTTATTAGATAATTAATATTTAGTTTAAATTTTAAAAATTCTAAGTATGTGACATACCTACTTTGAAATTCGTAATTGAGTAAACACATTTATTTATTTCTTCGTTCAAATGTTCATCACTCGTATATTTCGTGAAGCTCTTGATGCTAGGCGTTCCCTTGGGAAGGAAACTTGTTTAACTATAATTAATTTAAAAATACATTTGTTTTATTTTTTTTTTCAATAATTGATTTTTAATTTTTATTTTACAATTGACAAACTAACTGCAAAATTAGTAACAAGTTTAGCTTTCATTTGTAAAAAAAACTACTGAGTTTCTTTCCGGTATCTTCTCTTTAGTTATAGGTTACGAACCGGAGGTAGCTTCATTTGCTTTATATAGAGACTATTCATAAGTATTACTAATGTAATCTATGTGAATAAAAAAGATTGACTTGGACTTTATAGTATTTATCACAAGTGATTTTATTTGTTTAGTTTTTCGTTAGATGCTATGAATAATATGCCAAATTTAATTTAAATATAATATACGAAATGATATAAGCTAATCGTAAGAATTACTTCTGTGACCCCTGATAAAAGACAAAGTTTTCATAGTGATAAAGGGAGCCACACTTAATGTGTTGAGCGTAATTATAGATTAATGAGCATCTAGTTTCATTAACTTTAAGTGCCCTAAATAAAATAAATAAATAAATAAATAAATGCGCCAGACAATCACACCAATCATCTGGTCTCAAACTAAGGTTTTCCCTTGTACTATGAGTACCAGACGACGTATACTAACTGGGGGCGTCATCCCAGCACACCCAGACCCAAGTCAATTGAGAAAAGTTCGTTTTCCAAATTGACCTGACCGGGAATCGAACCCGGGACCTTACGCGCTTTGGGCGCCTACCTTAGCCACTGCGCCACCGAGGTCGTCCTAGAAGTGAAAGTAAGTTTTTGATAACATGTGCTATCTAGATAACAGTTACAACATGCGAGCTTTAATTCCATGGCTCATTTGCACGAACTGAACTGTAAAGCTCGATTGGTCAGCTCTCAAAGCTATCATATCCGTACATTGCTATTTAAATGTAGTAATTTCTTGCCCGAAGTACAAAAGTCCCCGGTTTCGGTTCTCGGTCGAGTCAATTTGAAAATCGGACTTTAGAAAAGTTAGATTTTCCGAATAAAAATAATAATTAAGGTAACGTCTGTATCCATCTGACAGTATACATCTTAAAAGGGACCTTAAAAGACTAATGTATTAATTGGTGTGATTGTCTAATAGGTACAGTAAAAAAACACACAATTTTGACCCTTACAACCCAAACATAAGAACTAAAATCGAACTATAAGTGTTTATCATGATTTGCAGTTCACCGTACATTTCTTTATTTTTGTCGTTTATATGATTCCCTTGATTCTTATTGTGATTCAGTAGTCATGCAGCCGTATACATTTTTCGTTAATTTATGTTATTAGAGCGGCATAAATTGAACTTTATAATACAAAGAATAATAAGAAAAACTTGCGGTGCGGGTCTCGAACCCACGACCTTCACGTATCGCGCGTGCTGCTCTTCCAACTGAGCTAACCGTTGTCATTGGCGATGATTTTTTTGTGTTGTATTAACCTCTTCCTCATCCTTAAACAATTGTAGATAATCTGCATAGAATTATCTATGTTCCATAAAGTGTACTGAATTTTATAATTAAACTTTGAACTCGTGCTATTGTAGAAACACGCGACACTTTTTTGGAAAGGGTTGATAAACAAGAAGTATTTTTTTAAAGAGAAGTTTATTAGCGACGATGTTTAACCCTTGCCCTTTGCTCAACAGCTGATATTGGTAACAGATTAAATGCACTCGCCGAACTGAATGCACTACAATGTAGCATTGGTTATATGTTGTGATTGTAATAAATAGCATACCTATATTATAAGAATGGAGACCGGCTAGTCCATTGAGGTATTTTAAAATACCTGTCAAAATAATACTTTCTTTTCTTCAGAAAGAAAGAAAGAAAGAAAGAAAAAAACATTTATTGGCACATATATGTATACTCACACAAATTTTTACACACAGTAGGTACGTAAATAATAATATAATTATGTGTCAATAAGGTCTCAGCCTCAGCATGAGCTGCTGCAGCACAGTGCCACAACAGCGCTGGTTTTCAGGCGAGACCTTGTGGTGAGTGGCGTATATTAATGTTACAAAAAAGTTTACTACATAACAAAACAAAGAAAAAATATAATAAAATAATTTAAATATATAATTAATCTTTAATAATATGTTTTTTTTTTTACTTAGCCTATAAACTGTCCCACTGCTGGGCCCCCATACACTTCCAGCGCACTCTATCAGGTGCAAAGTCTTGCCAATTTTGAGAAAAACGGTATAAAAAATATAAAATAATAATATAGGTAGTTAACTAGCTAGTTATCTTTATATTTTGTGGAGATTTTGAAATCTTCTCTGCATCTGGCAACCGTCATTCCATTCTAAGAAGAAAATGAACTTGGAAAATGTGGCCGTCAAAACTAAAATATCTCCTATCAACATCAGCGATTATAATGCGAAGGACTCCTATTCTTTAATGTGAACGTCTCCTAACATGGTGTTCTCTGTTGTTCCAGACATTCCGACACGGGTTCCCGTTCTCGCCCACGGCGCTGGCATGGGACCCCATACAGAAACTGCTGGCTATCGGCGACAAAACCGGCAACCTCAGGATGTATCCTTTCATAAAACATATTCAGACCTAATTTCATCTAAGTTTTGAACTAGAAAGATGACAACCGAAAAAACAGAGTTCGTATAAGTTTCCTAAAAACTGGGTAAGTAAAACTAAATTAGAATAATTATAACGGTCTAAGGTTTCACGATTCGTAAGAATGTATTATACAAATGATACTTTATCGCGTAAAATAGTAGCAGAATATGGTGTTAATTTTTGGGTCAAACCAGACGGTCTTATCCCTAGAAGGCAATATCTTCCAGACAACTGTTAGGTTGAGGATATATTTAAGTACAAGATTTCCCATTTTCTTGTTATAGTTTGATTTCTATTCGTGAGTAGTTCCATGCATCATCTTCTTCAATTTATTGGATTCCATTAAGACAAATCGGTATTTTCAGTGTTAGTTGTGCTTAATTGTAAGTTACCGACGATGGTTTTATGATTTTATATTGGTTCATTTATTTTTAAACAAAACAAATAAGTTTATAAAACAGGCATACAGGGAATATTTGGTTGGGACCATATATTGCATATAATTGTGCAACCCACCCCAATGTACATTTTTCGAATCGCCAAAAATAAATGTCGGTGTACTTATTTAAAATTTCCTCTGCTTCACCTGAAAGGTCTGTAACTTCTATAAATAACGCCTAAATGTACTAAAAGCATTTACACTGAATAAATATATGGCTATTTCTATTTCTATAAAAGCCAGACACTTTAATCAAACGAGCGTCCTCTCTCACATTGCTGTGCCCTAACGGGGTCTATAGTGATCTAATTATAAGAATACCATCTGTACTGTATCTACATTATAGAAGCAATAAATTTTATTGATGAAGTGTTGAGTTTGGTGGCACATCTGTAAGGAGAATTGTGACATTAGCAAAGGGCTTTTGTGAAAATATATTTTTTTTATATTGAACTTCAAGATTGACCTCATCCCACCTGATCTTAAGTGGAAATGAGGTCCTAGCTTAAGGACAACAAGAAGCATAATTATAGCTGTGACTGGACTTGTTGTCCTTACCTTGAAGGCTTGACTCCTGCTACTAATGTAGCACCCCCAGGATCTCTGGAAACCTTACTTACACGCAGAAACACAACATCACCGAAGTGATTGTTATTTGGCTGCGTACTTCACCAGGACTGCTCCAGTTCGAGCGATAAATCGCTATGCCTTACCTCTCTTTACATAAACGCTATCTTTTGCTTTTACGCGGCACAGATGTTGAAACTGAAAACGGAATTGGTTGAGCCATTACCTCAGTTCCTGACTTTATTAAACACTGTTCGAACTACACGAATAGGTAGTTAAACAAAAAACCAGCCAAGTGTGAATCGGATTGCCGCACGATGGGTTCTGTACCGTTGACTAGGTAAACAGCAGTAGGTCAACAGCAAATCTTGGTAAGCACTTTCAGTTCGATATTGGTTCTTATGTTCAGTACATAAGGGCGGTGCCAAGTTCATATGTCTGACGTGCTTTCGACCCAGCACAAATTTCATATATTTTGTCAATGTACCAAGCGTTTACCTAGTGCTTATTTAAATATTAGAAAAAATACTACTTTGAATATAATACATACTTAACTGTGTGAGAGCCACCGTATGTTTTCATCAATTTAAAATTATTACTTATTATAATTATTGTATACATACAATTTCTAGCGGTTGCCTTTATTGATACTACTTTACTTTATTTGATACTGTTAAATTGCTATGCCTGAATAGGTAACACGACATCGTGTTACCTGTAAATAGTACATACTATTTACTGTAAATTCCATCCTTTGCCACATTCATAATATGCAATAAAGAATTGAAATTTGATATCGAGCCAACACTGAAAAATATCGAGTTAGCTGTGTGAAAGGTTGCCTTAAATATTTATTTTATTTTGTTTTTATTATTTGTGGTATGTAATGCAAAATAAACACATAATTTATCAAAACTCGAATTAACTAGCGCGGTTCTTCAGATAAAGCCGGGTGACGGACGGACAGACATACAGCGAAGTTTTTAGTTATAGATTCCCGTTTTACCCTCTGGGTAGGGAACCCTAAAAAGGTATAAATTGACCCCTATTGGCTATAAATCGTAACAGCTTATCTCGGCTCGCGCTATCAATGCTACATTTTACGCCATGCCGCTGTGGCCAGTAAATGCAATTTTTATTTCAGCCATTTTGCTAGAGACAGACACGAACGAACCGTGAATACGAAGCCATGTATTCGCAGTTTAATACTTAGTTTTAGTATCTATTGGATAAGAATAATCGGACTTTCAAATCTGTATTTAGTTTAAATCGATACACAATTTATATTTATTTATTTCAAAACTTTATTGCACAAAAAATACAACCGATAGACTTATTTATTTTATTTATTTAAAAACTTTATTGCGCAAAGAAAGTATAAAAGATAGACTTAATGCTAGGAGCATTTTCTACCAGTCAACCCAAGGGTGCGGTAATAGTGAACAAGTGCATAAGTAATCTAAAAAAACACATCTAAGTTATCAAAATCGGACAATAAAATAACATCTGATATCTTTCTAGAGAAATTTAAATGCATCATACATAGACATACAATGTTGCAATCAGTATTGTTTTGAATAAAAACTATCAGAAACATACAACACCTGTCATTGTTTGTTGATGGAAAGCGCCCGGGCGCTGAACCCGCGACCTTTACGCTATCCCTCGATAAGTTAAACGAGCCGACACACAGAAACAGTATTATCAGTACTTGCGCCAATAATGACATAAAAATTCGCAAATTGGGTATCGGTCTCGAGCACGAAGCGTTCCGTGACGTTTAAAAAAATGCCAATATATCATTTGGATGGGATCCCCCTTAAATATTGATTTCATTTGTGTAAATAAAAAAATGAATCACCGAAATGTATAACATGCATAGCTTCAGAAATAATAAGTCAAAGTCAATATTTTTATGCATATAGATTACATTAGTGATACTTATGAATAGTCTCTATATAAAGCAAATGAAGCTACCTCCGGTTCGGAACCTATAACTAAAGAGAAGATACCGGAAAGAAACTCAGCAGTTTGTTTTACAAAAAAAGCTAGTCTTATTACTAATTTTGCACCAAAATTTAAATAAATATATAATCAATTAATTGAAATAATTATAATACTGTAGGACTTAATGTGTAATATAATGTATGCATCATTTTATACATTTTGGCCCACGTGACATTCATTGAGGAAGGCAACAAAACTTTTCAAAACAATATAAAAAGTGTAAGTAAAGGCAAGCTGACTAGTTAGTGGTCCACACGTCCAAAGTGAACTAAACTAGATAATTACTTTTTTGGTTATGTTAATTATCAAAAGAAGGTTTGTAACAATAAAATTCACCACATGTACGCGCGCAAAGCCGCGGCACGCTACTAGTTCAAAATAAATATTTATCACGTAGCTAACTTAATGTTACGTCAATTGGTATTTAAGCTACCTGTTGTTATTGTCAAAAGCAAAAAGACGTTTATTGGATGAAAACATTTTTTCATAGACCCGTTTTACCCATTGGTTGTGGAACCCTAATAAACTATTGTGTATGCACCGAGAAACATCAGTATAGGTATAAAAACTACAAAGTAAAGGTTTAGGTACAAAAGGTGGCATAGTAACGATATAACGAGGCCCGAGTTCAATCGAGATAAAGTTATCTTCTTAAGATATTTAAGTTGCACTTATATTTACTTAGACTTTTATCTAGCCGGTTTGATTGTCAAGTTAAATACAAAGTAATTAAAATGGTAAAATGGAGAAAATGTTGTTAACTAGCATATGACTACGGATTCGACCGCCTTAAAACAAAATAAATATAAATGTTGGACAACATCACATCCATTGCTCTGGTTCTGAGTTAAGTAACTGAAGCACTTGTGTGCGACGGTACCACAACACCCAGACTCGAGACAATATAGAAAATTTCGTTTCCCATATTGACCCGACCGGGGATCGAACAAAGACAAAGTCCGGCCCGCTTGTTTCTCGCTCCGGAGGACGCCAAATAAAAATCTATTGGTCTAAAAGTTCTTTTATACTTAATTCATAAATATTTTTTGTTTTAATTAATATTTTCCTGATGCAAGCTTAAAGCTCCGCAGCAAGCTTTTAACTACATATTGTAAGCTCATAAAGAGATTAATAAGCGCGTTCTCTTAGCAAAGCCCATCGCTAGCCCGCAACTCAACCACTCAACACAACACGCAACTACTCAACTTGTTGAGAACTCGCGGCTTAGCATCAACAAAACTAGCTTTATTATAAACGGTCTTAATACACTGAACATATTCGTAGTTCTCTATTAATAATACACAATGTTTATTTATTTATTTATTTAGTCAGTTTTAGTCAAACATTAAACTGTAGAAGAAATAGAAGATTTTTTAATGACAAAAAAAATTTTTAAACATTTTCGGCGCGCTTCACGCCACACAAGCGAACTTTAAATATTTCAAAAAAAACAGAAAAAAAGCATCTCCCCTCTCCGTGTGGGGCTTAAACCCACGATCTTCGCGTATCGCGCCTGCTGCTCTTCCTACTGAGCTAACCGTAAGTTATCGCAGACGATGACTTTTTCTGTTGGATTAGTGGTAATGAGGTCCTAGCTTAAGGGCGACAAGTACGCCATAGTAAAGCTGTAACTGAGTCTATTGCCCTTACCTTGAAGGCTTGGCTCTGCTACTAATGTAGCACCCTACAGGACACCTTACTCACATGCAGGAACACAGCAACACCGAAGTGATTGTTGTTACATGTGCGAAACAGGGGTAAGTCACTAGTAATATCAAATTTGACCTTGATCCGAAAACCACAACAAAGCAAGCTGTTGGCAAATACGCTTTCCATTTTCCCTTTAAAAACAGAATATTTTCCCCATGAAACTTACTAACTTCCGTCGTTCTGCCTCGCTGGGGGTCTAATAGGTGGGGGGTGAGGGTGGCAAATTGCGGGCAGTACTCAGGAGGCGATTAACACGGGCTGTTTTTAGATCTGCATCTGCCACGGTTGTGTCAGTGCGGGTTGTGAGTCAGTGCGGGGTGGGGGGTGCGGGGTTGTGTTCTGATGGAGCAAGGAAGATTAGCTTTTTAACTGCGCTCGTTTTGGTAAAAGGTTGAGTGTAACGCTATTTGCAAATCCTCGGGAACGTAGAGTTTTGATGCTTTCTATTAGGGGCTGTCCATTAATCACGCAAGGCCCAAAAGGGGGAGGCCAAGGCTTAAATATGAATACATATATCATGTATACTATACCCGGATTCAGATCGTATTATTTTATACATGTAAATATGTATTATTACTAAATAATAATAAACTATTATATATATTTCTGAAACTGCTAATATATTTCTGAAGCTAATTTTTATTCTAAAACTGAAGAGACCGAACCAGATAATCGCTTTCAAGCAAACATACTCTTCAGCTTTATAATCTCCTATTATATAAAAATAAACCGCAAAAGTGTTGGTAAGCGCATAACTCGACAACGCTTGGACCAATTTTAACAATTATTTTTTTTAATGTTTGTTGAAGTTCAAGGATGGTTTTCACGCCTTTCACGAAAAAATCTAATAATTGCCGAGAAAGCTCTAAAGACAGCCCTTTTTTTCAGTACAAACATTTTCTTACTAAAATTTAGAGTCAAACTACATTCCAAATCTTTTTGACAGGACAAAGTCTGTCGGGTCCATTAGTATTAGTATAGATTTATTTCTAGGCCGTATTAAAGCCTGCCCCAATCAAAGCGTACAAATGCTTAAATAAGAAGTGTCTTTCGTCCCTAGTTGGAACAATGAGCATCTTTGGCCAGTAGTCGGAGGAAACTGGTTCATTCTGCTTCAGATAGTGCGGCGCGTCTGTCCTCCGATAAGGAGGGTCGGACGTCCGGCCGCGGCCCTCCGCCGGATGCCGCCGGCAGAGGGCGCTCTGTCCGAACTTGGCATTCGAGGTTTAATTCAAAAGTATTAACTATACTACCAAGCTTTTTTTTTCTTCATCAGCCTGTTTTATATTTAGTTTAGATTAGGCAAAGGTCAACCAGACCGTAAGAAACAAAACCGTATTCATTGTGTATATATGTATATATATTTTATAACTAGTGGTCCCGGTGAACTTCGTTTCGCCTTAGAGGATTTTGCCGCTTTTCTGTTGAATTTTTTCCTGAATTTTCTCTGCTATAAACGTCACGGAGCCCAACGAATGCAAAACCGTGTAAATCGGTTCGTGCGTTCTGGAGTTATAGCGTCAGGAAGGAAAACCCGACTTATTTTTATATAGTAGATGATAACGATATCCGCAATATTTACAAGAAAACAATTAGGAAAGGCATTTGGTCGTTATGAATGAAAACGATAATTTGTTTTATAAACGTATGTAACATGAAATATGAGATATACATACAGTATATTTAGTATCCGTCATCTGGTACTCATAGTACAAGGGAAAACCTTAGTTTGAGACCAGGTGATAGGTGTGATTGTCTGGCGCATTTATTTATTTAAGAATGATTTTATTAATTCCTATGTATTGGACTGTATGAACTAAAGTCTATGTTTTGGTATAAAACTTATTACAAGTACAATCAGAGTTTTGTTTTCTTTAATGGTATCATCACCGTTCAGAGACAATTTTCAAAAATATCTTCATATTCATAAATGGCAAAGTTATACGTAAGCATACATAAACAAACAAATACGGTAGAATTTTGAAACCTATTCCCTTTGTTTAAAGTCGCCTTACTTTAGTTTCATGTCGGTGTCTTCTCGGTAGTCATAGTCTCGTAAGGTGGTAGCATAATTTGGTTTGTATAAATGATTCAAGTATTTTGTAAAATAATTAATAGAGCTCGTGGCTGAACCAGGGATCGTAGATTCATTTGTCTGATGAACTTTTGTGAAAAATAGTTTTAATTAATCAGAAAATAAGCTCTTCTTATCCAAAAGCCCACAAAATTCAAAAAGTAAAAGTAACAACTCACACTTTATCTAAAACATAACAAACACATCGTTAGCGCTCGTAATTAGTCATGTAGGGGTGCCTTCAAAGGGTAGTTAACGCTAATTAGCCCTTCACCTTTCGGAATACTCTTCACCCCAGTGTGGCTTGTCTGAGCTAAAATACTATTTGTCTTGTACACTGTACCTTATTTGTGTTAAAAATTAAATAAATAGATAGATACACTTTATTGCACAAAAAATTAACAGAATTATATATATTATAGACAGAATTAATTAGGATTATGGACGGATGCTGATGGTGCGTAAGGTAAACAGTTGCAATACTATATTAGTTATTATGCTCATGACATAAGAGTGGTACAAGTCCAAAGTATTTATTCTGACTTGTTTTTTTCAATCGATTTTTTATTTTTATACTCGTAGTACTTTACGCCGTACTAGCGAACTTTAAATATGAGAAACAGATTTTTTTTATCTCCCCTTGCGGTGCAGGAATCGAACCTTCGCGTATCGCGCGTGCTGCTCTTCCAACTGAGCTTACCTAAAATTGTTTGTTTTTGTCACTTCGCACGTGTACTGGCCCTGCTTTTTTCATAATTTCCACTTAATCATCTCTCCTATTTGCCACTGTGTGATATAGTCTAAAGCCTTCCAAAATTGAACATTGACAACCTCGGTGGCGCAGTGGCTAAGGTAGGCGGCCAAAGCGCGAAAGATCCTGGGTTCGATTCCCGGTCGGGTCAATTTGGAAAACGAACTTGTCTGGGTCTGGGTGTGCTGGGATGACGACCCCAGTTAGTATCCATCATTTGATATAAGATGATTGGTGTGATTGTCTGGCGCATTGATTATTTAATATTACAAAAAATAAATGGACCAACCAACACAGAAATATTATTTCGATTTGCTCCAGTAGTTCCTGAGATTAACGCGTATTGACGAAGAAGTTTTTATCTTTTTAATATTAGTATGGAAGAGTCTTTGGTGCATAAGAGACGACGTTTATTTTTGCAATATTTGCTTTCTAAGGTGTTTTACTTGTAAATGTGCTTTAAAAGTAAAAAAGTAGTTTCTGGTTTTTTAAGGTTCGATTTACATTTTCAGTTTGTCGTATTCCTAGGTACGTCTCCGCGGTAAAATGTATTCCGATTTTATTAATCATCTATCTATTCAGCCTCGGGACTGGCAAATGTAATAAAAATCTGAAATTTAATACAGCGCCGCCCGTGGAACGGAAAAAAAATTATAAAAAGCGAAAGCTCTGCCATCGGACCGTGATAATTAGTACGAGACGGGAATTATTAAAAAGATGGCAGCGTTTTGAAATTATTTCGTGGAAAAGTAATTTCTACTAAAAGGCGAGTTAGCTGTCGGGGGGTGGGGGCATTGATTGAATAAATATTTGAAAAACAGACTGAGCTGTTTACTTGGAAATAATCCAAATATTATATGACAACCTCCGTAGCCGACGGGCGAGCGGGCCTGACTTGGTTTCGTTTGCCGGTTGGGTCTTTTTGGAAAACGAACTACTGTCTTTTGTCTGGGGTCTGGGTGTAGTGGTACCGTCATTGTTTCTTTTTGGAATAAATTTTCTATCGATTTTTTGCGATGTGATTTTATATAGCTTAAATCCTTCATCAATAAATGCACTTTGACACAAACATATTTTTTAAATTCGAACTAGTGCTTCCTGAGATTTTTTTTATATTGCACTTCAAGATTGACCTCATCCCACCTGATGTGGTAATGAGGTCCTAGCTTAAGGGCGACAAATACAGCATAATAAATCTGTTTAATGCCATAAAAATTTAAAACTTTGATAAGATGCAACATAAAAATTAATTTCTTATTTCCATTATGAGATATATTTGTACAGGACGCAAAGTTGGAGCGAGCCGGCGAGGCGAGTCGTGTCATCGATCGCGATTTCATTAAAACAGAAATAGGCCGTCCTAAGCAGAAATTATTTTTCCAGGAAGGAGAGGCAGCTTGGGTCACTTGTCGTACGGAAAAATAATCAAACCTATTTTTTTATTAGCGTTAATTGAACTAATGCCTGGTTCTAATATTTTACGATTCGTAATTAGGCAAAAATGACTATCCGTTTTTCTCCAACTGAACGGGTTGTCAAAATAAAGAAAAAGTCAACCTTTTTTATTCACATACATTTCATTACTAGGAACCTATAACTAAAGAGAAGATGACGGCAAGAAACTCAGTAGCTTTTTTTTACAAATGAAAGCTAAACTTATTACTAATTTTGCACACACACACACACAGTTAGTTTGTCAATTAAGTGTAGAGTTTCTTGCCGGTTCTTCTCGACATGATCAACATTCCGTACACGGCGGTAGAATACTTAATTTGTGCTGACGATTCATAAGTGCTTTTGTTACATGAATAAAAATGTTTTCTATTCTATTCTACCGCTTAAAAGAAGTCAATAGCAATTAAAATTATTAATTTTAGGCTAAACAAACAATCAACAAAATTCAACAGCTCCGCTTGTCGCTACAGAGCGCTCCGTAAATAATTCATACGCACTGACGAGGCATGTTAGAAGTCGACTTTGCTAATTAATTGTTTCGGTTTGGCGGGCTCGTTGAAAGACGCCGAAGGATATTGAGTCATTTCAAAGGCGAAAGTAGGCCGCCTTCAAATCATACCACTTTAATAAAGGAGGCTGTTTCAATTGGATCCGCTAGGTAAAATACGGCCCGTCCCGTAATAAGGTCGTTGAAATATCTTGCAGCCGATGTGTTCCGCTCCCACAACAGAATAAGACCGCGAACTTCCACACTAAAATACGTTTCCCAATAATTTACTTCAGATTTGTATGTACGGCAGTTGCGAGCGAGTTGCGCGCCCGCAGTAAAACAAAACTTGAACAATACAAGCATCGGCTTATTGGAATATTTCTAAATTGACCCATTCAGCCGCCTCGCCCTCACCACCGGTTATACATTCAGGGATTTCATTCGCATTTATCATATTTTATTAGCCGATAAAGGGAGGGTTCGGATTGAAATCCGTTTGTTTCCGAACGAAGTGGGAAGCCATATTTCGAGTGTGGGAAGAGGCCGGGGTTGGTGATGGAGTGACAACCGATGCTATGCTTATAGGTACTGATGGTTAGTAAATTGTGGAACTCTATTATAAACACAATACGACAATAGTAAAACAAAAAACTCGAGTCATATCATATTTACAGATCTATCCGATCCTGAGCTGCCGACGTTGGAGACAAATCAAAGTAGTTTTTGAGATAACTTTGTTACAATAAAACATATTAGTTTTACAATAAAACATAGTTTAAGTTAAATTATTATTAGTGAGCGGTGAGCGATCTTTCTAAAACAAGGTGTGGTCAAGTGAGTTTTTTATTTTCAAACGCTCATTGGTAAAGCGTACGTTCAGAAACTGGGCGTCTACTCTTGAAAACGAAATATGTCGGATCCGATGACATTTAGTATTTTTTATTGCTCATTATCGCAACTAACACACTTCGAATGCGAATAAAGCGTTATCAAAAAACAAAATATTATTTATACAAATCAAAAATCACGTTTTAATTCCCTAACTTTTGATCAATCTTCAAAAACGAAACCTTTCGTTTGTTCGTTTCGTTTTCAAGAGTAGACGCCCTGGCGCAGACATTCTAAACGCTCATTTGTAGGGTTTTCGTTCGGAAACTGGCGCAGACAGTCGTTAATATCTTATTTAATCTTGAGCTACACAAAGTCAATCCAATCTCACTTTCAAGCCCCGCATATTGATAATTTTAAAAGGTTTACTCATAAGTCATGTGACAGTTGCCCGAAGATTTTCCCGGTACCTCTACACCTAACTTTGTCCCCGTATACGAACCTCAAAACTTCTCGTATTTACGAACTAACTTTATTCCTCAACTTACTCAAATTACCTTTAAACGTTTCCAATTGCTCAGGCAGTTATCTTTAATAAATAAATTAGGACCTGAAGAAAATAATCGTCTAATAGAATAATTTACGCTAAAATATCGTTAAATATTCAACGAACTTCAATGAAGCTTTCAAAGGGAACATTCTAGAATTCTTCGGCTTTTAACTCCATTCGAGAGACATAAAGAAGCCTTTCTGAATATCAAAGGTAAGTTGATAAGTCGAAAGCTTACAACTGAGCGAATGTTAAGACGTCATTATCAGTTTGTACCCAAACTTTTCAAGTTTGTACCAGTTGCGGGTTAATCTTGTTATTGAAGTTATTTCATATTTAGCGTAGATTTAACTCTTAAATCTTGACTTGAAGGTAAGGTTTCATCATTTCAGATTACTTACCGATTTTTATGAGGAAAAGACATGAAAACACCATTGAAACTTTGCATCGTAAATTAGGTAACTCGCATTAAATAACTGTGTTTTTGTATATTATTACAACTAAAACCGTGAATATATTTACACATACTCAATAAAATATCTGTAAAATAATAAGGCATGCCGCTACTACGAACACAATATTCGGATAACTAATTAACTTCCGTGAAATGAGTTCGATCGCAGCAGATGTTATGCGTTAAATAAGGGTTCCGTTTTTCGCCATTTGGCTACGGAATCGTAAAAATGGCATCACATACTCTTTGTCCCAAAATTTCCCTGTATACAAACCTACAATAACCACAAAAAACATTAATTACACAATCAATTGCTGTCGTTCAGAAATGATGCACACATTTCGACGATTCATTCATTAAATCGCATTAATAAATAAACAATATTCTGTTCTATTCTATTCTATCGCTATTTCACGCCTTTAACCTACCTATCAAAACCAACCACTCAGCAAACATTACCGTGTGACACGAGCGTGACTCCACCGGAATTGTCACGCGTGTGACTTCTCCGGAATTGCCACGCGCGTCACGTCACGGCTCCACGGGAGCCTATCAATGCCGATTGCTCTTTCATGTTGTCCCTCCGAAAGTGATAGTTATTAAGCCGTAAAAGTTTCCGGGAAATCGTTTTAGTTCAGAAAACTCGCTGAATGCGCCGTTTGAGAAAATGGCCGCGGAGTTTTATTTTTAGTTCACGTTTGATGGGTCGTGTTTCGGGCACCGCTTTTTGAGTAATTGGATGCGATGTTTCAATGTACTTCTGGAGTTTGGCTTTTTCTTGTGGAATGTTTGAATGTAACGAAAGTGAAATCGTGACATCTAAGGATTTTGAAGAGTAATTGACGAAAGTAAGGATCCTTTTAGAAAATTGTTAAGAGTTTCGACGGATGGAAAATAATTACATCGTTATCCTAGTAACCACAATACAAGCTTAGTTTGATACTAAGTTTGGTGTGAAATTTTAAACTTATTCCTTTTGCAGTTTAATATCTCGTGTATCTTTTATATACTTCATGCAATATAAGGGTTACTTATTTATTCATCAAACACAAATTGAAATTTGAAAATTATAAGAAACTATTAGACTAACTTATTAATAAAATTATAATATTAAAAAAGGATAAATTTTAAGAGACGCAACATTTATCAGACATTCAGTAATCTAAATAGTTTTAACATGATTGCAACAAAAAAATATGATTCAATAATGTCCGATTGTGTGATGAACGTATTTTTGGACTAATGTTTTGGGCTATCCTTAGCTAAAACTCGTAAATGACGCTGGTGTGTATCTTTACATAAGTCTGATACAAAATAGCATCCGATAAATCCTTGGCCAAATATGAACTCTATAACGCACGCTCAATCGCTGAACGGTACACAATCTTGCATTGACCAAGTTGCTCGGCAGATCAAGCTAGTTTTGTCAGTCGATTAAGAATAGTTGAATTTTAATTAAGAACATATCGGAGTAGGATTGCAGTTTATCGATAATTGTTGTTTCTGATTTCTGTAACACAAGAGCTTCATCTAGCTATGGTATCACAGAATCAGAGCAATGTATCTGATACTGTCAAGTATTTGTTTTTTAATAATTTAGTTAACATAATTACAATAGTATCGATACTGTCAATATATCTGTCGATTCGACCTTTTCAGAATAACACAATCGATAATTCGGCAATACTAGTTCAAACACCGAACTATCAACGGCCCAATCAACAAATAATAACGTTACGAAGCACACGCCTCGCCACACACAAACGCAATCCCGACACATCTCGGGCATATTACTTGACTGTTTGCATCTCAAACACACGCTCCTAACATCACTGTATATGCACAAACCAATAAACATAATACAGGCATTGTAGTTTGCAAATTAACCATTTGGTGTGAGTTAAGCATACATTCAAATCATATGTACCAACATTTAACTATAATGTTGCTTAGTTGCTAGTGGTCCTCGCCGGCTTTGCATAGCATAATGGTTTTTAACATTATGGCATATTATATCACCCGGGAATAATAAAAGGTCCAACAGTGAAGGATAATTTTCTAATCGGCTCAGTAGTTTCGAAGCGTATTTTGTACACGCAAACATACAATTAAATCTTTCCTCTTTGCCAATGTTAAAAAAACAGAATAGATGACTTTCTGTTTCTGGGACCATTCTCCTACAGTCATTTGCCCGTTGATCTCTCAGCCAACACAACTTTTTATCGGCAAATGTTTCTCTTAAATATCTATGAATTTTTACTCGGCATTATCTTTAAGCAACGAATGTTTCGCCGGCAGTCGCTTCGACGACGATCGTTTTGCTTGAGAAATATTTCGACAACTATCTTTTCATTACTTAATGCACGCTAGACGACGCTTGAATCAGGGGAAACTAAAATAAAGGTCACAATATTGCGTCTAATTTTGAATAGATAATGTTACGGAACCCTTCATAGGCGAGTCCAACTCGCTGTTAGCTGGTTTTTTTCTCTTTCCCACCACCATGATTGGACAGAGACAAACATGACTATCCGATTCGGAATTGTGTCTGACATTTGTGATACAGCCCCCAAATCTAGTTTCAGCCTGAAACTCTACTAATATCAACATCACTCAGCCTAGCTATATTTAAAAAAAAACTGAAGTCTGTGTTCACGTATTTTTGGAGAATTCCTATTAAGCAAAGAATTAACCGTAATTGGTTTAACATATTCGGTTACAGTTAATACCTTTGGTAAAACTGTTCAAATTCATAAAGAGCTCGAATGTGTTTCATTTATCTGGATTTACATTGTAGATAACATATATTCGTTAATTAAATTCGTTTGCGTTTAATGTGCAGTTGAGCAATTTCATATTTATACAGCGCAATAGCTTTATTTAAACGAAAAATAAAATTTGCATGTGAAGTCCGTATTTGCGCAGCGGAATATTAAATTTAGTTTAAATACTGATATTTTAAAAGCAGGTCCCTGGACAATAAAGTGCATTTAAAACCGTTATACATAATGTTATTTTAGTGGTACAAGCTTTCTCAGAGAAACAGTGATTTCATAATTATTAAGTATTCTGAACTTTCATGACTTTCAGTAGGTACTAATCCCATAAAGCCTAAATGGGTTTTAAAATCAATATTCGTTTCTTTTTTGTTTGAAAAAAAAGTTATACTTGTCGGAAATAGCAACACTAGCGCCACCAAGTGGCGATTGTGAAAACTGGACGCCAGCGCCACCTACAGGGCATTTGACGGAGGCTAGGGCGTAGCGGCGAGCTGAGCATCGCTCACTTTGGTTACAATCGCCGAGGAGTGACCACGTCGTCAGAAACTGTCCCGGACCGTAGTACATCCTACCTACCTATTCAGATACTATGAGATAGGCATGGAGCGCTGAAATTTTTCATTGATATTCGCCAAAAAATCAAAGTCTTATGACTTTTAATTTGAGGTGGTAACTATTTTCTCATTGCCTGATTAAGGGTTAACATCAATTATTACATAAAATCAACCCCATTTTCGTTGTCATTTTATAACTCAAGTACGGTATTCACCTATCAAAACCAAATAAGGCTTTGTTGGACTATTTCGTATATGGTTTAAGTGAAGTTTGCATAAAATCGGTCCAGTCGTTTCTCATTTTTGTAACAAATGAATATGTGCGAAGCCGCGACTCGGCGCTAGTATAGGATACTTTTTATCCCGAAATAACACGGCCAAAGTTGCGGAAAACAGCTTGCTCTTGAAAGAATCAGCTACTCCATACCGTTTAAGGTTCGGTTCATGTCGACTTTACCCTTAAGCCATGCACTCCAATATTTCCCTAACCAGCTACACAGATTGGGTGGGCCGGGCGTAGACGCGCACGTGCGGCACGACAACGGCGAGGCAGTGCTCCACGCCAAGTTCCTGATCAACGAGGGCGCCCTCGTCACAGCCACCGCAGACGACGTGCTGCACCTCTGGACCTTCCGCCAGAAGTTGCCGCAGAGGGTCCAGTCGCTGAAGTTCCAGAGGGAGAGGTGAGTTTACTATTCTAGTGTAGCAAGTTCAAGGTTTCCAATGCGAATGATAAATCCTCTTGGTGGGAATATTCGTAAGGCATATAGTGTTTGCGCATGAAAAATCCACTAGATGACGATACTAAGGCATGAGGTACAAATACTATTTGATTGGGTATAGACTACATTGACAGATATGTACTAGCAGTTGGACCTCACGCCCGCGTATCGCCATCTAGTGATTTTTTAAAGGTCGAACACCCTAGCTAGCTGCTACATGATTTAAATGTCATCTTGACATATCTGCTAGTTGCATGTCAAAAAATAATCATTTGCAGTTTGACCTCGTGTCCACGTATTGCCATCTATCGGATTTTCATTCGCAATAGCCTTCGGGCACCTTGTCGAATTTCGTCATCAGCAAGAAAATGCAACATTCCGTGATGTCGTTTTAATTTTAAAAGCAATAATAAGTGCAGAAAGTAGTTATTTTCAATAACTACATATATACGAGAACAATAAACTTCAATGTCAATGTCACTATAATAGTAAATCACAAGGTATTAAAAGAAGTATAGATAGTTGTCTCGTCATAACTCGTCCTGTCCTCTTTTTCACATATTAATTAGAATGGTAACACAATAGATAAATTGACAGAACATCACGGGATAACTGAACTTTGGCAAGAACTCTCTTCGCCTTCCGCTTACCCCTCATGCACCGCGGCAGCCTACGATTAAAGTAGTGGGGCTCGTCTTTGTCGCTTGAACTTACTATAAAAAGGTGCAATCTTGCAGATGTAAGTACTTGACGACCTTTAAGCACACTGCTTTATATAATGCAGAGCTTACTTGCATCTTTTGAATGACACACATATTAATTTCTGTAAGCTGCGACATAGGCTTGAAGCTGATGAATCTGGAAGATAAATAGTGATCAGTTCTACTGTTATCTTATAATTCCCTTATACAACTAGTGAAGTCTATTTTCCAATACCGCACTTTGACAAATACACAGATTACCATTCTATAAATTCTTAGCTTCAGATCGTTTTTTTTGTGTTCATTCACGTTCATTCGTCTTTGCTGAAGAAAATCAAACGTCAATATACCATTATGGATAGCATGTCTCCTAAGTCTGCTCGGCATCACACAAGTCAACATGCAGGTTTTATCAAAATACCTAATTCGGCCAATAATTAGAAGATAACTAATTAAATGGTCCTTCGCGCCAGATACCGTTCGCACATAATAAAGATTAACTATTGAAACGTTCATAACCGTATCATGAAAATGCAAGTGAGTTAAGCCGACAGCGCAGTGTAACTCACATGAATGTATTAGTGCCGATTAGTCAGGCCCTAATTTGGCCTAAGCTCGTCCGGCCGCAAATGCTGGCTCTAACCACGGACGCATTTTGGACTGCTTCTGTGGTTAATTCAAAATTAGATCTTTCGATGTGGAATCATTATGCGATTAATGTTTCTGTGCTTTAATTGAATGCATAAGTCACCTTACTTAACTAGCTTTGGGAATAGTCTGATGTTGTCTAGTATTTATAATAGGCACTGCGCGGACTTCAAAAAAAATGGAAAAAGGGCAAGGAATGATTATGATAATTTCATCATGTTAATTTGCCAGTCATCATAAGGTTTTAATTTTATTAAAAATTTAAAGTGTGAAATTTCTACCTCAGAAGATAATTTCTTTCTGTTTTTTAAGGATTCAAAGCCGCTAGTGTAAAATATAATAATCTAATCAAAATGATTTCCCTGATGCCATATTGAGCTTGATGCATTATTTCATGCTGAGGCTGGCACATTATTAGAAATTTTTTCCAATAATTAAGTGAAGGTATTCTGTCTTTTTTCCTCTCGTTGGAGTAAATATAATATTTATGTAGGTACCTAGATATATGTATATACATTTTTGTGTACAATAAAGTGAATATATCTATCAAGATCAGAAAAATTTACAGAAATTGGTTTTACTGACATATTCAAGTACAATTTAGGTGGTCTTATTGCTAGAAAGCAATCTCTTTCAGACAACCTTTTTGTAGAGAAAATAGTACCCATTGTGTATATAAAAGTGTGTGTGAGTTTGTATGTTTCAATTCAAATTGTCTTGCTTTCTGTATACAAGAAAGTTGCTTTGTATTCCAGAACAATAATGGGTTCTTTCTGTCTCTCATAAATACACTTTAGAATTTTCATACATCTGTTTGTATCATTCGTAGTCCCATTTGTTGCCCAGCAGCGCGCCAGGGATAAACCTCCTTGTAATTGTGATATAAGGGCGCGCGGGACACATGTAGGGGGTAGGGGGAGGTCTGAACGGTCCCCTAATCTGCGACCCACGAATTACAACAAATATTTTTCGCCGTTCGCGTCATTACACGCGTTGGCGGAACTCGTTTACATACTTTTTATGGCGATGCGCTGGTAACATTAGATGGCGAAGGAGTTGATATTGTCGGTACAAGGTGATGTGGCTTTAATGCAATTCACGTGAGTTTTTCAAGCGATGGCATTACTTGGGATGTGGTAATCTTACTAAGGCTCTTCGCACACGGATCGTAACCGTAGGCGTATTGTTAGCGTACCATAACAACCAAATCGTACGATACCTGTAGGTTCAACAAATACGTTGCAACACCGCTTCCTATGAGACATGTTTGAAGATGTCTGCACTCGTATTGCGTTCACGGTACGCACGTAATACGCTTACTCTACAACCCGGTGTGCGGAGGGGTTTAAAACTTTAAATTATACATGAGAGAAATTATACTTTTTACTTACTTTTGGTTACTAAAATAAAACTTAATGGATTTTCAATACTCAATACTCAATGTTGTATGGCACATGTAGTGTTTACAAGGTGTTATCTTAAAATTAGATCACCAAAGACCCGATAATTTGGTAGCTTCATAGATTAGATACTAAAAAACAACGAACAGTTGCTCGTTGTTATTATACGTAAGCCGGAGTTCCGGCTTACCTCAAAACTATATATTCAATTGTTACTACATACATAAGCTGTCTGACTTGGTGCTTATTAGTTTACGCATATTAATATGTTAGATACTGCTACTGTAACATATATGTATGTGCAGAATTTCTCGCCGGTAGTTTTTCACTAGAAATAGTTTTCAAACCTGTGGGAGCCACTTTGTCTCATATTCATTGACGATTTAAAAGTTATAATAAAACCTACTTGTAAAAAAATAAATAATTGAATTGAACAAAAAATATACTTTTCAATGCAAAAAAAGTCACATAAAAGAGCTAGTGTACAATAAATGCTAATTATTTTAAAATGTCGTATTTATGCACTGAAAGTACAGTTGCAATTATAAGGAGCTATTCGGTCACTAAATATATTTAATAAAGTAAAGTAAGGTTACTGTTAATTTTCAAAGTTGGTTATGCGAAACAAAGATATTATGCTTAAAGATTCGCTTGAATTTCTGAATTTCAGAGAAATTCAACTAATTTACCGGCATTGTTCACTAAATTTACTACGAAACAAACGTAGATTTCACATGTACGGTTTGTTCAGTCATTATGACGCGGAGAATTAAAATCGAACTACTTAATCCTGTTGATTTTGATTTGCCATTTACGATATATAGGTGTTGTATGATTATAATTACACCACATATATAAACCTCTTACTACACAAAGTTAGCATTAATTAGTAGAAGCAATAATCGTTGATTGTTAATTACTGGTTTTTATTTGGCTATTTGACTAATGTTTCATTTTCACCTGAGGCATGAGACAACCATTTGTCCCAACAATTAATATCTTAATCAGCGAGCTATGCCAACAAAACAATTAATCTTTGGTGTCCCGATATGAACGATAAATCGTAATGATCGCCACTCATTAATTAAATCATTGTTCTTGCTCTATGATCGCTTTGTTCAATTCATCAGAGGCCAGCAGTCGGGGAATAGATATTAATTACATTTGGTCGGAATGGCCGCTCGGTCGAGTAGTTAGTTTGATAAGAATGGTTCTTGCTTTTTAATTAAGGCTTTGACCTTTTGTTCGAAACAATTTAAATAATTCAACAAGCCAGTTTTAAAATTCAAAATCATTTTGTCATTAAACATCTTACCTTAAAAAGACAAGATGACAGTCCCCTTCTATTAAATGCAGGGGAAGCTTTTTCTCTTTAACACTTGGGTTATTTTACGTTAAAAAACTAAACAATAATTGTCTTGTATATTAAAAATGAATCGTTGTTTGTTTGTCTCGCTAAAACTCGACAACGGCTGGAACGATTTGGCTAATGTTGGTTTTGAAATAATTTTGGAGGTCAAGGGAAGGTTTAAAAGGTAAGAAAATTTGGAAAAAAATAGGCGTTACGACGTTCGCCGGGACGTTAACTAAACTAAGAAAACAAGCAAGAAGAAACTTAAGAGTTATAACGCTTTACGATGTCTTGCTTACTGTTTTACAATCACATATTATGTTTGATTTACTGTATTGGTAGCAAATGTTTTCTACTGCTTTTATCATGATTACATACATTGACCTAATTTCAAAGCAAGCAGTTCAAAGAAGCTGGAACCAGTAGTACCACGATACAAATACATTTATAAACACGCAAACTCTTATTAATGTTCATCATATGATTGTTTGCCCTGGGTAGAAATCGTACCCGTGTTTCAACTTGGTTCAGCCAGGATAGCTTACTCTGCCAACCTTGTTTTTATTTTTGAGGGGGAAATGCCACCGTCACTCCCCGCGGGAAACAGAGAGTAGTGTGTCGGGCTCGCACTTTTTTGTCTTAGGTAAAAGTCTTACCCTTATTTCAACCTGGTTGAGCCAGGATACCCTATTGATATTCCAACAATCCAGTCATGAAAAAAAAACAGTTTAAGAATAAAATGCATGTACTTGCTTTGTGCAATAATAGCAGCTCGCATATGCTCAATAAAAATGAGGATTTATTACCAATGCTAAGTTTCCATTATAATGCGTACTTTATGACAGCAACCAACGACGACGTATATAGTACACTACGTCACGCTCTTGTTTTCTTTTATGAACATAAAAACTTGTGGTTTATTTAGCGTTAAGTACACAGAATGGCCGCATTTATATGAAAAACAGTTTGCCCACAATTACACGTTAAATAATAAACGCAAACGTAGGTCTTGTTGTTTTTTCATCATAATTATAATTTACACGGCCGTTAGACATTAATTACGTCTCGGTAAAATTAACGTAAAAACTAATGTTTTACTTAAATTTGGATGTGATTATTTTGCAAACTGTAATATGAATAATTCAAGTAATGGTCTTTAATTTCAGTAAAAGAAATTATCTCAGCTTTTCTAAACTGAATTACGCGGAGTGACATACATATAGATAAATATACCTTATTGCACAAAAACTTGACATAAATTGGTTTTACAGTTTAATTATAGTGCAATTTAGGCGGTCCTATCGCTAGGAAGTGGTCTCTTCCAGACAACCTTAAGGTAGAGGAATTAGTGATATTGTGAAAAGTAAACAAACTTATAACACCCCTTCGTTTTTGCGTTGCGGGTTAAAAAGAATTGCATTCATTTGCCATCACAATTTTTTTACATACACACACAATACACTATACTGGGGAAAATAATATTTTTTTTAACGAGTTTCAACATCTATATTACCCAAAAACAAAACATTATATTTTTCTTTGATCCAGTAATCACAATGTAAGATACATCACACTAAAAATTTAACGAGTGACGTGCTACTCATAATTGGAATCATTATTTTTTATCGAGTCAGGTTGAGTCTGGCTAAATAGGTGTCCCTGAAACTGCAAAGGTCTTTTTTTTTATAATGCACTTCAAGATTGACCTCATCCCACCTGATGTTAAGTGGTAATGAGGTCCTAGCTTAAGGGCGAAAAGTATAGCATAGTAAAACTGTTACTAGACTTGTCGCCCTTACCTTGAAGGCTTGACCCCTGCTACTAATGTAGCACCCCCAAGAGCTCTGGAAACCTTACTCACACGCAGAAACACAACAACACCGGAGTGATTGTTATTTGGCTACAGTTTTCTGTAAGGTGGAGGTATTTCACCAGTCGGGCTGCTCCAGTTCAAGCGATAAATCGCTTGGCCCTGCCTCTCTTAAGGTCTAAATGCAATGAAAATAAAAATGACAAAATCTTAATATCTATCTCTCCAGCATATTCTATACTTAGGAGAACCAAATAGGCGTCCTACTTAGATACGTGAAACGACTTGAATACATAACAGTACGACCTGCACCCAGTATCGTAATTTGTGTATTATATCGGCAGATATTGTTCCAGAAGTGGATTTATGCGCCGGTATCTGGTGGCGCGGCCTGGCACCGCACGCATACTAATTAATGGCTCGGGTTATTTGCCCAGCTCAGCTCAGACAAAGCGACCCAAGCCAGGGGAGAGACTTTAAACCAGTGAATCCTACTCATGATATAAACGCGAACGTTTTTAAGACTGTGGATAGTTTAGATGTCTGTGTATTTGTTACTCTTTTACGCAAAAACTTCTGAACACATTTAAATGCAATTTTGTACGAAGAGCTATGACACAGGTACTATATTAACATATAAAATCCCGAAATAACGCGGGCCACAGCTAGCCTTACATATATTCTTTATTCGACTGGCTTGGTGGAACAATGGTTAGGGTGAATGGTCGTGGAGCTAAGTGCCGTGGATTCGATTTCCAACCAAGACAAATGGTGAACTATTGTGTTTGTTCTGTGGATGGTTGTTTATAAATGTATAAGGTAAATTTTGTGGTATCACCATTTCAGTTTCGATAATATAAGTGCTTTAGCTACTTTGGGATCAAGTCAATGTAAGTGGTGTTGGTTAACATGTCATCTATTTATTTATTATGGTCACACCAAGTTTTGAAGTAAGCATATAAACTTATCGCATACTATATTGTAAAGAGGGCAATTTTCTTTACTTTTATAGTTTAAAGTATTAAAAAATTCCGTTTTAGACCACGTTGAAATAGAGAAGTTTTGTGTGTTTGTGATATGATGAGGAAATCTTCAATAATCCAGTTACAAAAAATTTCCTTTAAAGTCAAGGTCTACACGAGATTATCACGATTTTATGCCGTTCCAACTTTGTTCTTGACGAAGAATCGTAAGAGGAGAAAATAATTATTTCGTTATTTCTAGCTTGCTGGTCAGACTTTTTTAATATTTTCTCATTGTGTATCTAACAAGGTCACAGCCTTACTCCCTCGTCTGTCCATTACTTGCGTTGCAATCTTAACATGTTACTATCGGTAGCTTTTAGGCCATAACATTGAACTGATGCGCGTGTGTACCTAATTTACAAAATGGCCGGACCTGTCTGACGTCCGGGCCTACCCAACAACCGAAGTTACCCTACGGCCGGACGTCCCCGACGTCTGGACACACATTGGCAACTAATTCACTGACCGATCGATACAACGTGTCACATGTTATTGCCAGTAATTCAAGAAGAGTAATGACAGTTAGATTTACTATTGCACTTGATTCAATAGATGGAATACAATAATACTAAAATAGAATTCGAACTCCATTTAACAAACTAAATGTTTAATAAAGGTCTCTATCTCCAATAATGAGAAATTGATGGATTCATTAATGAACTTCAATGACCGCAAGTTCGTTAGATAAAATGTATAACTTTCCGTCTGAAGTGTTACTACCTACTATGTACTATATTATGTGTAAATTATCCAAAAACTGGCATCACATCACAATGCAATGGAGATTTGATAGGCAAGGCGCATGTTTTTTTTTATATATCTGATTGGTCGGAATATATACATCTAGTGGAAATAATCAGAACCAACATTAATCGATAAACAGTAAAAAAAAATTCGAATTAGAACTATTAATTATGTATATATTTTTATTAAAGTATAAAATGTCACAGTACATTCACGAATTTGTTATTGTTTTTATATGCATTAAGTATTATTATCCATTTCATATTTGGTAGCTGATTAAAAATAATTTTAAACAAATTAAAATTTACTCAAATCACTTGTTTTATATTCATAATTTTCATATTTTTATCTTGAAAGAGTTTTTCTAGTACAAAGAGGATTATCACTTGTTAAAATACGCTAGATAGCAATATGTAGGAATGAAGTACCTACGACAACTAAGTAGGTGACTGATTGATGATTTTGATAACTTTTGTCAACGTTATATTAAATTACGTAGCTAATGGGCGTAGCGCCTACGTATTTTACGTACGCCCTTGTTTTTTAATTTTATTTCTTACATCTAGTTCTTAATTTCAACAACAGCGCACTTAAAATTTCAAGACTTTTTCTGTATTTTTTTAAATAGTCCTAGTAGTAATTTTAATACTATTATGCTAATTTGAAGCTTGAACTTTTGTCTTAGAGACAGTTCTCACTAGATACACACCGATGGCTAAACTTTTCACAATAATTATGCACCTAATTAGCTAAAGTGTCTGTGTGAGAAATATTGTTTTGCAAGTTTATAATCTGCAAAATCTGTTCTGTCGACTTTAACATTTTTGGTTTAATTAACAAACTAACTTTGTAGATTTTTTACTATTTTTATAGTGCTTCGCGCCGCACTAGCGACCTTTAAATATTTTAAAGAAACAGAAAAATTTACTTACCTAACAATAATATTAAAAAAACAATTAAAAGAAAAATTAATCGCCCACGTTAAATTGTGCTTAGCTCAGTTGAAAGCTTAGCAGCAGGCGCGATACGTGAAGGTCGTACCCACACCACTTAGGGAAATCATTTTTTTTTTTGTTTCTTTAAAATATTTAACCCATCTTTGGCCTCGGTGCACTGACAACTGTCTAGTTTCGTCTCTCAATCGGTTTATTTTCCACTGCACAATATAGTTAGGGCGTTTGCACATTGTTCCAGATATCGAGTGAGACTAGCTCGTCACACAAAAGAAATTAAAGGGTGAGTGTAGTTCGGTGTCGTGTCGGTCTGGTCCGTGCCCTGTGAGCACCCCTACCTAATAACTTGTACCCTGATAATATGAAAGACAATAAAAGAAAACAGTCAAGCGAAAACATAATTTCATAATGATGTCAAAGAAACAAAAATGGACGTGTTATTTTTCGTTGTAAAGCAAATGTCTTTGCTTCGAATTCTTGATTTAGTTGGAAACATAAAATGTTTTGTTAATAACGTAAACTTTTGTAGTTTTTATAAACAGTAATTAGTCGACTTTAAAGTTACAACTGTAACTTGACTTATTTTGCAGTCAAGATAATACACATGATTTAAACTTGAAACTTAAAAAATTGGGGTGAAAACTTTGAACGAAGAAAAATATATTGAAGGTACATGTGGAATTAAAATTGATGATTGACTGATCTTAATACTATGTACCAATAGTTATAATCATATTTATTGTGAACCAGACCATAAATGTTGCACGCACAAACTCCGCCACTCTACACCTATCACATTTGAGCATGTTTGTCAGAACTTTGAGCCTTCTGTGTTATGTTGTCTATGTAGCGAGTTGTTCATATCTATACCTTTCCACAGAAAGCAGAAATGTTGTCAAATAAATTAGATTATGTGATTAAAAACTATATGTAGCATGCACGGTATGTCAAATATCTGTCATATGACATAAATGTTGGTATTGTTTAATGTTGAAATGTGCACCTTTAGCCACGTGTTTGTGTTTCTATGTTGACCTCCTCTGTAGCTGAGAGGCGAACATCTGGGGTCTCGAGTTGGATTTTACACGTTTTTTACCGACTTCCAATTACAATCTCAGCAAATACTAAACTAAACTTAACAAATTACATAAACTGAAACTTAAAAGTATGTAATATTGTGTATAAGCGGGTGTTGTGAGTATAAACAAGACATACCCAACACAGGTGTTTAACACTTCCTTGGCGTCCTGATACTTGTATTGATAATTTTGAGGAATGCAAGCATTTGATTTGTATTTTCGTAGTCAACGCGTTCCCTCGTCTTTCTCAAACAACATTCTTGCCACGAAATACGAAACAATGAAATAACCTTTACGACGTTTTTTATCGCGAATAAAATCGGTTTTCCAACAAAAACACTGACACGTTTATTCGCCACCGTTAATCGGAACAGCCACTCGAACGCTGGTCATTAAAATGTTTATTATTTTAACAGTTATGGGCCCCGGGGTGTGGACGGCACCCACACGTGGGGTGGAACAGTTAGCGACACCTTTACGGCATGGTTATTGAATCAGTATACAACGACTTCAGGGTTATCAGGCAAAGTCAACAAAGGCGTTACATGCCCTTATATGTTTGTGTGATGCGATGGCTGGCACATACGCCATGCTTGTTAACTGGTGCCTATTAGAACTGGTCTGCTTGTTACAAGTTGGATTACATTATTGGACTGATTGTCGATTGTCTCAAATAATAAATAAATAATAAAAATAAAATCTTTATTTCCAATAAAATTATACAAAGGTCTTACGATGTACGGCGACGGCTGCACTAAGCATATTGCTTGAATCGCAGTAGTCAGGCTTGGTTTACATAAATTAAAAGTTACAATATAGCGACACTAGTCGAGGAATAAATCCAGTGATTAATCATTGGAATTACAAATGTATACCTGTATACCTAATATAGCTCATTTCGGAGCCTATTCAAACAATTAAACGAATTCTATCTTTGTATTATTAGTACTGCTTGATTTTGCTGATGATTTTGATGAAGTAGATTAATCTTAGATTTTGGCAAGTAAACTTTGAAAATCAGTACTTCAAATATTACTTTAAAGACTTTCGCGTTCCATTTGAACACCACCATTTTTATTTAGTAGTTAATACGAACTACTTATTGCCCGACGTTTCGTATTAACTACTAAATAAAAATGGTGTCGCGTTTTGATCGTTAAATTATTTTAAATGTCTTGTTGTTTGTTCTCTTTTTTTTATTAAAATTGCCCAAAAAACAGAACGACAAATAAATCAATAAACACATCTAAAAATAAGTTTAATTTTTTTTAATGTGCTTTATACAATACAAAATCTTAACAAAATAAAATGTATTAAAAGATCAGAAAATCATACTATTTCATCTGGTAACCCTGCTGGTGCGGGCGTCTCCCCCTTTACTAGGAAAACACCCCCTCAATCGTTGCTTGTGTAAGCGGATCGCCGGGATGGTTCAAATTTGCACTTAATAACGATAACTGAGATGATATTGTCGGATTAGGGGAATTGCACTGTTATATTGTTATTGTGCACTGTGTTAGCAGGGACGGGTCTTACATTGTCACATTTTTATTAATAAGAACATGTCTCCCGAAACTTGTTAATAACATCTCAACATAGTATTAAAGAAACTCTTTTCAGTTGGTGATTGGTTCGTTTTTTATTATATCGAGTGGAAGTTTTTTTGATGTAAAATAATTAATACATTCATAATACAGACGAGCACCGTAGCCGAGATGCGAGCGGGCCTGACTGTGGCGAGCGCTATCTCTGAGGTCCCGGGCTCGATCCCCGGTCGGGTCAATATGGGAACGATTTTTTCTATATCGTCTCTGATCTGGGTGTTGTGGTACCATCGTTGTTTCTGATTTCTGTAACACAAGTGCTTAAGCTACTTACGACAGAATCGGAGCAATGTATGTGATGTTGTCCAATATATATTTATAATGTAGCACAGAAAAGCAATTCATTAGTATCTATATTTCAGACAAACGAAGCCGGGGCGAGTCGCTAGTGTTACATAAATCAAAAACAACGACAGCACCACAACACCCAGACCTGAGATAATATGTTTTTCTATATTCTACACATCCGACCGGGAACTAATCTGGGACTTCGGACATTTAATGCCACCTTTGAAAGTTTATATGGGAAAATGTTTATTTTTTAAGTTAAAGATATAAAAGTTGGCACAAATATAGCTCTATTAAAATATAGACTACTTTTTGTTTCGAATATTAGGAGAGATAGGGGTCAAACCGACCATGAAAGGATGTCCACGCGAACGAAGTCGCGGGCACAGCTAGTATATTATAAATGCGAATGTAACTCTGTCTGTCTGTTACGCTTTCCGGCTTAAACCACTCAATTGATTTTGATGAAATTTGGTATAGGTATACGTTGAACCTCAAGAACGGACATAGGCTACTTTTTGTTAGAAAATAAGATGTGAGGGGGGGTAATAATAGAGATATGACATTTGTCACAAATATAGCTCGAAACTTGGATTAAAATATAGACTACTTTTTGTTTCGAATGTTAGGGGAGATAGGGGTAAAACCGACCATGAAAGGATGTCCACGCGAACGACGTCGCGGGCACAGCTAGTGAGATGTAAATACTGCATGAGAGCAAAACGCTTTTGCGAACACAAGTGTTTTAACTAAGTACCAAAGAATTAGTCCTTATATTAGATCTGTCTGCTAGGAATTGATAAACAAGTCTTTTATTTCACACGACATTTATCTACAAAATAATAAATAATAATAAATATTGGACAACATCACATACATTGCTCTGATTCTGTGGTAAGTAGCTTAAGCACTTGTGTTACAGAAATCAGAAGCAACGACGGTACCACAACACCCAGACCCGAGACAATATGGCAAAGTTCGTTTCCCATATTGACCCGACCGGGGATCGAACCCGGAACCTCAGAGATGGCGCTCGCCAAAGTCAGGCCCGCTCGCCTCTCGGCTACGGAGGTCGTCAAAATGTTTCTTTATAAAGTTTCTTTTTCAGCTTCTTCACTGTAATATTAAGAAAGAGACTTTATACTGACCCTCTTTGAACAGTTTCTAACGCGAGCATCTTCGTGGCTCGTAAACCGCTGGCGTAAAGAGTTCGGGATTTTCGGACAATGCCGCTCACGCCAAAATGTCTTTAACCCTCGCTATTTACGGCTCGCCTCGGTTTAACGTTGAAAATATCTTTGTTTATTATACCTAGCCTGTGTAAACACCTATAGGTGGGTAAGGTAAAGACATACTATGTGTGCGAAAGTTGTCTTTCGATACGCCGGCATTTTTGTGGGAAACATTTCGTGCTTTTATATTTTAAAGGAACAGAAAAATTTACTCTCCCCTTGCGATGTGGAGCTCAAACCCACTACTTACGTCGGATGTTTCTGCAAAGAATAAACCACAGGCCTATAAGTATGTAGTTCTTCACATTTTCGGCAGAGGGCACTTCCCGGCTAGGAGGTTAATACAATAGAAAAATGTATAGCCTACGATAACTTGCAGTTAGCTCACTTGAAAGATCAGCACACGCGATAGATGAAGGTCGTGGGTTCGATGCCCATACCGGAATGGAAGATGAAATTTTTCTGTTCTTTTTTTAATATACCTACACCTTACCAATAAATACAGAAGCCCCAGCCAAGTAACAATCACTTCGGTGTTGTTGTGTTCCTGTGAGTGAGGTTTCTCCTGGGGGATGCTACATTAGTAGCAGGGGTCAAGCCTTCAAGGTAAGGGCGACAAGTCCAGTAACAGCTATATTGTGCTGTGCCTGTCGCCCTTTTAGCCAGGACCTCATCACCACTTAACATCAGATAAGATGAGGTCAATCTCAAAATATTTAAGTTCGCCAGCGAACAGCGTGTTGCACTATAATAATGGTAAATATCTCTTATGTTGTTTCGCCTTGAGTGCTACGACGTTGCTACGAACCTGCAATATCACGTGAGCGGATTTGAGTGACGTAGTTCAGTGTTGAAGCGATTCACTACGACGTAACAGACGTTGGTTGCTACGAGGATACACGCAGTCGGAGCAATTCGTAAATTTTGTAAGCGCGTTTTGAAAAGACACCTGTCCGGTGTTACGGGCAATAAAAATCGAAATTAATAAGTCCGAGTTGCACCAACCAAATTTCAACTTTAGCTTACAGTTTACGAATAACAAAAAAATGAGATTAACTTACATAACGGTATTATCACATTATATTATGTAAGTTGCTTAGTTTTTCTAGTAAACATTTTTGACGACCTCCGTAGCCGAGAGGCGAGCGGGCCTGACTTTGGCGAGCGCCATCTCTGAGGTTCCGGGTTCGATCCCCGGTCGGGTCAATATGGGAAACGAACTTTTCCATATATTGTCTCGGGACTGGATGTTGTGGTACCGTCGTTGTTTCTGATTTCTGTAACACAAGTGCTTTAGCAACTTACCACAGAATCAGAGCAATGTATGTGATGTTGTCCAATATTTATTTATTTATAACATTTTCACAGTTAAAATTCAATTTAGTTTTTTGTTCACAAAAGTTGCAAAACATACAACATATGTGTTATTACCGCGCTTTAATTATCTCACACTGTCGAACAACACAACCAGTATGTATCAAGAAGCTTACGGAAGCTTTCGAGCTTTCCGCTGAGCTGAGGCCAATTAGCAAGCTTGTAAGCTGCAGCTCACCGAAGCTTACAAAGCTTCAGGTGTAATGGAAAATTTGCTTTGAATAACAAGAAATAGACACACAATTGTAACTTCGACACAACTAGTAAGAACAATTTCTCTCTCGGATATATCTCGTCTATGTTAATGTATAGTGAAACATACTGGTGTAAATATAATTATAGTTTTTTCTAGTCTAATAGATTATTAAAAAAATATGTTTGAAATTTGTAAGGGATATTTTATGGAGGAGAATATTGAGGCAAAAGGTATTTACTATTGATATCATTTGATAACTATATCGTTACAATAATAATATTAATTATGGGTTTCACAAATGCGAATTCGTGATTGCAAACCTATGAACTACCTATATTTAAAAACTGGAAATATATTAAAATTTTTCGACCTGTGAACGAGTGGGTATCAAGACCCCAAAATCATAATAAAAATACAACAGATACATGATATTTTTAACACCATCATGTGTCCTTTACGTTTCTATTATATTATATCGCATTCATACGCACATCAAAATATATCTGTCGAACAAAATAACTAGAAGTGTAGTGAGCTTACAGCAGCTTTGGCGCATTCCGGCGGAGTGCCGCGGCCAATTTGCAAGTGGCACGTGCGCTGCAGCTTACGAAAGATCAACGAGCTTTGGCAGTCGTGAAAACTATCGCCTGCAATGCTATTAGAAACAAACAATAATTTGAGATACGGAGAAGTGAGGTTAGATTAGTTTTTTCACGGCGTCGCCCGAGGCCTTCTTGTTTAATGTAATTTAAGTATCGCTGACACAGTTGTCTCAGTGACAATTAATTTTTTTTTTATTCAATTACTGACCCATTTTGAACCACTTGAACTTACAAAAAATAAATTTCTCTAAAGTTTTTATTACGTTGTGGGAATGATGCTAAGTCGCAATACGCTGTAAATAAATATTATTTAGCCATTAATGTCTCGGATTCCGGCTTTAAATATCGTTTCTGAACTGCTGTCGAGAGCTCACCAAGTTCTGTTAAAATTACCATTTTGTTTGTTCTTTTGACCGACCAACAACTAGCCTGATATTAACTAATAATGAGGATAAGGGTGGAGCTCGCTGGATCAGTAGTAGCCTATTTACTCTAGTTTTTTTTTTACACTTCAAGTATGACCTCATTCCACCTGGTGGTAATGAAATCCTAGCTTAAGGACAACAAGTACAGTATAAATCTGTTACTAAACTTGTCGCCCTTACCTTGAAGACTTGACCCCTGCTACTAATATACCACCCCCCAGGAACTCTAAAAACCTTACTAACACGCAAAAACACAACAACACAGAAGTTATTGTTATTCGGCCGTGGTCTTCTGTAAGGTGGAGGTATTTCACCAGTCGGGTTGCTTCAGTTCAAGCGATAAATCGCTATGCCCTACCTCTCTTCCACTATTACGCCCAAGATCCGGATTAACGCAGCATCAAAATGCGTAAATACAACGTCGATAATTCTATACATTCATCAGTTCTCCGGCTCCTCACAGCTAGCTCCTCACAGCCTTGTCAACTGATATCATTACGCTCAGCTTACGTACAACGTAACGGCATTACCGACACCGGCGGCTTATGCCGGCGGCTAATGTCGTTATGTCACCTGCGACGCCCCCGGGCGCCAAATAATCCCGGTATCAGGTTTAAGAAATTTAACTCTAATCGTTGTAGGCGATGGTTGAGAATTGCTTGTGTATGTGGAGTGGTAATTCCAATATTTTAGAAGTGTTAACTCTAGAAAGCGCGCGTGTTTGCGCTTGCTGCTGTAACGTTAGATGCAGCCGGTTGTTAACACTTATGGGAAGAACGCTGTCTTATTACCTTTATGACATTAGCTTATGAAATTGTGTAATAAAGTCAGAGGCAATTTTTTTTGGAAATACAAGGCGAAACGTTGGACCTTATTGGGTGGGAATAAGAATTATATCCAAACTGCAAGTTGTTGGTAGATTGTCTTGGAAATGAAACGGTGTAGTAGATGCGATGGTCGTAATGCTTTATAGATGGATGTAAAGACACAGCCAAACAATTAGCTTGACCTATAATTGTCACGTGTGTCCTGTTGATGCACAAGGGGCACGCCCTATCTGCATCAAAAATTTGGGCTAGTTGTCATGACAAGATCGGTTACGTTATTAAAAAATGTATGTAAGTTTTTATCAAATGTGAAATGTGTTTCATAAAGACGTATTGTGAACCAACCATAACAGTGTTAGTAGCGCGTAGTGTCCTGAAATAACAAAACTCTAAAGAAAAGAAGTTTGTGAGACGTAGCAGTGACTTTTTGTAATAACTATATAGGCGTCGGTATCAACTAGCTTTGAAAACGAATGAATCTTTGAATAGCAAGCAATGCTTAGATGAACACCATTGTAAACGATAAACCAATGAATACAAGCTCGATACAATTGGCTACTTGACAGTGTTAACAATAAAATATGAAAAGTGTTAGATATGTTAGCTTATTAGTTAAGTAATAATTTTACATTTTTACTTTTTAATTAAAATACTAACTATAGTATTTTATTTTTGCAAAATAAATTTTAGTTTTTTTATCTGTGGAACAAAAGAACCGAAACGGAAACCACCATTGCAATTCGGAAATGACAGCTGTCGGCGAAAATTATTTATTTTAATGTGGCGAGACAATGATTATTTTACCGATTAAATTGAATTATTGTGTCTCTAATCGTATAAAGAATTTATTGAAACATTTTCCGTTTATCTTAATTTAGTCGTTCCTATGCGTATCGGTTCGTTGTCTAGGACGTTGACGTCATAATTGCAACAATGACGCGACCAGGCGTTTTCGCGCGCTTCTTAAATGTGCTACACAAAATCTTATTTTTCTCTGGTTATTTAGATTATTTCCAGATAAATCGAATTGCTTGGGATATAAAATAAACGGGCGCACATTTTACAATACTTTTTCAAAAACTGTCAAGTAGCCAATTGTTGTTCAAAGTGAGTGGATGACTTGACTTGTACGTCTTATGATACAAACGTTATCAAGTGTAGTATGGTAACAAGGCTCGTGCTTGCACGCAAGCTCTGAGGTGCATCAGAAGTGCAATATTGCATGTGCAGACGCTGGTATCAGCGTGCATGTAGTTCGTGACTGGTCGCTGGCATGTAGGTACGTTAAAATATATTGTGATGCAAGTGATAGATACATATTCTGAGAATCTGCAATAGTTCATTGCTCAAATATTTTATGGAAATCGTACGTACAGCGCGACTACCATGTTCTAAAAGTACTTCTCTTCTATTGGAGTATTTAGTAACTTTGTGTTATACAAAATTAATTAAATGATCTTTTGAAAAATATATATTTATGCAGGATCAATCTATACAGAGCAGACATAGAAAATATTTTTCATAGTAGCTAGAATGTTAGAATCTATTCCACTAATTTATAAATGTGAAAGTTTGTGAACATAGATGTTTGGATGTTTGTTACTCTTTCACGGACTACTGAACGGATTTTGATAAAATTTGGTAGGAAGATAGATAACATACTAGATTAACATTTAGGATTATTTCGATCCCGAAATAACGCGAGTGAAGTCGACGGCAACAGCTAGTTTCAAATAAGAGCGCAGTGCAGTTTGTTTAAATGTTAGAACAAATTTTAGCTACTAGAGTCCAAGATTTTAACATAGTGCATTCACAACGAACACAAATCCGTAGTGATGTCGACTTGCCAGCGAGTGGCTCCTCAGGGGGCCACTTGTTGGCGCGCGGCGTGTAATCCGCCCCCACTGGCGGATTTGATGAATGGCTCCCGGAACTGTTGGTTCTCATCTTTGGATAGATAACTTGACGGGTGTGAAATTAACCGGACAGTTGTTCTTAATTGGTTCTTAAAGGTCTTTAATATTGAATATTAGAAACAGAAAATTTTTATCTCCCCCTGCGGTGCGGGAATTGAACCCAGTATGTAGATATAAACATATTCGGCAGAGGGCACTTACCGAAAGGCTAACGGTTGATACAGCAGAAAAATTTCATCGCCTACAATAACTTGCGGTTAGCTCAGTTGGTAAGAGCAGCACGCGCGATCGTGAAGGTCGTGGGTTCAATTCCCGCACCGCAGGGGGAGATAACATTTTTCTGTTTCTAATATTTAAAGTTCGCTAGTACGGCATATAGTACTATAAAAAAAATAAAGTCTTTAATATTATATAAATACTAGCTGAGCCCGCGACTTCCATTGCGTGGACAACAGATTTTTTCCATACTTTTATGGTCGGTTTTACCTCCCCTAATATTGGAAACAAAAAGTAGTCCATAATATTTTGATCCAAGTTTCGAGTTATATTTGTGCATATAATTAGATCTGTAACTTAAAAAATTAACATTTACCCACGTCGTTGCTGAGCGTTTTGATACAAAGGCCTTTCGATTTCATACTATATTTTTAGATAGATAACTCATTCCTTTAATGTTCTCTATAAATTAACGAAGATTATTTAGAAGCAGGTAGAATCTTAGAGCTAAAAATTCAACTTATGAATCCTAATGGGAATTGTTTTATCTAAACTAGGTAACATTGGTTACCACTACCACTACCACTTGCCAATGAAGCACCATGTTTTCATAATCGTACCAAGTTATTACATGAAATGCTTACCAATTTGCGAGTCCAGTCAACTACATTGAAAGCTACGATTAATAATATTTATAGTAATAAGTTGTTCATGTATAAAATTTTAAGAGAGGTAGGGCATAGCGATTTACCGCTCGAACTGCAGCAGCCCGACTGCTGAAATACCTCCACCTTACAGAAGACCGCAGCCAAATAACAATCACTTCTGTGTTGTTGTGTTCCTGCGTGTGAGCAAGGTTTCCAGAGCTCCTGGAGCGTGCTACATTAGTAGCAGGGGTCAAGTCTTCAAGGTAAGGGCGACAAATCCAGTAACAGATTTATTATACTGTACTTGTCACCCTTAAGCTAGGATCTCATTACCACTTAACATCAGGTGGGATGAGGTCAATCTTGAAGTGCAATATAAAAAGATGGAAATGAAAAAAAAGCCGCCGACAGTTCGATAACAGCTCATCCCGGATTTGAAATGTGTCATAATGTATAGTATACTCAAGCACTTTTCTTGGATAATTAACTAACTATTATAAGAGAGTAATGCCAATATAAATATGTTGGAGCGTGGGCGAATCCGTTCGATTGATTAATTAAAATGAATTATTTGATTTGCTTTAAATGTCAGGCTTAATGCCTGGGTGGAATCATAGATGGCGCTGCGGTCGCAAGCGTCAGTATGACAGATTATTGGTTGAAGTTAGTTTGACAGATGCCACTGTCTGAGTGAATTTGGCATCTGTCACTGGACTGTCATAAAACTGACAGCTTGTGGAGTCATGATGGAAAATGGCATTCGCGAACGAACAGTAGTCGTGACCGCACGCGTCTATGAGATTACCGCATTCAATTCCATGAATATTAAAGAAGTAAGTGTGATATGTCGACTCTATTCCGTCAATGTGTAATCCGATATTTTGTGGCGGCGGCCATTTTGGACCGATTTCCATAAAACAAAACGTAAAAGCTAAAAACACTCCCAATTAATTCACTATTCAAACAAAAGATGGTAAAAGATAGAAACACACACACAAAAAGGCTGATACATCAAAATATAACACCCCGTCGTTTGTGCGTCGGGGTTTCAGAACACTTTGGCAATGGCCCTCATCAATTTCAAATTAACGGGTCACAAAACGGCAATACAGGTACAGCGGCGATGTGAACGAAACGCTCAAATGAGACGTTATTAATATGCTAATCGTAGCATCACTCTGGCGACAGCCCTCATCAGCTCAGCACTGACAGCGCTCGTCTCCGAGGGAATTTTAATTAGTCGTGCTCACACCGTATTTGCATCTCATCTGAGTACTAATAGCACACACCACGGCCCTGGTTTAGTAATTATGTCACTCGATAATGTAACACCCCTGGTGTCCTGAGGGATACGTTCAGTTATTTCGTTGAAGCGGGAGTACAGACTAATCATAATTGGAATTAATGATACTACCAAGTTCACGAATAATTTATTAACTGCTTGCAAAGTACGTATTTCGGAGGGGCATGGCAAATTTAGGTACGGTCATCAGCGACTCGAGGCAAACACTTGGAAGTTCGAAATTAGTTCATTTGCGCATGACAAGGTTAATTTCTTTAAATTTTCCTTACAAATCAACTTTTAAGCCAGGAAGATTTATTGTATGGATGTCTTTCCTATCCCGTTACTTTAGTTAAAAAAATCTTGCCTTTTGTTTGTTTGCATCTATAAAAAAGAGCCTATTCGTTTATGCAGTCCCAGTTTTTTAAATAATCTATATGTCTAATAAACTTCTTACTTCCAAAATTTATTCAGCTCAACCGTGCCCCGATTAAGTCCGCTAAGTTTACCATAGCATGTTCACCTGCATGTTTTGACAAATCATCAACAACTGTCAAAGAGCGTTCAAAGTATAACTCGTGTATAGCACTTTAAGTAAGTGACGTTATTCTCATTGAAACCTTATACAATTTTTTTATTTTTCCAACAGAATCACATGCCTGCACTTACCGCTGCAGTCGAAGTGGGTGCATGTGGGCACTGAGCGCGGCAACGTGCACGTGGTAAACATAGAGACATTCGCGCTCAGCGGCTACGTCATCAACTGGAATAAGGCCATCGAACTGTGAGTACACTTTGTTTAGCTCTAATTGTTAATATAGCTTCTACCCTTTTGTATATATGGTGAGGTTTTACCGAAACCATTTTCGTGAGAACAAAAAATACATTTACAGGTTTTTACACGTTTCATTAGCACTATTATTGATACCAATATGAAACAAAATAGGATAAAGCATTAATCCTTGCGGCACTCCCTGAGACCAAAGAGTGAACAACATATTTGTGTACTAACCTAAACAGTTTCTTAAATATTTTGCCTTAGTTTAAATTATGGATACTACTTCTGTTTTAAACTCGATATTAAGGCAATAATTTTACAAAGCAACATTATATCACTAAATACAGAAGTCGTTTCGTACGAAACGAAAAGTTCTGTTTGAACTGAAATTTGGGGATACCTAAGTCCTAAATTCCGTTGAGCCAATCGCGTCAGTGCGATGCCGCGTCGACGCCATGATGCGGATCTAATCTGTCGCTGGATCGGCTCCGCGCTCAGCTCGCCGTAACACGCGCGGACGGGTAGCCTCCGCGATACATTAGTTACTTTCCACGCGTCGGGATTGATTAGGACCAAGATTTATCTCTCTCTTTTCTTCTTTGTTGCAAAAAATGCCGCTTTGTCTTGTCCGACTGAGATAAACGTAGTTTCCAACAATTTTATCACCTCAATCCTTCTTGTGGTTGATAACTATAGGCCACAGGCCATTGCTAAGTGATTTATGCTGTTCAAGGCACTTATTGCTTTATGCTCAACTTTTTGATTCAGTTGCGCGGTTATGAACATTGTTTTTATTCAGTTTATTCGAGAGAAAACCTCTGTATAGTGGTGATTTTAGGCGCATGATACATGGTCGTTGGTTAGAACCCATGCGAGGGCAACATATTTTTGTGTTGTTTCCAGTTTAGAGGTTATTTACAAATTGTTCACTTTAAGGATGTGATAAGGAAATATGAAACATGCAGTCAAGGGCATGTCAAAAGCCGGGCCTGCGCCTGACTCTCTTTGTCGTCTATATCTGCCGTAACATTGGATTACGAGAAAGAAGGAAGAGCACCACACACTGTGTTGGGAAAATAAACTGTAACTGCATATAAACCAAGTCGTAAATATAATTGATCACAATGCAATTGGGCGCCTTCACTAAATTTGGTCGAGTTACTAATTATTTAAATTTCCCTTTAACTTTCAATTCAATATATCTTCACAACAGCATACATTTTGTAAGATGTTCGCAAGCTGCATTGTTTACAAAGTGTCTTAATTTTTTTCTGTCCAACCGCACAACAATATTCAAAGCAAATAAGGTAGGTAACGAAGTTAACACAGTGTTACGTACTGGTCGGTTCGCATAAACAGGGCAGCGAAGGGCCGAATTAGCGCTAATTAATGAAGCACCCGATTAGCGCCCTTGTTGCTTCCCTTCCAAAGAGGGACGCTACTCGATTTCATTGCGGACTTGCTAAATTGTCTGAAATGAGAGATGTTTTCATTTAAATCAGATAATGGGCCTGTCTTAACACCTCATTTTAGAGTTGAACTTTTAACAAAAACCCTTCTTATAGAACAAAAATAATTCATGTAAGCTACACAATCTATTAAATTGTATTCTACCTCAAAATTTATTACGAAATCATTTCCTTTTTCTTTATTTTTCGGCTTTTCCTCGTTCGCAAAAATATCTCAAAGTTTGCTCAACTCACGCTGGATTAGATAAATTTAGACGCAATCAATTGAATCAACATTTAAACATCAATACAGTTATTTCTTGACTTTTTAAATCCCTATTGAGATTTTTTCCCAATATATTTTTAAAGACACAGAAATATGTAAATAATAGTGTGTAGTTCTAAACACATTCGGCAGAACCTTAACTTACGGTTAGCTCAGCAAGAGTCGCAAACGCGATAAGTGAAGGTCGTGGGTTCGATCCCACACCTCATTATGAGATTTTTTTTTCTGTTCCTTAAAATATGATAATGCTATTTTCAGTCTCATGTGCGTCCCAATAAAATGCATTAAATGCTATAGTACAAAAACTATGTCGAAAATCTTACGTTTTGATTAACGAAACAAAATTAAGGCAAGATTCGCAAACACAGGCGAGATTGTCCGAAGGGCCGCCTAATTAGTCACGTGCCGGACTCGAACCCGCACTAATCAGACTAGTTTTAATGAAGATTACGCACTTGGCTGTTGTTCGGAGTGGGGACGTAAGTTGACTACTAATCATTCAGTAATGGCGTTACCTTGAGTTTTATAGTTCGGGAGCTAGATTTATTATATTATTATATAATAAATCTAGCTGCAATTGCAATTTCAGCTAGATTGCGATTGCAATTTATGATTTGATGTTGATTTTTATTATTATTATGTATAACTTGTTACTAATGGTACTGCTTATTCAAGAGCAAAGAAGTCCAACTAAATATTAACGTTTCACAGCAGAAAGAATCTAATTAAGCGTTCGAAATGATACGAAGGACCAACTACGGTTATGCTACGAGAGGACGTAATCTCGTAGCATTGCAGTAGCTGATGCACGGTTCGTAGCCGGAGCTCGTAGACGGCTGCGGCACGTAGCGTGACGTAACACCTCTTGTGGCATGCTGATGCGATTACGTCATTCTTACACATTGTTATTGTGTTTAATTGATGGAAATGTTTGTTTTAGTTCAGTCAGAGTGTTAGAATGAATTTATTAAAAGCAATATCTTCATTCGTTTGCCTTCTTATCCGTCACACAGTCGTCTTAGACGCATTTTCTCATTTTTACATGACTTTTTCTAATACACGTGTTGAAGACAAAGCCGTTTCAATTTGAACATAATACAACTAAATAGCTGTTTTTTAAATCTCCATAAAAAAATATACAAAATTAGTAATAATACATCTTTTTATTCATGTAAATTACATCTTTAATAAAATCGAATCACCTATATGTATAAACAAAGTGAAGCTTCCCTCGGTTTTGAACCTATAACTACAAAGAAGATACCGGCAAGAAACTTTGCAGTTTTAATATTATGTATATTATCCTGACCTCGTTTCCACAGGTTAACATTGTGTTATTCGAAACGCTCTACAAACCCACAATTACATTTTATTTGCCCACCTATTTGTACCTCTCGCCCTCCATTACCCAACTTAACGTGTTAAGTACACATGTACTCTTACAACTTAACCCATTGAAGTCCAAATATCGTTTCGAGTTCCGGATATGGCGTAGCGTAGAGTTTACGGAGCCTGTGTTAAGGTGCTACCTCACAGGGAGCATTCGCGGGTTTAGCTAAATTGAAGATCCGACTTTGGTTAGTTAACTTTTTGACCTCGCATCATAAAGTAATGAACATTTTTTACAGAGTATATTTGAAGACAGCCTAAGAAGACGTGATTTTGTTTTGGTGTTTAATTACGATGATCATCACTTTTTTATAGGATTTTATTGCTTAAAATGATTGTCGTCCCATCAATATGATCCAGTCAAGCGTTGGCTAGCACAAACGTCATGCTTGTGAACAGGTGCCACCGTTCACTAATAAATACTTCCTTTATTTATTATTTATTCTTCACGCATCAAAAACAATACATTTTTTTTTTATATTACACTTCAAGATTGACCTCATTCCACCTGATGTTAAGTGGTAATGAGGTCCTAGCTTAAGGGCGACAAGTACAGCATAATAAATCTGTTACTGGACTTGTCGCCCTTACCTTGAAGGCTTGACCCCTGCTACTAATGTAGCACTCCCCAGGAGCTCTGGAATCCTTACTCACACGCAGGAACACAACAACATAGAAGTGATTGTTATTTGGCTGCGGTCTTCTGTAAGGTGGAAGTATTTCACCAGTCGGGCTGCTCCAGTTCGAGGGATAAATCGCTATGCCCTACCTCTCTTAAATACATGCCTTGATCCAAAGCTAACTACTCATACCGGTACTCTTACGGTGAGAAATCAATTGAGTTTCGAACTAGTGTAGAAGCAATTTGCATTGTATTCAATGACGATTCAAAAGTGTGACATGTATCTGACTTTAATAAAGAAATAATTGATTGATTCACAAGCTCTTTGAAACCGCGTATGTTATATCGTTTGTCTCATTATATTATACAAACCATTCTGAACATTTGAATACATATTAATTTTAAGACTTTCGCTTTCCATTTCAAACCTTTAATAATTTGAATTTAACAATTTTATTTTTAAAATTTGAGTACCTACTCTGTAAAACCAATTTTCACAACATCAAACCTGCTTTCACGTAATCGGAACCAAACAGATCGATCTCCATTCACAATCAATTTCATCTGCACATCTCTTTTCCGTCCTTCACAGGAAACGTCCTATGAATTATAATAATCATATCCGCGCGGCTTTCGGCAGCGAGCTCGGTTATTTAACACTTCGGTTTTTATAACGCTTACAGTGTAAAAGTGTAGCAGTGAGACGACAGCACTAATAAGAATGCACTCAATATTCCTTAATTATGTGTCGATACAAATAAAGTCGTATACGACTGGATCTTTGAATATGAAATTGTCGCTGGTAGTTTATAGGTAAGGTAGGTGTTTTATTCTTACTGGAACTATAATTTTAAGTCAATGTATAAACGGTTTGACTTTCAGCATAGAAATGTACAACTCAAAATAACGGCTAGCAACCAATTCAAAGCAAATGGTGAAGAATTTGTAAAAATATACTTCCCTCGTACTAATGTGTATCGTGTTGCCCCGAACAAAGTGAAATTAATGAAGTTTATAAGTGCATAGGATAAATTGCAAAAAATATCGCTAAATAAAAATGACAAACTTAATCAAGACGTTTTTTCAACTACCAAAACCAATTAAATTTTAACTCAGGTTTAATACTGGCGAGAAATTCAATACATGACTTAAAAACAGTTTTTTTTTTAAATACAATCACTTCGGTGTTATTGTGCTCCTGCATGTGAGTACGGTTTCCAGAGCTCCTGGGGGTGCTACATTAGTAGCAGGGGTCAAGCCTTCAAGGTAAGGGCGACAAGTCCAGTATCAGCTTTATTATGCTGTACTTGTCGCCCTTAAGCTAGGACCTCATTACCACTTAACATCAGGTGGGATGAGGTCAATCTTGAAGAGCAATATATAAAAAAAAGTAGTAGTTCGTATTAGCTACTAAAGGTTGTTACGTTTTGACCCGTTAACTTATTCTTAATGACCTTGTTTATTTTTCTAGTTTGCCGTGTTACCACTCTTATCTCGAGCTCAAAAGGCTCACTGTCCCTTGACTCTGTGTGCGCGTCAGCTTGTATCTCGTAACCCTGACTTCTTTCCCCGACGCTAAAGCAATTAAGAGGAAGCTGTACCGCGGCGTAAACTTAACAAGCGGCACTTAACTCACTCAACGGCTAACGAACTAACTCTTTGTTTTATCTAACCTATCGTTATCGTGAAATATAAAATTAACTGACGTATCGCTTTACATAACTTTGTTTTGAAAATCTGAAGGCTTAATACTCAGTCAGGTCAAGTTAGTCAGATAGGCTAAGTGGGGAAACTTATTTTTTGCTTGGGTTCAAGTGTGCTGAGATGACACCCACAGTCAACATTGTCCGTCTGGTACTCATTATACCTATAAGAGAAAAAAACCTTAGTTTGACCACCACACCAATCAAATGGTGCGATTGTCTGGCGCATTAATGTTTAAACAATGACTTCATTAATTATATATTTTATTTATTTATTTATTTTAAATTAAATTGACCTAATGAACTATATGTCTTTGTGCAGTATTAGTTATAAATTTAAACTACGAGTACAAAGTTTCTGCCAATATCTTCTGGGATAGTTGTAGGTGCCCAACTGGATGTAGCATTATTTGGTTTATATAGAGACAAATCACAAGTATCACTTATGTAATCTATATGAATAAAACGAGTTTTACTTGATTTATCGTACTAGATCAACATGTAGGATACATATTATCCCCGTATAACGCTAACAAACGTAGTCTACTTCACTGTTCTGTATCGTTATTTAATTGTATTATTTATATAACTGTTCTATCTTGAACTCAATCAATTAACACGATAACTGTTCAAACGTTACTGCGTTGGCAGATAATTGTAACTAAAGCAAATCCGGTAAACCTCAATACTATTACTCGTATTTATCGTGTACGCAACATCAAAGCCGGCATCCGCTCATAATTAGTTAAGTTTGTATAGATCAATCAGTAAACAATATTCGGTTCCGAACTCAATACGAGCGTGTGTGATAGTCTAGTGCGGGGTGCGTAAATTCGTGGGGTATCACATTAATTGGTAACTGGATACGGTACAGAGTGCCCGTCCGTGTAGGCTTTGATCTCGCCGCTCCAATAGCGCCGCCGGCTCGACCGCGTGTTGTACAACTAGCGGGAGTTTGCACTCAAGCAACGGCAGAGACAAATATTGTTGTCAATCATGTTCGCTTCATACCTGTGTGCTTTGGTATAAATTGGTCTGGAATTGGTCGCGTTCTAAGGGGGACTGGAGTAGTCATGCTCACAATAAAACGTCACTGGGTATACGAGGTCCTGCTAATGACTGGATCAAAAGTTATCTCGAAAATAGAATGCAATGCGTAGAAATGACAACGTTGAACAAAAAAAATGAAACTGTTAACCACAGATCAGCCTTTAAAATAAATAGATTCGGAGTTCCTCAAGGAAGTGTTCTGGGGCCACTTCTATTTCTTATATACATTAACGACCTACCTGATATCACCCAATATCCATGCACGCTTTTTGCTGATGACGTATCTATAGTTGTAAGTAATGATAATACTGACGACCACGTAACTGAAGTTAATAGAATAGTGGGACTATGCATAAATTGGTTGACAAAAAATAATCTTAAAGTTAATGTTTCCAAGACTAAATACATACATTTTTATAATAGGAAACCTAAAATTGACAGATTTAAAGTTAATTATGAAGGTGAAGAAATCTCAGAAAGTGATAGTATAGCATTTTTGGGAATTGTATTAGATCACACTTGTGCACGGACACCTCATGTAGACTTGCTTAATTCTAAAATCAATAGATTCGTTTATGCACTCTGGAAATTGTCAAGCATAACCGACCGCAGGACTGCTCTACTGGCCTACCATGGCTATGTCGCGTCCCTGCTTCGGTATGGGTTAATATTATGGGGTAATGGTGTTAAATGCAACAATGTATTTATTGCGCAAAAAAAGTGCTTACATGCTATTTTCAATGTACCACCATGGACACCATGTACTCCAATATTTAGAGAACATAAGCTTTTGACATTTCCTTGTTTATATATTTTTGAACTGTGTAAATTTGTAAAGACCCATTTGAACTTATTTACTAAATTTGAAGAAATTTACAAGTTCAGTGGCAGACATAAAAACAAGCTAGCGCGCCCAAAGACGCGGTCTGCATTATGTAGCCGTAACTGCTAAGTAATGGCTACTAAAGTATTCAATAAATTACCGAACGAGATAAGGGACCTAAATGGAGACTTATTTAATAGGAAGTTATTTAATTTATTAGTTGACAAATGTTTTTATACGATTAAGGACTATTTGACGTACAAATTTTAACTTCGATTGTAATTATTATTATAAAGATAAAGATAAAGATAAGTTTATTTGATATTAAGTACAGGTTCAAAATAAGAGCACTGTTGGACAAAATACAATGTTTTTGTGTTTTTTTTTTTTTTACTTATATACTATTACATTCAACAGTGGCGCTGGACTTCACACTAGGATTCCCTGTGACGTGAAGACCAGTCTTCCCATTTGTATTATAAATAGTAGGAAAAAGAAAAAGAAAATGACAATAAAAATACAAATTATAAAAAGAAAGAAGGAATGCGTATTATGATATTATGACAACATGTATGAATGATTTTGAATGTTACTAATATTTTGGGAATTATTATTGTTTTAATTAATATTTTAATAGGTTTTGTTTGCACGGACATTTTAAATATTCATATACCAGCTGCGCTGGTGAGATAAGCTTGTACCTACTACATCTAGCTGTTAACATCAATATTATTTAACCTTATTTCCATGAATAAATCCTTTTGACTTTTGACTTTTTGGGGTGGCGGCGCTATGTGGCGGGTCGTTACATTACCTTCAAAATGATTGAGTGAAGCGATGGCTGGCACATACGTCGTGCTTGTGAACAGGTGCCACCTTTGAACTGGTCTGCTCCAGTTTACCTCTCAAAAGTATATACTTAATGTTTTATTCATGTATCACTTACTTTAACAAAACTATATGACTTGTTCCAAAGTGGTTTACACATAGCTATAAGTTAGATACTGCCACTGTAACTAATCTGCTGAGTTTCTTACCGGTGTCTTCTCGGTAGTTAGAGGTTCCGAACCGGAAGTAGAATCACTTTGCATTATATACAATGACGATTCGAAAGTGTTATTATATGTAACCTACTTGAATAAACCAATATTGAATTTGAATTTAATATATTCACTAGTTCCTTATATTAGTTTCGATCTATTTACGGCAAGTTGGTTTTGTCTCTGCCCAATCGTTTATGTTGAGACAAAGAAATAGTAAAGTTATTTGAATCCGTCTCCAATATTGCAAGAACATAGCTGTTATAATAGAAATAATGTATTGGATAAGCCCTGTCCCTTATTATTATTATTATTTTTTTATATTACATTCAAGATTGACCTCATCCCACCTGATGTTAAGTGGAAATGAGGTCCTAACTTAAGGGCGACAAGTACAGTATAATAACTCTGTTACTGGACTTGTCGCCCTTACCTTGAAGGCTTGACCCCTGCTACTATTGTAGCACCCCCCAGGAGCTCTGGAAACCTTACTCACACGCAGGAACACAACAACGCAGAAGTGATTGTTATTTGGCTGCGGTCTTCTGTAAGGCGGAGGTATTTCACCAGTCGGGCTGCTCCATTAATTTATTTCACAAAATTGGGGTTACTTGAACAACTAAATTAATATGAGAAGTTGGCAAGATTTGCAAAATTTGTAAATTACTGATATTTTAACAAAAAGTAGTTGTGTTACATTATGTTTCTTTCTATGATTAAAAGTTTTAAGTTGGATATTTGTATACGAGTCTGTCCTTATTCACCACCATTATTTTAACCGAAGGACATCCTTTGCTGGACATAGGCTTTTTCTCCAAGATTTCCACAACCCTCGGATTTGCGCCACCCGCATCCATCACCTCCCAATGTTTTAATATGGAACCAAATATCAATAAAGTTGATAACTCACAAGTCCATAATTAAGTTTGCAATACCTATAAAATACAGCATTACTTAAATAATTTGCTTCGCGATTTTCATCACAACTGCTCAGTGCGCTTTCATATACAAAAGTGAACCGAAATATTGTATGGTGGAGGGTTTCTTTCACGTCGCTTACCGCGGGTAGATGAAGGACGCCGCAGCTGAGGAGCTAGTCAAAGTGTTATTAAAACTGATTCCCGTACGCACGTAAAAGATCCATATTAATAAAGTTGCGCTTCGACGTGGCTCGTCACGGTGTCACAGTTTACAAGGAGACGGTGAAGCAGCAGATATATAGCATAATGCTACCACTGTAGTAGAAAATGTATGCTGCATACAGCATGCCAAACGTGACCAGACGTCCCATTTTGAACGGGATTGTCCCTTTTACAATTACAAGTCCGAAGTGTACAGAGAAAACGGGACAACCAGAAACCGCGCCAGAATTTGAGTTGTAGGTGACTGATACAGGAAAAAAAAGAGATAATTTATTAGGCGACTTTAATTTCATTCGACAGAATTACTTACTGAGCGATAATTTTAAAGGTAATCTAAAGTCGCTTCCTTAAAAATTTTGTCCTCTACTTATTATTTAGGTAAAAGCTATTAAAATCATTGAAATAGAAATACAAAATAACTTTATTCATGTAAACTTTAACAAAAGCATTTATGAGTTGTCAGATTAAGTTCAACTACCGCCGAGTTCAGAATGTTTATTATATCATTCAGTCAGTAAGTACTTAATGGGATCACTGCTACTTGGTGTACTGTGTCATCCTTTCTTAAGGCACACGTCTCGCACCACGCGACTTATCCACCTTAACGACGCCGTATAAAGTTTTACGAGGCGCACGTGCGCGGGACTTGGCGCACCACTTCCGGACGCCTTTGTACATTGTATTGCCGTAAAGTGGCTACAGGCGTAAAGTTGGCGAAACACTAACTTACTGACGGCGCGAAAGTTTTGTGAAATTTGAAGAGGTCTTGTTGAAGCATGAACTAAGCAAAATGGGCTCTATGATTATAGTAGAGGGTACAAGTATATATAAAGTTTACCCTATTTTACATCTATTTATTAAATAAGCCTTCAAGGTAAGGGCGACAAGTCCAGTAACAGATTTATGCTGTACTTGTCGAGCTTAAGCTAGGACATCATAACCACTTAACATCGGGTGGGATGAGGTCGATCTTGAAGTAGTATAAAATAAAAAAAGATGAAAAATATTTAAAATCAAATTCAGTAAATGAAATAATATATTGTTTCTAAGATGGCTGAAATATTCCTGACCAAACTAGTATGCTTTAGTTTGACTGTTATTATTTTTAATATTTATTTATAGATTCGGAGTCTATTCAATGCAAAGAAACAATTAAATATTTCCTCTTTGTATTTTTCCGCTTTGTAATATTACTTTCTAATATAGATAACGCAACAACACTAGGGGCAGTATCTACTCTCGTATCTAGTTGGAATTCGAGGGAATTCCCCGATCTCCTAAGTGACTGACAGGGAATCCCAGTGTAAGTTACCATGTTTCGGCTCCGTATGTCATGACTCATGTATGGTAAGGTATGTGATGGGCCATCACTGTAACAATGACTTGATTCCAATATTGGAGACCTTAGTCCTGCACTGATTTATGCCCGGATCCAAAATTTAACGTTTCGTAATGTGTCAAAAATTACTATTCGTTTTTCTCCAACCGACTACGAATCGTAAATACCGGTCCATTGTGTACTTTCCATATCAGCTGTCAGCAGTCGTCTGTCGGTCGTTTTTAGCTATGCCTCGTATAATTAATTACTATCCGTAACGGATCGTTTTTCAAATATTGGAACTGGACATAAGTAATTAAGGCTGTTATATAATGTTAGTTTAGTAAATTAGAGTGTTGGTTTTAGTCGGTGCGAGCCCGACACACCATAGGCATTTCCCACTCGACAAAAAAAAGTAAATTAGAGTGTTACCAATGTTGAGCGTAATTATCACACTTAGGCGACATATCGTTTCACTGGGAAGGTCCATTTGTATGGGTGGTATTCATCTATATAACGGTCACCTCGCTGGTCCAGGTTTCAAATACCGTTTTAAAACGGTTTACCGTTTTAGTTTTTTAATCGCTACAAATCCGTTTCATACTTATCAGTTCTGCTGATCTATTGGTCATTTGCATACATAGTGTGTGCGGGGGCGTTGCTAGCGAGCCGGACAGGTGACAGCGCCGATGGTGACGGGACAGTTTGCGTGGGACGTCCCAATTTAGGTGTCAATTTTTTAAGTTCCCAACACTAGTGACGGCTATTATTGGTAACAAGTGCCTGAGACTTCGTTCGCGTAATTTGGGAATCTTACTAATAGGATCATTTGTCTGACGTCATATGTACCTAAAAATTACGTGTACGGGAGAGTTATTTGGATTTAATTTGCGTCATTTTTATGACAAACATGAATAAAAGCATATTTCCTTTATTATTTTTTCTATTTCTAAATGAAAAAGTGTGAGATTGCCACTGGTATTCGTGTTTAAATTAAAACTAACATATTTTTATACTATATCAGATGGTATGACTGAAAAAAAATCAATTTCCATAACATGACATTTATTCTATCTCTGTTATATTGGCAACGTACCCTCAAATTTATTTCAAACAATATTGTTTCAATTAAAAATCGAATTCAGTTAGCATTACAAACAACTAGATTGACCCTCGTCAATCTAGTTGTTTGTAATGCTAACTGAATTCATAATCCTTGCAAGTTTAATTGGATTCGAGCCGCACGCATGAAAAACACATGTCATAAAAATATAATTGAAAAAGTTGCTAAAAAGTTCCCAATTTCACGAGCTCCATTCAGCCAACACTGGACGGTGTTTGGGGTGGGTGGTACCTAGAGGGGGGGGGGAGGGGTGAACTGTCAAACGCACAATGCGTTCCGATGCACGCATTAATTCGCGAGCCGTCGTAATTTCGCCTCGCTTTGATACTGTCGCCTTTGACATACCTGTTATGAATTAATTTCCGATAAAATTTAATTAAAGTTTCGGAAGGACAATTTTGTTCGACGTTTCTGAATTAAGGTAGCGCTGTAAATTAAATCAGAATCGATAATGAACTTTTAATACTGTAAATAATATTTTAGTTCGGTCGACAACACATCCAGGTAGACTGGCCGTTAGATATTAGTTCTTATGAAGATGGCATAAGGGCGTTGTAGTCTGACGTGTTCTTTTGTCTGTATTCTTTGATCAAAATGATACGTAATATAGGTGGTTTAAACAGAAAAGTATACAATATTAAAACTTGAAGTTTTAGTGCCTGTGTGTTTATCACGTTATGGCATTTATATTACAGTTTTTTCGGCTCATATTTTTTATACTACACTTCTAGATTGACCTCATCCCACCTAATGTTAAATGATAATGAGGTTCTAGCTTAAGGGCGACAAGTACAGCGTAATAAATCTGTTTCTGGACGTGTCGCCCTTACCTTGAAGGCTTCATATTTTCTCAATTTAAATATTGCACGCACGGCCATTTCTCGTTACCTATTTTTTCCTCTAGCTTATTGTCTAGTAGATAATGCTTTCTACGGATATGACTGCCTTAATTATACTATAATAAATCGTCTTACGTTTTGGCAGATAACTTTGTATGTATTAGATATTTTTTTTTAGTTTAAACAACCATGGTAATTGATCACTTTTTTACTTAATTCTTACCTTTAACCCGATTCTAATTAAAACTGAAACTCTTCGAAATAAAGGTAATTAAGTCGAGTATACAAAATGTCAAGGCACCTTTATATCAGTATGAAATTAAAACTCGCCGACGGGCATAAATTAATTAAAATCACATATTGTAAATTTATGGTGTGTGTATTTGGCCATTGTTGTGGCTTGTATGCAAAAATGTATTGGATATTAAATTAACTGTTTTAGAAATGCCAGGCCAGTGAGATTTTGAACTTATTTCAATTCGGCTGTTTAAACTATCTTTCGAGATCTTGCTTAATGAAATAAGATAATTAGTCGACGGAATAAGGGCTACAATATTGGACAACCTTAAATACATTGCTCTGATTCTGTGGTAAGCAGCTTAAGCACTTGTGTTACAGAAATCAGAAACAACGACGGTAGCATAACACCCAGACTCGAGACAATATAGAAAAGTTCGTTTCCCATATCGACCCGACCGGGCATCGAACCCGGGACCTCAGAGATGGCGCGGCATCAAAGTCCGGGTCCACTCACCTTTCGGCTACGGTGGTGAGGAAAAAAGAAAGAAAAAACGTTATTGACCATCACCCAATTATCAGAGGATTGCTCAGTTCGCTTGTTACGTGTCCCGTGAACGCGATTGGCTCATTCAAATATTTCGTTTCGCTCGCTCGCTCGGACGCACAGTTTCGCTTCGCTCGCTCGCGACAAAGACGGCGATTACGCCGAATTACCTCGTTATGACGTCACGCTCCTAACTTTCGCTTTACGAATGGAAAGAATTTCGACTTCATGTTACGATTCAATTGTGAAATTCGAAGTTGAATTGTAAAGCCGCGTCTACATTGACTGCCAATCACGAAGAATAGGTGTGACAATAATTACTCATATCAAATTATATTCCAACTTATTGAGCTAAGATAACTAAGATATCTTTAAAGATGCTTATCTTGATAGCTATTCTAAAAGTACAGTGTGCAGAACGCACCTTATTTGTGATTTTGTGAAGTTGATGGATATATTCCGTGTTTGATTATTTTCAAACCAAACTAGGCTTAGGTTCTTTTGTATGCTAGTTTGTAGTTTTTACCACTTGCACTTTTTATAATTATATCGTACCTTCACGAATTTAAATTGAATATAATTTATCAGCTAAACACATAGTAAAACTATCGTTAAACCTCTCAACCCAACTCCGACGCAATAATGAGGTGTGTTATAAGTTTTACATCAATGTCTGTCTGTCTGTGGCGCCGTAGCTTTCAAACGAGTGGAATTTCGACGCGGTGGTTCTTAGCTATGTTGACTATTGGTCCAGCATTAAGAGTGTGTTTTTTTAAGTGATGATTACATCACACAAATGGAAAGTTAATATTGACTAGTTATTTGTACTTTGTTACAACGCATGCAAAAGAAATCTATGGTGGGCAAAATAACTATATGTAAATCATTAGCTCAGCCGCTCATTAAGCTTGGGCGCGTAGTCTGAAAGTAGCTTTTAGTATTTCCTACCTGTATAAAGTTGTACAGTGCTCCAATACAACTATAGTAGCATCTAAATGATAAGATAGATGTTAGAGATGATGTAGGTATTTTATTGACACTAATGATATGATAGTGAGTACACGCGATGCTTGCTAATTGCGTTCTGAAGTAAATAGCTGATGAAGGTTAATGATTGATCGAACGATATACGAAATTGGCAGGAAATGCTGAATGGACAAAATGTACGAGTGTTGCACCCTACACTTCCTTTCGAAATGTTAATGTGCAAAGGTTTCCGTATCATCGCCGTTAAGGGCCTTTCACGACCTCCATTACCAATTAAGTGGTTTGACAAACAATGATCTGAATAATTTTACTATTTGGACCGCTATCTTCTATATTATAAAGAGGAAAGAACTAATCCTTGCTGTGAATAGACTCCGAAACTACTCAGCCGATTTAAAATATCCCAATCGTGAAAGATCCCTTATTCTATTTAAAATAAATTTGGTATCTTTTCTAAAACTCCATTAATATTGCCAAAAATCAGTGTAAAACCAGGGCAGAGCACTAGTCATTAATACGATTACTACTCTAACTAAACTAACGATATTAAGGCCAGAAAACATAATTTTTTAACAAAAATCAACATCAAGATTTAAATTCAGCAAAGTTATTAAAAATGCCATTTTTATATTAATAATGTAGATATCGGTAAAATAATCATCGCCGAAGTCATAATATTTTTATTTAATTAATTTCATCAGTAACACTTAGGAATTACATCTACATCGATAGGAATAAACTATCGTGAATCAATACACAGTTGTAACCCAAACTACAATATCACTTTGGAGTCTAAAGTTCAGAAGTTCAGCAATATCAGATACAGAACTGGAATTAATTAAGCATACTCAATATCTACAGCTACGTCAACTATATATTAAATTCTCGTCCTGACGGAGATCGACAAACGGACAAATGAAATTTCGAGGTGACTCCATAACGCACCAAGCAAATTAATTTTAGCAATCCAATTTTACAAACTTCCACGAAAACAAACCGAGCACCTAGCTATGAAATACCCAGAATAAATAATCACATATTCTGCGAAGTTTCTTCTGTGAATACTTCAAATGTGTACATTTGTGATTCTCTTGACGGAGCTTTTAAATGTCATATGAGGTGACCTTTACAACAGACCTTTCTTTGTGACTGTAAATTAGGTTATGTAGGAATCCGTATATTCAGTTGGAGCACCGCAATGTAAATCTAAGCTAATGCCCTCTTTGCAGGATAAACAAGGGCCGTAATTGGTTGTCTTGAAGGAGCGCCGGCGGGAGCGGCGCCGCTGTTATTGTAAACGCTAAATTCACAGACAATAAAGGTCGTTATAACACGCCCGCGGGCGCGTGGTAGCCCTGTCGACTCGCGCCGGGTTCTCAATTCAAATAACGTGCGCTCATTGGCGCTTCGTAATGAACTTCCGCCAATGGCGGTTATTTACAATTAAAACGCCTAGGGCTGTCGCGCTCCCATTGTTGAGTATGTACAATAAATAATTTTAAATTACTACCGCATACTAATGACATCCGTAGGCGGCCGAACAAAGGTGGCGCGGGTTTCAATAAAAAGGAAGAGTCCTGGAAAAATCCTTCGTGCGTTTGTTCGTAATGTCTAAAACTGTGATAAATTAAAAAATAAATGGGAAGCTCGAGACGGTCTGTAGGATAATAAAGGTCGGAATGATTCGCTTTAAATGTAGATACGCTTTCGAACTTTTGTTACAAGGAAAGTTTTCGAAACAGTGCCATTAGTTTGTTTGATGGGTCCGTTTCTGCGGTAAATATTGTCGTTGGAAAATGTGATAGGGTACGTTTATTGTTGGGGTACAATGGGGGGGTGGGGGCGGCCGGACAGGCGTCGCGGCGACACGCGACGGAAGAGCATTGTCGCGCCGTGTCGCGCGGCAACAGTTGCTCTCTTGTTGGCGCTCGAAGTGGGCCGCGGACGTAAACCTGTTGGCTGTCGGAATGTTTCTGCTATTTATCGCTTTTGTTGCTGTTTCTAGTTACAGTAGTATTGTTTTGTTTCAATTCAATCGGTTTCAAAAGTGGAACAACGTTATTTCATTAGCTTTAATGAAAATTAGATTTGGATCGTAAATTATTTTAGGAATCTACTTTTAGTTATGCGAATTAGTTGTTTAACATTTTGTACATAGCGTGGTATCATATCACTAACAATAATGTTTGATTGTAGCATTAAGTCCACCTTTTGTACTTTTTTTGTGCAATAAAGTTTTTAAATAAATAAAATAAAAAAATTGCGGTAAGTTAACAGCTGCTAGACAAAGTAACATGTTGTACAACATTCTCTCGTTATAGCGTGTCTTTGCTGGCTTTGATCGAACGCTCGGATGCAATACCTCTGAAGTACCTCTATAAACGGACCTGGTCCAATTTGTGAACGTCCCTGTCTGTGCACGTGTTCTCGGCTCTCTGTTATGTTGCTGTATGCGGTTTGCTTGTAGCAATCAATTTGTATTTTGACCTAACAATGAACTGAGAGGTAGTTCGGTCCTTGTTAGGGCTAACTGTTGGTTGAGACGTTGTTTGTCATTCGATATCCAGTGTATCCAAATTTCAAGTTTTAATTTTTCAACCTGTGCAACAATAGTTAGAACTCCTGGTTAAACAAAAGGTCGGGTTCGATACCCACCCAGAACAAACAAATCTTTGTTTGTTGTGTGGTGTTTATATATATCCGTCTTCAAGTTAACTACCACTGTGGCCTAGTGGCAATGAGCTTAAGCTCGTTATTCAAAGGTCGTGTGTTCGATTTCTGTGGGAGCAATATCTTTGTGTGTTATAGAATTTAAATCTTTCGCGTTCCATTTTGAACGCTTGATAATATAAGTAAACGGGTCAAAACTCTACAACATTTTTAGTAGTTAACATGTTGTACAATACGAAGTACTCACTGCCCGACGTTGGTCACGAGCTGACTTAGAACGTTAATACTGTTAACTTATAATATATCTTTGTGTGTCGTTTCCAGTTTAGTTAGGACGTTTTTAAACTCGTCACCGTATCGTATAAAATGTGTGATAAGAAAAATGCCACTATGTAAATGGTCGGTCCTGCGGCCTAACTATTGGATAATGAAAGGGAAGACAGAAAGAGTGCACTTCTGTTGGGAAATCATACGGGGACTATACACAAAGGCATGCAGGTTGATCTGAATGAAATTAGCCTTGTTGGCTGCAATAAGTCGTTATGATTTTATTATTATTATTTAATCTTTGTTTTATGCAAACTTCATAAGAATCGGGTGAAGTTTTACGAAATGTAATATATCATGTTATGACTTGCCAGAATCTCTGGCAACGATGGGAAGAGAGTCAAGGTCATGGTCACGACTCAGCTTACATTTCCTTTGAGAGCGTGCCAAAAATGTTCATTGCCAAGGTTTTGTTGTATTTATTTCTGCTGGCACATATCAAAGATTTTATGCAGGCTTTATGTGTATAATGATGAATGTTATTAACTAAGAGAGAAGAGAGGTAAAGCATAGCTATTTATCGCTCGAACTGGAGCAGCCCGACTGGTGAAATACCTCCACCTTACAGAAGACCGCAGCCAAATAACAATTGCTCCGGTGTTGTTGTGTTCCTTCGTGTGAGTAAGGTTTCCAGAGCTCTTGGGGGGTGCTACATTAGTAGCAGGGGTCAAGCCTTCAAGGTAAGGGCGACAAGTCTATTAACAGTTTTACTATGCTACACTTTTTGCCCTTAAGCTAGGAAATCATTACCACTTAACATCAGGTGGAATGAGGTCAATCTTAGAGTGCATTATAAAAAAAATCACTCTTGCGAATAGGGATTTTGGCTGGCAGGTCAAAGTCAAAGTCAAAGTCAATATTTTTTATTCATATAGTTTACATTAGTAATACCTACTTATTAATAGTCAGTCTCTATATAAAACAAATGAAGATACCTCCGGTTTGGAACGTATAACTATCGAGAAGATACCGGCAAGAAACTCGGTAGTTTGTTTTATAACAAAAGCTAATCTTATTACTAATTTTGCACGAATATTTCAAGTACTCTTTTTTAAGTTTCCAAATTTCAAAAGCATTTATGATAGAAGTGAACTACAAGAATTACAAAACTAAGACATGTCAAAACAACCTATAACATACAATGAAAAGTACGTCTAGTGTGCAGTCAGAGAGAAGAGGTGGTGGTGACCCGACTGGTGAAATACCTCCATCTTACAGAAGACCGCAGCCAAATAACAATCACTTCGGTGTTGTTGTGTTCCTGCGTGTGAGTAAGGTTTCCAGAGCTCCTGGGGGGTGCTACGTTAGTAGCAGGGGTCTAGCCTTCAAGGTAAGGGCAACAAGTCCAGTAACAGATGTATTATGCTGTACATGTCGCCCTTAAGCTAGGACCTTATTACCACTTAACATCAGTTGGGATGAGGTCAATCTTGAAGTGCAATATAAAAAAAAAAATAGACAACATCATAAGCTTATTTCTACCTTAGTCCCTTGTCACATTTAACCTGTCAAATATATAGTATCCTACTCGGTGAACATAATATGACAACGTACTCAGTTGATGTACTTTTTAATTAGCAAAATCTATCCATAAATTTGGTATGGACAGATTAACTGGCAGTATTTCGAACTCTATGGTATTAACACTAACAAAGCCTCACCGGCCTAGCATACGCTATTTATGATTATCCATACTCACATTTTTACTGTTACCGCACCCATAAACGTACTATCTGCATGACCCAACGGTCGACTGGTAGAGAATGCTCCTAGCATTAAGTCCACCTTTTGTACTTTTTTTGTGCAATAAAGTTTTTTAAATAAAAATACGCCACGCGACTAAATTTTATCGCGCTCTTAACAAACATCAAAATCGATTGAAGTCAGTGCGTCAGCTGTTGATTGGCTGAAAATACGAGTGCAATATGCTATTAGCCAATCAACAGTATCGAAACTTGTCGTCTCATGCGATAAATTTTACGTAAGTATTTCACATGCTGCTCCTATCAGTCAAAGAGTGGCTTGACCATAAAGCACCCCGGCTGTCCCGTCAGTTTCAACAAAACGACGACAAGTCGACAAATGGCGGCCATCCCCTTTCAGGCCGCATTTAATAAACCTGCCACTGACTCTCTTTGCCTCTTCCGTCGCTGTACATCAATGGATGTACTTTCACTCTGGCTGTGTTTGCGGTCATAACTACTTAACCATTAGACTCGGATAAGCGAGGCCGACTAATTTTTGTTGGGAATTGGGATTGAATTGAGTATGTATCATATTTTTTGTGGTTTATCGAAATACAAAGCAGCTATTTGTGAATCAGTATTTATCGTATCTTGTCCCCGGTATATCATACATTTTTTCTTGCCTATTACCTAATTAGGCTTACTGTAATATAATATATTTTTACAATTGACACACCGCACTAAGTCCGCATATAAGTTATAGTATTTGTAACAAGCTGTGCATGTAACTTCTGTCGTGTGGACTTCATACCTTAATGGTCGGTTTTAGGTTTAAAGAATTTATTTTCTCATAAAAACTTACAGTTCACTTATAATGAGATACATGAAATTAATTTTAACTTTTGATACATTTTATTTTTCTGGAACTAGCTAGGTAGCAGACTAAAATTATCATTACTTACATAGGCCAGGAAGGCTATTACTTACAAATATATTTTTTTAGCTTAGTTTTAAACGTGTTTACATTTTCACATTCCTTTATGAAGTTTGGCAGTTTATTATACAACTGTACTCCCTCGAACAATATCGTTTTCTTCCCATAGTTAGTGCGTACTGGAGCAATTTGAATCTTATGTTTATTCCTTAAATTATGTGGGTTTTGTCTTTCACGTAAAACAATATTGGACTGGATGGAATTCGAAGAAATATTTTTAATTAATAAGCAAGTGCAGTAAGTGTATAGCCGTGAGAGGTTCATTAATTTAGTTTTTTCATATAATTCTTTTGTGGGGGTATAATAGGTATAGTGGAAAAGTATTTTAATAATTTTATTTTGGGTTCTTTGTAAACAGTTTAAGTTTGTAGTTGCGGCTGATCCCCATATTTCGATTAAATAAGTGAGATGTGATTTTACCAGTGAGTTGTATATTGTATTACGTACATTATATGAGGTAAAATTTCTTATTTTACGTAGTGCTCCTAATACTGACATTAGTTTAGATTTTACCCCTATCTCCCCTTATATTCTAAACGAAAAATAGTCCATATTTCAATCCAAGTATCGAACTGTATTTGTGCTAAATTTTATATGTCTAACTTAGAAAATAAACATTTTCCCATATAATCTTCCAAGGGCGGTATGGTATGACCCCATCCTCCCTTATTAAACTTAGCTTAGCTATGTCCGTTCTACGGGATTTTCTCTGTAAGGTATACGTTACGAGCAGAAGTCGCTTTATTTGGATTATTTAGACTTTTCATAAATGTTACTGATGTAATTTACATGAATAAAATATTTTTGATGTTCGCTCGTCACTCTAGAGGCAACAACGTGTTTGACTCTGCCTCCTCAAATTTATCGCGGCCCGTCTTATTGTCTCTCCCGCGGAGAATTTTAATAATGGCGGCGACTTGACTGCCCTTTTGAAGCGACGCGAGAAAAATGTAATATTTTTATTTTCCCATCTCCATTAAGCTTTGTTCGGGCCCCGGGGCGCGTTTGATTTTGTTCCGCTGCGTGAGGTGTATTACTGGGACGGAGTATTTACTGATAGTTCAGTGGCTTGGAAAAGATATTGCGTTTGACATTGCTTTCATATTGTTTTTGGGGCGGGGCAATCTTCTTTCTTCTTTGTTTCTTTGTTGGTCTCTGTTAACTATTCTGCTTATATTATAAGTGCGAATGCTTGAATGTCTGTATGTATGTTTGTTATTAGTCATGTTTTTTTAATGTCTCTCCCTGTACATGCGGAATCCAGCAGAGGGGTGGCAGTCAGGTCCTTTTTTTTTTTAATTTTGACGAAGGGGAAATGCCTACCGCACCGTCACTCTCAGCGGGGAACAGAGAGTGGTGTGTCGGGCTCGCACCGACTAAAACTCCCTCGGTGGCCAACGCTGCGCAATTGTGGGGGAGTCGGGATTCCTTGCGATTCTACACAGGCTCCCCCACAGCGCCTACCGCCAAGCGGCCCATCTCGCCGCGCAAATATGCAGCTGGAGCGTGTCAGGTGGCCTGACACCCCCGGGACCGAGGTAACGGACGCCAGGCTTACCCCACGCCTGGCATCCCCGGTCCCAGCAGCGGATCTGCTGTGCGGCTCCGCTGCCTACCGCCTCTGCGGACACCCGAGACTCTCAATCCAGCTCTCCCTCCGAGAGCCAGATGGAGTCCCGAGACCCACCGGCCGCGGACGACAGGGAGGCCGGCAACGAAACACCGAGGTCCTCCTCTTCCTCCGCGATCCATCTCTGCCCTTACCGGCTTGCCGCAGAGAGCCACCTGCTCTCCGCGGCCCAGCTCGGGATCAATCGGGCAATGAGGTCCTAGCTTAAGGGCGACAAGTACAGCATAAAAAATACTGGACTTGTCGCCCTTACCTTGAAGGCTTGACCCCTGCTACTAATGTACCACCCCCCAGGAGCTCTAGAAACCTTAGTCACACAGCAACACCGAGGTGATTGTTATTTCGCTGAGATCTTCTGTAAGGTGGAGGTATTTCACCAGTCGAGCTGCTCCAGTTCGAGTGATAAATCGTATATGCCTTATATCTATTAAACTCGACTGACATTTGATTGTAAGCCGTTAGCGGTATTTATCACGAGTATCTGCCATTACATCGATAGCTAATTAACGAGTTACCACTCATAACGTATGTAGCCGTTAATTGGCAATAATCTTTACTGTTCGTCTTTCATCAATAAAGGCGAATGCGTTAATTAATACGGCTCAAGCGAGTGGCGATATCGGTTGAATGGGCGATTAATTCCGCGGAATTATCGCGTCGTTACCGAGGCCGTTACATTACATAGTTAGGTTACATTACACTCGGTAGCGTTACACTCGCCTTTATGTGAGCCGGTAATTTGTGTTGCCCTATTTATTGTTTGACTTTTTGTACTTGTAATGTTAGTTCTTCCCTTTGATTTGTATTTGTTATATGTATATTATTGTATATATGTAATATGTAATTACAAATTTAGCACACCTTCCTGTTGCACGATTATGAGCCGACAAAGATCTGGAGAGCTGGCGATGCGACCACCGAAATTGAACGTGAATTTGTGTGTAAAATGAATTTCTATAAATGTTTTGTAGATGTGTTAAACAAAGCTTATAGCCTTCCTCGATAAATGAATTATTCAAAACGAAGAGATTTTTCTATTTGAACCCGTAGTTCCTAATATCAGCTCGTTCAAACAAACTAGTCAGCTTTATAATATTAGTATAGATACTAACTTATTAACATTTATTTGAAAATAAAAATTGTTGACTTCTTCTCATGCTTTAAACCCCCACCAGCCAACCAAGTCCATAATTTACATTATAGTCGTGAACATTCAAGGTATGTTTGCATCTAAAGGACACTCTATCTCACCAAAGCAAATATGTCAGAATGTACTTTAGCCTCTCATCTGACTTGTCGTGTATGGGTGTATGTATTGAATGAAGTGCTTGTCACTAGAGGGGGTGACGTGGGGGAGGGGAGCGTCGCGGCGTCGCAACAAGTGGCGCCGAGGCGACACGCGACCGGCGACGGGCCGGCGAAAGGGCTGCCGCTAGCTATCCACTAGTTTAAACTTTAGTAGGGGTGCAAAAGTTGCAGTATGATGCTTTTTTAAAGTTTCTTCGAGTTTTCATTTTAATTACACGATCAAACTGATAACTAAGCCCCTAAAGTATTCATAACTTGTCATCAAACGCGTTCTCTTCTCCATTTTTTCAACATTATTTACTGATTCTTCGCTAGTATCTGTCGCTGCGGGATGTTATATAGCCAAAAGCCTTTCTCGGTAAATGGTCTATTCAACACATTTTTTTTTTCAGTTTGAACCAATAGTTCCTGAGGTTTGCGCATTCGAACTAACAAATTCTTCAGCTTTATTATAGTAGTTTTTCTTTCATCTCACAAAATATGTTTTACCATAATAACTTATTCACTTAAACTTAGTGTTGGGAATAACGATAGACCATTATTATTTATTAATTTATACTTAAATACTAGTTACTATTTAATACCCGTGTACTTCATAAAAATGATGTAGGCATGTCACTTAGTCGTAATGTACCATTGTAATTCTAATAATAAAAGAATTCATGATACCGGCCCATATTACTGTATGCTAAACTTATTTGTTTTAGCGCTGTAGCGGTGTTAGAAATAATGAGCATTTACTGAGGTGGAACCCAACTGACCATAAAATGTTCTGTGTGTACGTGTATGTATGTTTATACATTTTGGCGCGATCAATAAACTTTTATTTTTCTTTCTCCCGTGAGCACCGCGCTATGCAGCCCTAAGCCAGTCCCACATTATTGACAGATCATCTCCAAAACTGGGCTACCCTGCCGGCTCGCCCCAATCTGTCACCGCCTACAGGCGTCTTATTTCTTGCTTGCACACGCGGCACCAGATGATAAATGAAAAGACGATTATATTTTAATTCAAAATGTTAACAGCATTAACGGATAAAATATGAGATTCAATTGAATTTACGATGTTTAATCTCATATTAATTAAATACTCGTAGTTCAGTATTTTATTACTGAACTTCCTTATCTATACTTACTTAATATTATAGAGCTGAAGATTTTTCTTGTTTGAACTCGCTAATATTCTGAACTACTGGCTCGAATTGAATATAGTGTTCATGTCGGATAGTCCGTTTATCGAGGGACGCTTTAGGCTTTATAACATCACGGTGCGACTAAACGGAATAGAATAGAATAGAATAGAAAATATTTTTATTCATGTAAGCTTTACAAAAGCACTTATGAATAGTCAGTACAAATAAAGTATTCTACCGCCGTGTACGGAATGTTGATCATGTCGAGAAGAACCGGCAAGAAACTCGACACTTACTCTTTTTAAATATAACAATGTGTCCTTAAACTAGGTACTTAAATAAAGTATACAAAGCTATAGTAAGATTTCAAAGAATTAAGTTATTCTAGACCCATACATTTTTGTCATTTAAATAATCATCAATTTTGTAGTAGCCCTTTTTTACTAAACAATTTTTAACACTGCGAAGCGAAGGATCATTGGAAAATGGGTCGATAGTTAATTAATAAAGTCATCAAATGTTATTTATCAAAAGTGACGTTTGACAAATGCTAGGTTCCAATATTTGACAACGATGCGCTCTAGTTACGAATAGTAATAAATTATAAGGGGGAGGTGGGCTAAAAACGACAGACGGACGACTGATAACAGCTGATATAGAAATTAAATTATGGAACGGTATTAACGACTCGTAATCTGTTAGTATTTTTGGCATAAAAGAAATATTAGTATGTGAGTGACATGAATGAAACGAGTGCATTCATTGAAATGCGATGAGGTGTGTTGCAGGTTAGGTAGGTTGACGTGGTTAAGTGAAAGACGAAATGTTGGACATGGTGTATTGAACACACAAGTACAAGTTGAGGTATAAAATTAAAGAGAGTGCTTATACCTAATTACAGACTATTTATGTAAACATTATTGCTTACTCAAAACCGTTCGCCAATGTAGCAGCGCGTAACGTTAAGTCGCGGTACAACTACAAATATAGTCATATGCTACACCTCCCCCGAAAAGGTTCTCTTTACCCCCGGAAGGCGAGAAAAAAAAATGTGTGACGAACGCTGTTGATTACAATCAAATACAAATTAATAAAACACATTTTTTTTTTAATCATACATGTAAATAAACAACAAAAATATTATGAAATACTAAACATTTCTATATAAAACAATTGGAAATTAAAAACACAATATTCTTATTTTGGATAAAATAATTTCGTATTATTCTTATGAGTTATGTATGTCTCATTATTTTTACTAATTTTTACATTTGGGGAATTATCCTCAATGACCTCATAAGGTCCATTCCACACTGGATCTAACTTATTTCCTACTTGGTTTTTTAATAGTACAAAATCACCTGATTTATATGTCATTGATTTTACCTTCTTATCATAAGTAGATTTCCTAGTTATTTTACACAATAACAAATTATTCTTAGCATCTAATTGAGCTTTTTGTAATCTAAACTTAAATTCTTTTGGATAACTATCATAATTGTACAGAGGGTCGACAGAAGATTTTAGATTATTTGGCAAATTACACAGTTTACCGAAAACTAACTCATGTGGAGTATATTGTGTCTCCGTGTGTACAGTTGTGTTGAATGAGAAACACCAGTAACTCAACCAACTACTCCAGTCAGTTTTATTATTACTACACTGGATTCGTAAATACGCACCTAAATGTTTGTGTGTATTTTCTAATGCACCTAGCGTTTCGTGATGATACGCTGTCGAGTTCAGTTTTTCTATATTTAATAAACTACAAACCTCTGTAAAGATATTACTCATGAACTCAGTTCCCTGATCTGTAATTATCTCCTTAGGGACTCCATATCTCAATATAAAATTATTTACAAATAATCGACTAATTGATTCAGCATCTTTCCTTTCTAAAGGATAGGCCTCTACGTACTTAGTTAAATTACACTGAATAGTTAAAATATACCTATAATTCAAATTATCTAAATCTAAGGGCCCAACTACATCTAAACTAATACGCTCGAATGATGTATTCGGAGTCGTAGTTATAACCATTGGTGCTCTTGTGTTCCTATTTGTATGCTTTTGTATTTGGCAATCTTTGCACTTTTTAACATAATCGTAAACATCTCGGCTCATACCTGGCCAGAAATAATATTTTTTAATGTTATTCAACATTCTGTTTACCCCCGCGTGACCGCTGGTAGGCAACATATGAAAATCATTTAATATAACTCGTATATCATCTTTATCTGAGATTTTCTTTACATTTTTTGTCACTAGGATACGAGGAAAATCACTCTTAAATTTCTCGAGAAAACTTGTTACTTTTCCTTCATTTACCTTATCCTTTACTACGATTACTTCATTTATTTTTAATTCTTTGCAAAAAATTTCTAATTCTCTCGCTAACACTCCTACGGTAGATAACGATCGAGATATCAGATAAATGCAAGACTCAGAAGGCACATATACAAAGTTACCTTCATTACTAATGATTTCCTCTTTCTCACTTTTATAACATTTCGAATCTAGAATTAATTCTATAGAATTATCTGGTCGTTTGAGAATTTCCACTAAATTAGGTTGATCAGGCCCAACGTTCATGGGATTCTCGGGTGTCAAGTCAGTTTTGTCAATGTCTCCTGATGGTGTGGAAACTAATTTCCGAGCTTGTGCTCTCGTCGTGACTGATACAACGTGTTCTCTCATTAATTTTAAATCTTTACTAGTTAAAGGAAGACGGCTCAACGCGTCTGCAGCTGCGTTTTGTCGTCCCGGAATATATTCAATGTCAAAATCATATTCCTCAAGATATAATCGAAATTTAGTTAATCTACTCGATGGATTAGTCATTCCGAAAAGATAAATCAATGGCTTGTGGTCGGTAACGATTTTAAACTTTTTACCATAGAGATAAGGCCTAAAATGCTTAGTAGCCCAAACAATCGCTAACAACTCAAGCTCTATCACTGGGTATCGCGTTTCGGCTGGTTTCAAATTGCGACTTGCGTATGCGACAACCTTTCCGTTACTATTAGACAGTACGGCGCCTAGACCTATTTTAGATGCATCTGTATGCAAGATAAAAGTATTGTTTTCTGAGAAATCTGGGTAGTCTAACACTTGTGGGCTCATTAAGGCTTGCTTAAGAGCTTGGAATGCTGTTTCACATTCTGACGACCAATGAAAAGTTACACTTTTCTTCGATAAGTTATTCAATGGATAAGCTGTATTTGCAAAATTAGGAATGAAACGTCTATAGTAGTTAGCAAAAGCAACGAACCTTTTAACATCGTCTGAACTTGTTGGTCTTGGATAGTTTTGTAATACTTTAATCTTATCTGGATCTGGTTCTACTCCCTGAGATGTAATCTTGTGACCTAAGTACATAATTTCCTTTCTTAGAAATTCACACTTTAATGGATTTAATTTTAAATTTGTGCTCCTAAACCTTTCTAAAACTCTAATCAGATTTTTACTATGGGATGGCATGGAATTTCCGATGACAATGCAATCATCTAAGTAAATAAAACACTGATTATAATTTAAACCTGACATTGCAATGGTCATTAAACGTGAAAAAACACTTGGACTCGTCTTAAGACCCATTGGACATCGCTTCATCTGATACATTCTATCAGTTGTGAATGCGGTGTATTTTCTAGAATTTTTCTCTAATATTAATTGATAGTAGCTTTGTGAAAGATCTAATTTAGAAAAATAAATACTTCCTGATAATGAATCTAAAATCTCGACTATATTCGGCAAAGGAAATTTAACGTCTTGTATTTTATTATTTAATTGACGATAATCGACAACTAATCTCCACTTCTTTTCTCCATTTTTGTCACTCTTCTTAGGAACGAGTAACACAGGACTTGACCACTCAGACGTAGTCTCTTCTATGATGTCATTTTCTAACATTTCTTTAATTTGTTTATGGACTTCCTTGCGTAAGGCATTAGGGATTCTGTAAGGCTTAACGTATACTGGGCTTGTATTTTCTTTTAATTGAATCGAATGTTGTAACAAGTTAGTAGTGCTAAGTTTATCACCTGGTAAATGGAATACGTCAGCGTATTTTGCACAAATCTTTTGTATACTCAACTGTTCATCTTCGTTCAAATATGCTTCTAAGTTTAATAAGTTTAGTAAGGTTTTTACCCTATCTGTACTTATTTTCTCTTTGTTGAAATTACAAACATCAAAACAACTCAAACTATACGTTTCTAAGTTCGATAAGTCTATGTGAACCTCGTTATCAGTTGTATTTAAAATTCTAACAGGAATCCTACCTTTCTCTGGTTTTGAAATCAAACCCGCAACAAAAACTCCTTCTCGAATTTCTTTAGCTAAAACGACACAGTCATTAGATAAAGTATATGGAATGTACTTAATTACTTCACATCGTGGTGGAATGCTATGTTCATAAGTATATAAAATTCCTTCTATCGGTATGAATACGCTAAAATCATTGTTAGTTAAAGTCAGCGTGCTGTCTTTGTAATTGATTACAGCTTGATAACGCTGAAAAAAGTTCTGTCCTAAAATACCATCGGCAGAACAAGATAAATTTTTAAAAACATAAAACTTTTGTTTAACTTCTGTTCATTCAAAAGTCAAAGTTAGATAAATGTATCCTTCAGATATCAAATTACCACTAACTCCTCTAATCGTTAATTCTGCCTGACATATCTGTCTAAGTAAATTACTTTTATTTTTTAACCACTCAAACTTTATGACGCAAAGACTAGCGCCACTATCGACTAATAAATTAATCGAGTTGTTATCAATACTACTCTTAACTATGCTGGTATTATTATAATTGAAAATACCATGGTTTAAGTTAGGAACGAAAAAACTGTTTCCTTTCTGTATTATTTTCGCTACCTATCGCAGTGTAATCTGTGTCATTGAGTGATGACACATTATGAACGCGCGGGACGCGCGCTGGCTGGCGCGAGCCGCGTGCTGACCGTGCAAAATGCTGGTCAGGGCGTTTACCTCTTTGACCTGTATGCGTTTGCTGCGAAATATTTTCATTGCGATTATAATTGTTATAATTATTGCGCACAAATGTCCTAGCTTGCCTATAACGATTGTCATAATTATAAGCTCTACTTGGTAATTTAGAATCCCGATAATGACGTGTAGGTCGAGGTCCTCTCGAAAAATGTGCTACCTGATCATCGCTTGATGATGAGCTCTGTTCGTCAAGAGCTGTTCTTATGGCCTCTGGCAAAGATGTGAATTGCCTCGAAGCAATTACGGTGCTCAGCCTAGAGTTAGATAACCCGTCGGCAAAACGCTTGATAGCGGCCTTTTCGTTAATCGGTCGCAACACTTTATATGCGCTATCATCATCATCAGCCTGTGCTATGGTGAGATTGACAAAAAGATCCTCAATCTCTGAACCGAAGGATTCGATGGACCTGCGTCCCTGTTTGGCTCTATAAAGCTGTGACTGAATGGCTTCAGCGGATTTTTTCGGTAATAAAAATTTGCGCATGTCAGTAATAAGGTCACTGACACTCGCGTACGACGATCGAAGTCGTAATTTCGCGCTGGAGGAAAGCCTAGTTTTCATTACAAAATCGATCAGTAATTTCTGAGATTCGTCAGTGATGATGGAGCTGTACATCATGATACCATCAATCAACTGCTTAGTGTTATTCTCTTGTCCTGTCATGTTAGGCAACAAGGCAATAGCCGTTTTAATATCAAAATTCGATTTAGCCATTTTATTATCTATCTGATAATCCGAATCAATAGAACCTAAAATCTTAATCCTGTCATAAACTAACTTAATTTCGTCTTATAAAATTTGAATTAAATCAATCTCTTTAGAACTCAATTGACTTGTTTCCTCATTTAGTTTCGACACAATATAATGCACTTTTTCATATAACTCTTTAGCGTCCTCTAATTTTCTAATTCCGAGTTCCTTCTGTCGTCTCTCTGGACCTAATTTTACTAAATATTCCTTTATATAAATTAAATTATCGAGTAACGCTTTCAACTCTTGAGACATACCACAATATAAAATTAATCAAATTACTATTTGTATAAAAAATAAAAATTTAAAAAAATCAAGCCTCTATAAATAACATAATTATGTACCTTTGTACTGTCGATCGAGTCAGTACCGTATGTAGGTCATGCTGACGGCGATACGCTGGCGATGACGCGCGGCGGAAGTGACACGGTGGCGGCCTGGGGCACGACGGCTTCTAGGGCACGTAGGCTGCATGGGTCGCGAAGGCTGCATGGGGCACGAGGGCGGCATGGGGCGCGAGGGCTGCATGAGGCACGGCGCGCTCGACGATTGGGCCGGGTTTATTCCCTGGACTCCGTGGGCCGGGATATCCCTGGACACCGCTCCGACTGGGCCGGGCTATACCCTGGACACCATCCTTGACCCGTACGCTTCTTTCTTTACTTCCGTGTCTTCTATAATAAGCTTCATTCTTCTATAATGGTTCTTCTTTCTTCTATAATGAATCTTCTGTCTTCTATAATGAATCTTCTCTCTTCTATAATGTATCTTCTATAATGCATCTTCTTTCTTCAGTAAGGAATCTTCTTGGTTGTGCGATCTTTTCTTCATCATTGTCAGCTATGGGCAGGTCATCTTGTAGGTTCCAGTTGTTCGAAGTGGCTGGGTCGCCATGAGGTGTGTTGCAGGTTAGGTAGGTTGACGTGGTTAAGTGAAAGACGAAATGTTGGACATGGTGTATTGAACACACAAGTACAAGTTGAGGTATAAAATTAAAGAGAGTGCTTATACCTAATTACAGACTATTTATGTAAACATTATTGCTTACTCAACACCGTTCGCCAATGTAGCAGCGCGTAACGTTAAGTCGCGGTACAACTACAAATATAGTCATATGCTACAGCGACCTCTTCCACTCAACTTTCAGATTAAGTACGTGTAAATAACGAAAATGGGTAGGATATCTGTAACAAGAATCTCTCGCAAATACCATTTTGCAAATCCTGTTGATATTCGCGACTGTATCAGAGGTAAGATGTCATACTCGAGAGCTATAGAACTGTCCGGCTTTGTCCGGCTTTGTCCGGCTGAACAAACGGTCGTCGTTCCTTTGTATCGGTCACGCTGTTCACATCGCGCCGGCGCTGTCTGACTGACCACAGGAATACCTGAGAGAAATACCCTCGCATTTATTCTAAAGCTTTTTATAGATAAGTTAGAATGACACTCTGGATAGTCCTAAATATCTATGACTGAAAATATTAACTAAATTAACCTAAATCAAGTTTACAAATTGTTTGTTGGTATGTTATTGGTGGTTTAGTTACAAATTTTGAATTTACAGTAGAATGATCTTGTAAACATGTCTGAAAGGGTTTACGTTTTAACATTATATTATCTAGAATAAGAGCTGCTGTTTTTATGATTTTTCGACTGAAAACGTTTTAAAATATGTTTCTTTTGTTACAGAACGAGACAGAGCCATCCCGGTGCCGTGGTGGAAATCAGTGATAACCCTCTCGATGCCAGCAAGGTAAACATACTCATTTGTTTGTTGAAATATATGTTTTCATTTATCAATCGGCAAAGGAGTGGAACTCTCTGCCGAGGTCAGTTATTCCGGAATGTTGTAATAGGATGGCTTTAGGTCGAAGTGAAAACTGAGTCTGAAATTTTAGGGACATCTTGATATGATAGGCATCATATTTTATTTGCGTTCATTTTGAAGAACTTAAGTTGTAGTTATGTAACGACAAACCTAAACAATGTTGAAAGTACAAATACCAATACAAAAAACAGATAATCCACCGTCCACTCGATACAACTCCATCAATAACTCGGTCCAAAGCCGCACACCCTCGTCCATTATTGCCGCATCAGTTTATTAATATCTCAGCGGAAGGAAAATCGCGCAAGTGACCGAAAGGTTAGTTTTCCAACTCACTTGCGCTAGTTTGGCCCCCTCCAAATCCAGTGCCGTTGTGGAACCACAGGTAAACTATTCGGTACAGTACGGACTGTAGGAAAAAGTGATCGCAACAACATATTTAAACGCTCACTACACGTTGTACCTACTTTGGGATGAATAAAAAATGCCTGTATTCAGGTTTTATAAATCGTAATAACACTCGTTAATAATCGTTAAATACAATAAAAAGCGTCTCCCCTACACACAGAAAAATTAACAGAACGTAGTTTCTGTAGAAATTGTAAACCATACAAAGCATATTTTTTTGCGTAGAGAAATACATTAACGTATCGTATTTTCACCCAAGGGAAGTGACGATGTGGTATTCCTGTCCTTAAAAGGGCAGGAATTTATTATCGTTCCACATTTTGCTAGATTCGCGCTGGATCCAGCTGCATACAGGTCAATCCAGCAAAAATCCAGCTGGAATGCAATCCCTACGCATGTCATATAGGCATACATTTATGGCCCACCTGTGAAAACCAAAAATATTAATGTTTGGCTTACTTTGCGAAAAGCCAAGAGGTAGAAACAACAGAAAAAAAATATCGCCAACGATAACTTCCAGTTAGCCCAGTTGGAAGAGCAGCACGCTTGATACGTGGGTTTGAGCCCCACACCGCACGGAAAGATGTTTTTTTTTTAATGTTTAAAGTGCAGTAAATTATTAATAGCGTAGGAAGCCCAGAATTGCAATTCGTAAGCTAGCGTAGATCAATGTATAACGGCACGCTGTCTGAGTGCGGCTTTAATTCTACTTTCCGGGCTGTTGTATTATTTGGACTGTGATGAAAGTCTCCGGTGGCCCATGGGAATTCGGTTTACGGCGGCCGTATCTTATATCCTCGCAGTTTGCATGCAGCGAGTGTGAGAGGCTTTATCAAAGTAAGTGGTTGGCGGGAGGATCACCTTAGATTTACATGTGAAAAGGCCTTAAAGTGACAAGTGACCACCTTATTTGAATTTCTCTAAACCTTTTTTGACATTCTATTTCGTAACTGCTATGTAATGGCTACTAAAATATTTAATAAATTACCGAACGAAATTAGGGACCTAAATGGAGACTTATTAATAGCAAGTTATTTAATTTATTAGTTGACAAATGTTTTTATACGATTAAGGACTATTTGTCATATAAATTTTAACTTCGATTGTAATTATTATTAAAATATTATGACAATTTGTATTAATGAATTTGAATGTAACTAATATTTTGGTAATTATTATTGTTTTAATTATTATTTTAATAGGTTTTGTTTGCACGGACATTTTAAATATTCATATGTCAGCTGCGCTGGTGAGATAAGCTTGTACCTACTACATCTAGCTGTTAACATCGATATTGTTTTACCTTATTTCCATGAATAAATCTTTTGACTTTTTTTTACTTTTTGTGAATCCTGCTAATATTGTAATCGCAAACATTTTAAATAATATTTAGAGTCTGGATTTATGTTTGCTATTGTTTTACGCAAAAACTTTGTATTGGAATTGAATATAATTTGGTTAAAAGATGAGATGTTAAATTAACATATAGAAAAGTATACCGCTATCGTTACTCTAATTGAACGTTTGTGCTACACAAGCACACTCTTTCTTACTGCACTCATATCATACTAGATCACAGAAGACAATATGACAATATTTACCCAATATCCGCGTTTTGGCAATTTTCGGTAGGACCAGATCCTCGAACACGCGTGCAATAAAATTTGGACCTTCAAAAATTAGTACCACAACCCAAACCAGACTTGAGAGCCATGTATTACATAGCCACCTCTATTTTAGTCTCTACAATATCCATTATCGTAAGTAACCACTGCTTTGAAACCGGAATATTGCTTACCACTGCGAGCGAAGCGATCAAACATTTGCCATTAAAAAGCAAATGCTTAAGTTCTAGGTCATCAAATAGTATTGAAAATATACATTAAGATATACTAGAAATATACTAGGAGAAAAATATAAAAAAGGCAAAATGAAAGAATCTTAATAAACTAATCTGTGCGTTTGCCGACCTTCGCAGCCGAGAAAAGATCGGGCTGGACTTTGGCGTAGCGCCATCTTGAGTTCGCGCGTTCGATCCCGATCGGGCCTAGGTGTTGTGATACCGTCTTTGCTTCTGAATTCTTTAATACAAGTGTTACAACTACTTTTCTCAGCATTGTCTAATATATATTTATCAATTACTAAAGATCAAAGTTACTATGGGCAGGTATAAATAATTATTTGTAGTATTTTTGAATAACTTATCACCGATCTTCATGACGATTTGTTTGCGAGAGGTTTTCACTTAAAAAAAAATCTAGATCGTAAGCTTTGGTTTCACAAAGGAATATTTCAACATTCCAGCTGCTGATAGCATTCGAGACAGGTCTGGTGGTGGTGTGGGACCTACGCGCGCGGCAGGCGGAGTGGCGCGCGTCGCTGGGCGCGGGCGGCGCCGGGGATGGTGTGCGCGCCGCCGCCTGGCAGCACGACGGCAAGTTCATGACCGCGCACCAGGACGGCGCGCTCGCCACCTGGACCACGAGGTCGCCGCGGCCCGTTTCCGTCTCCTACCCACATGGTCAGTTCTTCTACAACTACTCGTATGACTACAAAGACGAAAAACTAGTTCCTAACGGAAATTATGGGGTAGGAGCTATCTCCTATATGTATAGATTTTGTTTCACGGCATATTCAAGACAGGTAAAGATAATACAATTACATTAAAGTAGGTACAAAAGCGATTCCATTCAGATTAGCAGACCTATTTATTGGCATTGGTAAAGTTTCTATGTATTAGCCTGATTGGAGGGCTGCCAATAGTAACTGGGTTCGATGAATTTTTCAAGAAAAGACACATATATATGTCTCCTAAGTAATAGTGAGCTCAGGAGCTAGTAGAACATGCCGTTTGACTTACATGCACGCGAACATGCGTTTTTTTGCGACCAATCCTTTAGAAGCGCAATACTCAAACTCAAACTCAAACTCAAATATTTCTTTATTCAAGTAGGTTACATATAACACTTTTGAATCGTCATTGAATACAATGCAAAGTGATTCTACTTCCGGTTCGGAACCTATATCTACCGAGAAGACACCGGTAAGAAACTCAGCAGATCGTTTACAGTATCAGTATCTAACTTATTGCTATGTGTAGCTCACTTTGGACCAAGTCATATAGTTTTGGTTTTGATAAGTGATGAAACAAATAAGTACTCAAGTAAGTTTTTACTTTCGAGAGGTAAGCTGGAGCAGACCAGTCCCCAAAGGTGGCACCTGTTCACAAGCATGACGTATGTGCCAGCCATCTATCTTAGTGCTTGGATTAGGGGTGTTAGCTACTAAAATTTCAAGACTTCCTTCTTTCATACTCGCTTCATATAGCAACGCTCGTTGATTGTAACGGCACCTTTAACGCGCCAGAACAATTTAGAGATGAAAGATAATATTCAGAAAGGTATCTGAATTCACTAACAACTCCGCTTACATTTTCGGAAGCTTAGAAATGTCTCTGCATTGTTTGCGATTTGAATAGGAATTTCGTATCAATGTCGGATTTCGGACGATTGCTGAGATAAGTTTGTAAGCAAATGTTTCATGAGGAATATTTCCCGTTTCAGCGAAGGCGAATAAAGAAGGAAAGCTGGAGCCATGTAAACCTATACTCAGACTTGAATGGAAAACCTCTAGAACAGGGTGAGTAGTCCTGGATTGCTTGCTTAATAAACTATTTTTCTTATTTATCTCGAATTTTGGTCTTCTAACAAAAGTTGGACGCTATTGGTAAGTATGTAGTTCTAAACACATGCGTCAGAGGGCACTTACCGAAGGCTAAGAGATTAATACAACAGAAAAAATAATTGCAAGATAACTTACGGGTAGCTATGTTCGGAGAGCGGCACGCGCGATACGTAAAGGTCGTAGGTTCAAATTCTATACGGCAAAGGGCGATGAAATTATTCTGTTTCTTTTTAAAATAGGTATATAAAGTTCGCTAGTGCCGCGTAAATCACTATATTGTAAAGGTATTTAGCTATTAAATATACTTTTTTAAATCACTTTTGTTCCATACGACTCGATTTTTCAATTGTCAGATAAGAAATAACAGTCGAAGTGCAATACGACCTGATTTAAGTAGGTATATCCTATTCCGTAACAAAATAACTGAATGATGTTCTTAATTCAAACAGTTATCAGATTGTACATTTTTATCTAACGTTTGAAAATCAGCCAGTAGGCAATGGCCCAACGCGAAGATAAAAGTTTAAAAAAGTAAAGCCAAAACAAAAAGTTCCAGAAATACAGGAAACAGATGTTAATATCTAGTTAAATACGGTATTACAATATTCGCCCGGTTATTAAATAAACTTTTGGCCGGTCACGCTTCCCCGCGATAAATAAACAGCCACTAGATGGCGCTGGGCCAACGCTATTAAACTGCGAATGTGCAATTACCCTTTGTTCCCGGAGGTCATTATAATTCATCATAAAATGTGTCCATGCTTTGCTAGTGTGTATTTAGCAAAATGCGTAAAACAGGAATACTTAATTAATGATAGAAATAATGAACACACTCATAAATTAATCGCGTATTCACATCTTGATAGAAGATTAATTGTCACGGTTCCAAACGAAAAATCTTATGGCATTGATAACGATTTAAGAAAGGAGCAGCCCGATTGGTGAAATACCTCCACCTTACAGAAGACCGCAGCCAAATAACACTCACTTCGGTGTTATTGTGTTCCTGCGTGTGAGTTAGGTTTCCTGAGCTCCTGGGGGGTGCTACATTAGTAGCAGAGGCCAAGCCTTCGAGGTAAGGGCGCTAAGACCGGTTACAGCTTTATTATGATGTACTTATCGCCCTTAAACTGGGACCTCATTACCACTTTACATCAGAAGGATTAAATTGAATTGAATGAAAACATGTCCTTCGTCAAAATTATGGGTCAATAAAGACGTATGATAAATTGATGAATATTAAATAGGGATAAAAATAAGTAGGTGATACAGTCAAATCCCACGCCCGACACTTTATTCTGCTCTTATATATAATATATAAGAAGAAGGCATAAGAATTGTATTATATGAATTATGATTCTTTGCCGTCATGTGTTGTTTTCCGTTCTTTACTCAAATATTTGATGATGACATTGCTTATAAAAAGATTTCCAAATATTTTTTGTTTTGATTACGATAATGTTTTGGGTTTATCTCCCATCCCCTCATTTCAAATGATTGAAGGTTAGTGAGATTATACCCAACGATAATGTTTCTGTAACACCATACCGTATTATCGGCACGACCCTGTGAGTCACTTTGATATTTAATACTAATGTTTACGCTGCTTTACGATTGGAAACGATCTTTAGCGTTCGCTTTGATGGGGAGTCAAAACGGGGCGGGTTTATGAAATTTGCGACAACTCTCGTTTATCAGATCGCGAGTATGATAGGTTTATAATGAAGGAATACAGGCGAAAAGCACACGATGTCACAAATAAAAAAAAATTAAGAAATGCACGTTTGAAAACACATCCTCATCTGTTTCACCAAGACTTCCCGCTGTGACGCGATTGCGCTGGATTTTTAAAAAGTTTATAGACATCAGTCTCATAATTTTTCGTTGATATAGGGTGAAAATACAAAAGTTAATGTAACTTTTGGTGTCATAACATAATTTCTGAGTTTTGTGTGACGTAAATCGTTTTTCCTCTGTAGAGACGCTTCCATTGTGAACTTGAACGTTAATTGAATTTACACATAAATTATTTTCGGTGTTACCTGTACGTAATTTCTTCTATTGTCTCTTTGAAATCTCAATGTCAAACATTCTTCTACGTGAATTCAAAACTAAATTATCTATATAATTCTTACTTTGGTTGTATGCTACGCACCTCCTTGCATGCGGACTGAGGACCGATGCGTGACGGATGAAAAAAGCAAAATTCGAGCTTCTTTTGTTTTGGCGCGGGCTTGAACGAATGTTAAGCGACGCTTTTTAAAATCAATTATTTAAGCAAATAACTAGTAAATAAAATACATGTTTTTGTATTTTATACGCCAATTTTACAATGTCTAGTCTACGACAATTTTTTTTAGTTTTTCTTATCGTATCCATTAATGTATTTCCAACGTTACAAGTAACAGATATAAAGAAAAATATGTTACAAAACATTAAAAATACCCGTTGGCACAGCTCGCCTCCTGGCTGCGAATTGTCATCATCAGGGTAAGCGATCTAATTCCGAACTTACAGGAGCTAACTGTATTTTGAAGTCCTGTGTTATTAATTATAGACGTGTTGTTATAACTGTGTGTAAGTAAACCTTTCATCCAATTATCGTAGGCCAAATAGATTTAGTTATTGTGATGATGTGACGGTTAAAATAGTGTACGTAGGATATCCTCCCCTCTGTGGTTCCTGGTCAGATCTATTAGACGAACAAGGCTTATAATTATTTTATAATGTCGTATCTTGTATTTTAAGCTAGCTGTACAACCTAAGTATTGGTCCTCCTTACTGTTTACTAACCACCAATAATATTAAGGAATTTATTGACATCCTACGTCCTACATTCATTAATTAACCTCCAAATGGATCGAATAGTAAATATGATTAATTAATATTACTTAGTTTGTTAAATAGTCCAGTTGGTTAGCTACACCAATACCCTTTTTCATATTATTCTACAAAAGGAGGTTACGAAACCTTCTGTTTACGCAATAAAAGCTACATTCGTTTTATATTGATGACCTTTTTTTCCGGCTCGAGTATTCCCAACCAGATATTCATAAGAAATTTTAAATTTTCATTCTTTCTATAGGTCATTTACAAAATATCAGACAATTAATGCAAATATTAATGATTTATTAATAAACCATTCATGAACAGACTAACGAAGAAGTTGGCGTGAGCGGAGTTGTACCAGCCATGCATTCTTTTATACGAGTCGCTTTTACTCGCGTCTTTATCGGCAACCAAAAAAACTGATTAATCGAGTCATTGTTTTTTTATTTTGTCTCAAATTAAGATGAATTCTCAAGTTAAAGCGTATTGTTTGCGTGTTGCAGCGAGAGCCTGGTAATCTTCTCGGGCGGGCTGCCGACGGACAAGGCGGGGCGCACGCACAGCATCACCGTGCTCAACGGGAAGAGCACCACCGTGCTCGAGATGGAGCACAGCGTCGTGGACTTCGTCACGCTCTGCGAGACGCCGCACACGGCCGGTGAGCGCGACCACCTGTATCAGACTCCTTAGCTCCACCACCGTCACTTGAACAAGAGCACCACCGTGCCCGACATGGAGTACACCGTGCTCAAAATGGAGCAAGCCCAGTGTCCAACTCCTTAGCTGTTTCGGCATCAGCGTTCACGTGGACAAGAGGACCCCTGAGCGTGAGATTAAGGGTATCCAGTACTGTACTGGTAAATACCACCATGAGTATCCAACTCCTTGCTGCAGGAACACGTTGCCGGATTTTTGTTACCTCTTTCCTTTGCCATGGATTCCTTCAAATGGGCCAGTATGGTGGTGCTTATGAATAGGATATTAGGGTATCAAATCCGTGGTCGTCGCGATGTGAGTTCCTCTCTTGCTTACCAGCAGGCTGATAATCTTGACTAAATAATATATGACATCACGTTACAGATTACCAAGAGCCGTATGCGATAGTTGTGCTGCTGCAGAACGACCTGGTGGTGATCGACCTGCAGTCCCCCGGGTACCCCTGCTTTGAGAACCCATACCCCATGGACATCCACGAGTCCCCCGTCACCTGCTGCTCCTACTTCGCTGACTGCCCCTCAGACTTGGTAAGTGGCTCCTGTAGATTCTTCGGAACAGATTCTCGAAGACCCTTACCAACTTTACAAAAAAGGGTGACTTATATTTGCGCACACTTGTAGTGTGTGACCCACCTCTCTTATTTGAGTCACACACTACACTCTGTTCCATAGCATGCAATCATAAATTAAGCTAGCGGCATGCCCCGGTTCACATGCGTTCTAACCCCATTTTTCATAACTTTGACTGATTCTTCGCTCCTATGTATGTATATATGTACGTAATACAGGACAAAAGGCACTTACCAAAGGATAAGAGGGTATTTACTATAACTAAAAAATGTATTGCCTGAGATAACTTGCGAGTAGCTCAGTTGGAAGAGCAGTACGCGCGATACAGGTTCGAATCCCTCGCCACAAGGGGAGATGCTTTTTTTCTGTTTCTTTAAAATACTTTAAGCCTTTTTTACTACGCTTGTATTGATATACAGACACCTATTTACGTAATGACGTGTAGGATAATAATTTATTTGTATTTTGAATAGAATTGTAGGTCTACAGAGTCTTTGATCGAAGAGAAGGCAATATTCTATCAATACAAAGGGGGACTCATTTTGAAGGGTCTTAGATGTAGTAGTATTAAACAGTGATTGGTATCATTCTCTCCAGATCCCGGCGTTCTACTCTGTGGGGCGGCAAGGCAACAAGAAGTCGTCAGGGTTCAGCGAGAAGCTGTGGCCCATCAACGGCGGCGAGTGGGCGCCCGCCTCCTGCTCCTACAGCGAAATCATCCTCACAGGGTCAGTGTACCATCTGTTCCAAGGTCGGGAGCGCATTAGAGACATCGCATACATGGCAGCGCGCGCTTGCCAGAAACGACTAATCCATGAAGTGACAAATGACTCGATGTACTTTTTTACTGCCAGGGACGCTAGACTTTAATTCGTCTTTGCCCGTAGTGTCTGGCAGAATCTAGAACTAGGGGTGTGTACCTACTCTTAGGAATTTTCATTAATTATCACGTCTGTCTGAAATGGAAGTTTCCAAGGTTAATTACAACACACTGGTTTCAATCCGTTTGCTTACATAATTTTTAAATTAATTCACTCTTTCTGTAATAATTTGTTGGATATTGAAGTGACTTTATAAGTTATTGCTCTGTAATGATAAATTTGTATTAACTAGACATTTAACAAAGTATTTACAAAGATTTTACAGTAATCTTTAAGAACCTCAGCGTATTTCCACTTTAAAAAACAAAGCACTTTCGCTATTACTAATTACTAAACTGAAAAGCGAAACAATTTTAAAACTATTCCTTTAATAGTTTCTAGAATTTGAAGAAATATCTCCATCAAAATTTTCACATATTTTTCTAGAGGTACTAAACTTCTTTTCTAAAATAAAAAATACATCTAAGTTAATGTGCGGTAAATTAAAATTAAATTAAGAGTAAGAGAGCTTCGTTTACAAACATGAGCGGTGATGATGTTCATAATGAATTAGATATGCAAGATATGTTCACAAGACTACGGCTTCTATACTAATAATAAACGTATGTTTCAATTCCAGGCACGCAGACGGTAGTGTAAAATTTTGGGATGCGAGTGCCGGGACCCTACAAATTTTGTACAAATTAAAATGTTCTAAAGGTTAGCATACTGTTACTATACTTTGATCAATTATATTTCGTCAACATCAATTTAAAAACGTAAACTTAAAAACTTGGACATATCATGAAATGTGATTTTATGAAATTTTCGAACATTTCATGATATAGCCATTTCTACGGTATGGCCACAACAAAGACACGATCCCTCTCGTGTTCCAGTGTTCGAGAGACGAGCGAGCGGCTCGAGCGGCTGCTTCGACGACGAGGCGCCGCTCGCGATACAGCAGGTCGCGCTCTGCGCCGAGTCGCGCCGGCTCTGCGTCGCGCTGCCGCACGGGCACGTGGTGCTCTTCAAGTTCCGCAAGACGGAGACGCACGGCGAGACGCACGTACGTACGAGCGAGACAGTGATACAGCAGGTCGCGCTCTGCGCCGAGTCGCGCCGGCTCTGCGTCGCGCTGCCGCACGGGCACGTGGTGCTCTTCAAGTTCCGCAAGACGGAGACGCACGGCGAGACGCACGTACGTACGAGCGAGACAGTGATACAGCAGGTCGCGCTCTGCGCCGAGTCGCGCCGGCTCTGCGTCGCGCTGCCGCACGGGCACGTGGTGCTCTTCAAGTTCCGCAAGACGGAGACGCACGGCGAGACGCACGTACGTACGAGCGAGACAGTGATACAGCAGGTCGCGCTCTGCGCCGAGTCGCGCCGGCTCTGCGTCGCGCTGCCGCACGGGCACGTGGTGCTCTTCAAGTTCCGCAAGACGGAGACGCACGGCGAGACGCACGTACGTACGAGCGAGACAGTGATACAGCAGGTCGCGCTCTGCGCCGAGTCGCGCCGGCTCTGCGTCGCGCTGCCGCACGGGCACGTGGTGCTCTTCAAGTTCCGCAAGACGGAGACGCACGGCGAGACGCACGTACGTACGAGCGAGACAGTGATACAGCAGGTCGCGCTCTGCGCCGAGTCGCGCCGGCTCTGCGTCGCGCTGCCGCACGGGCACGTGGTGCTCTTCAAGTTCCGCAAGACGGAGACGCACGGCGAGACGCACGTACGTACGAGCGAGACAGTGATACAGCAGGTCGCGCTCTGCGCCGAGTCGCGCCGGCTCTGCGTCGCGCTGCCGCACGGGCACGTGGTGCTCTTCAAGTTCCGCAAGACGGAGACGCACGGCGAGACGCACGTACGTACGAGCGAGACAGTGATACAGCAGGTCGCGCTCTGCGCCGAGTCGCGCCGGCTCTGCGTCGCGCTGCCGCACGGGCACGTGGTGCTCTTCAAGTTCCGCAAGACGGAGACGCACGGCGAGACGCACGTACGTACGAGCGAGACAGTGATACAGCAGGTCGCGCTCTGCGCCGAGTCGCGCCGGCTCTGCGTCGCGCTGCCGCACGGGCACGTGGTGCTCTTCAAGTTCCGCAAGACGGAGACGCACGGCGAGACGCACGTACGTACGAGCGAGACAGTGATACAGCAGGTCGCGCTCTGCGCCGAGTCGCGCCGGCTCTGCGTCGCGCTGCCGCACGGGCACGTGGTGCTCTTCAAGTTCCGCAAGACGGAGACGCACGGCGAGACGCACGTACGTGCGAGCGAGACAGTGATACAGCAGGTCGCGCTCTGCGCCGAGTCGCGCCGGCTCTGCGTCGCGCTGCCGCACGGGCACGTGGTGCTCTTCAAGTTCCGCAAGACGGAGACGCACGGCGAGACGCACGTACGTACGAGCGAGACAGTGATACAGCAGGTCGCGCTCTGCGCCGAGTCGCGCCGGCTCTGCGTCGCGCTGCCGCACGGGCACGTGGTGCTCTTCAAGTTCCGCAAGACGGAGACGCACGGCGAGACGCACGTACGTACGAGCGAGACAGTGATACAGCAGGTCGCGCTCTGCGCCGAGTCGCGCCGGCTCTGCGTCGCGCTGCCGCACGGGCACGTGGTGCTCTTCAAGTTCCGCAAGACGGAGACGCACGGCGAGACGCACGTACGTACGAGCGAGACAGTGATACAGCAGGTCGCGCTCTGCGCCGAGTCGCGCCGGCTCTGCGTCGCGCTGCCGCACGGGCACGTGGTGCTCTTCAAGTTCCGCAAGACGGAGACGCACGGCGAGACGCACGTACGTACGAGCGAGACAGTGATACAGCAGGTCGCGCTCTGCGCCGAGTCGCGCCGGCTCTGCGTCGCGCTGCCGCACGGGCACGTGGTGCTCTTCAAGTTCCGCAAGACGGAGACGCACGGCGAGACGCACGTACGTACGAGCGAGACAGTGATACAGCAGGTCGCGCTCTGCGCCGAGTCGCGCCGGCTCTGCGTCGCGCTGCCGCACGGGCACGTGGTGCTCTTCAAGTTCCGCAAGACGGAGACGCACGGCGAGACGCACGTACGTACGAGCGAGACAGTGATACAGCAGGTCGCGCTCTGCGCCGAGTCGCGCCGGCTCTGCGTCGCGCTGCCGCACGGGCACGTGGTGCTCTTCAAGTTCCGCAAGACGGAGACGCACGGCGAGACGCACGTACGTACGAGCGAGACAGTGATACAGCAGGTCGCGCTCTGCGCCGAGTCGCGCCGGCTCTGCGTCGCGCTGCCGCACGGGCACGTGGTGCTCTTCAAGTTCCGCAAGACGGAGACGCACGGCGAGACGCACGTACGTACGAGCGAGACAGTGATACAGCAGGTCGCGCTCTGCGCCGAGTCGCGCCGGCTCTGCGTCGCGCTGCCGCACGGGCACGTGGTGCTCTTCAAGTTCCGCAAGACGGAGACGCACGGCGAGACGCACGTACGTACGAGCGAGACAGTGATACAGCAGGTCGCGCTCTGCGCCGAGTCGCGCCGGCTCTGCGTCGCGCTGCCGCACGGGCACGTGGTGCTCTTCAAGTTCCGCAAGACGGAGACGCACGGCGAGACGCACGTACGTACGAGCGAGACAGTGATACAGCAGGTCGCGCTCTGCGTTGAGTCGCGCCGGCTCTGCGTCGCGCTGCCGCACGGGCACGTGGTGCTCTTCAAGTTCCGCAAGACGAAGACGCACGTACGTACGAGCGAGACAGTGATACAGCAGGTCGCGCTCTGCGACGCGTCGCGCCGGCTCTGCGTCGCGCTGCCGCACGGGCACGTGGTGCTCTTCAAGTTCCGCAAGACGGAGACGCACGGCGTGACGCACGTAAATTAAATTTGTGTGCCTGTGCTTTCTAAATTAACCAAAAAGAAATAAAAAAGAATATGCTTTGCGTGCTTCCACGTATCAAAAAAGCAAGTAATTTTTGATAGACAAACGTCATTGGAAAGCACTGTCAAATAGCTGTTTGACAGCTGTCAATGTCAAAACAAATAGCGATAATGTCGGAACAGAAACAAATAAATATATATTTATTCATATTTAAAAATATAAAAAAACATAATACACGTATCCCTGATATGAAACCCGACTGCCATTTGCTTCCTATGGGATGCCATCATCAGATTCTGGTTTCCTTATCATGGTGTACCTGTCAAAATATTTCTTTTCCAAAAAAAACCATCAAAATCGGCTCATAAAAGATGAAATTATGACGCAAATTATTGTAAAAAAATACACACGATCGAATTGAGCCTCCTTAATTTGAACTCTATCTGTTGAACTGCTCCATTACAAAATATTGATGGAGTCCTTTTCCTCTTCCAGGTATTAGAAATTCCAATGATATCAGAAACATTAGAAGAAGAAACGTCGCCAGAAGTTGAAACCGGCCGCTCCATGTCGTTTAGCAGAGGCGGCGACGCCTCCGAGGAGGGCCGGAGAGTAAGTCGCGCTGTATCTAAGCTTGTAAAGTGATGAGAAAGGTTTTGATTGGCTAACGTGGGACCTTGTATGAATAGTGTAATACAAAATGGATAGCCTACAGGGATACTTACTAATTCATGTTTACATTTTTACGCCGCACTATTGAACTTCAGATATTTTTCTTAAAATGCATGCCAAAATATAATTCCAATGTGTTCCAAACAATAGATTTGCAGTAAAGGGTCTTGAGACATTTTTAGTGCCCAATATCAGCGGTGAGGCTCCCCGAACCCTGAGGCCCGCGTTAAAACCACTTATTCTACTTTATAGCTCTCAACAGGGGTCTTCTAAAAGAAGCTAGCCACTAAATTACGGGAAAGGCCTATGTTTTTATTTCAATAGACGCCATTGCCCGTGGTCTAGCTCTATTATCGTTACTCTAAGGTTGTCCTCTTTTGCAATACATAAACCATTATACTATATTATTTTTAGATATATTTATTTTTAGAAAATTATATACAATCAATTAATAACACATTTTAATGAAAACGATCTACTACACAACAAACAATTTGGCTTCACCAAAGGTAGATCGACCACTGATGCCGGAGTGGCACTCGTCAAACATATATTGGATGCGTGGGAGAGAAAGCAAGATGTCATTGGTATTTTCTGCGACTTGTCAAAGGTGTTTGATTGTGTCAATCATGAAACCTTGCTTTTGAAGTTGCAACATTATGGTGTCTCAAGTCCTGCAATATCTTTAATCCAATCTTATTTAACTGGCACAATACAAAAAGTTAATGTTAACGGAATAATTTCTTCTGGCGCACCACTAGTCATGGGAGTGCCCCAGGGTTCTATATTAGGACCTCTTCTCTTTTTGATTTATATAAATGATCTCCCTCACTTTGCCATAAGTCTATGTGAGATTGTGTTGTTTGCAGATGATGCATCTCTGATTTTCAAAGTTGACAGGCATAAGCGATTGCTTATGCTATGACTATGTAAATAATACGCTCTCACAAGTTTTGCATTGGTTTACTACAAATAACCTCGTCCTCAATGCAAAAAAGGCTAAATGCATTAAATTTACAATGCCAAATGTAAGGCAAATAAAAACTGATATAGTTATGAATAATGAACAAATCGAAGTAATAAATACAACAACTTTTTTAGGAATCACTATAGATTCCAAGCTTCAATGGGGTCCTCATATATGTGCTCTGGCAGGAAGACTTAGTTCTGCCGCATATACAGTTAGAAAAATTAGGCATCTTACTGATGTTGAAACGGCGAGACTAGTTTATTTCAGCTATTTTCATAGTTTAATGTCATACGGTCTATTGCTGTGGGGCTCGGCTTCTGACATACAAACTATATTTGTATTACAGAAGAGAGCTATTCGATCTATATACGGCCTTAGATCGCGTGATTCGCTTAAAGAATTATTTAAATAAATTAATATTTTAACAGTAGCCTCCCAATTCACCTTTGATTGCATTATGTATGTACGTAAAAATCTTCATTTGTTCTATAAGAAATCCGACACACATAATTTTAACATAAGAAATAAACATAAGCTCGCTATTTCAAACCATAGGCTTCATAAAACCAGTAGTACATTCGTGGGATTAAGTATAAAAATATTCTACAAGTTACCGCAATGTATTATTAACTTACCTATGCATAGATTTAAGAGCCATATTGAATCATGTTTAATGCGAAAAGGATACTATAAACTTGATAAATATTAAAACGATAAACATATATGGACATGATTGTCTGTTCGCCCGCACACCATAGTTTTAAGTTCTCTAGCTCTAAACATTGTAAAGATTAGGATAACTACTGAGTTTCTTGCCGGATTCTTCTCGATAGGATTAGGTTCCGAACCGGCTATAGCTTCAATTTTGGTTTGTATTCATTCTGACGATGCATAAGTGTTACTTGTAACCTACATGAATAGATGAATTGACTTTGACTTTGACTTTGATATGTGCTTTACAAGAATTAAGAACTTTCAGTTTTGTTTTGTTAGTTTTGTTTTTAAAACAGTTGACAATTGTGTCCTTGTTCTACTGAAGGTGCGATATGTTGATACGTGATGCCTGTTGCAGTCGGGCGTGTGGGCGGGGGAGGGCACGGGCGGGGCGGGCGCGGTGCGCGTGCGAGGCGCGGGCGGCACGGGCGGCGTGCGGCGCGCGCCCGGCTTCCAGCCCGCGCTCGTCGCGCTGCAGCAGGGCCCGCCGCACCCCATCGCCACGCTCACCATCAACTCCTCATACGGCCTGTGAGTACCTTCTATCTACGATCAACACAAATCATAACTTGTGAGGCTGATTCGGGTTCCCCCTCAGTAAATGCTGTTACGGCGATTATAACACCGAATCAGCAGGTATTCTGGTGGAACTCAACTGTTTGCCAAAATAAAGCTCCTGCTAATTCCCCACGTAAGGAGTGGTGATAGCAATTTTTTTTTAATCATAATTAAAAACATACAATATTGAAACAAGCAGCAACAATAAAGTGTACGTGTAGGTACTTGAAGAGTCTAAATTATCAGAACATGTTTTCATCAGAATTAAAAGTCATGTCAGAATATGTCTTTACAGGAATGATTTTGGATCTAGATACTTATTGGCGAACCTAAAAAAGGGTTACCGATTATAATTTTGGACCACTGTCTTCACTGTCCACTTCGGGTACAAAGATTCTTAACACTGATACGGTTACAAGTTAGTGATATTCGATAACCGTTTTAAGCAAATTTACATTCAGTACCTACCATATAGACATACCATACACTTGTCAGGTGTTTTGAGCAGCGTTTTTATTTGCTGTCGTATGTATGTGTATTTCTAACGATTATCGATGTTGTATCTGTATCGATTGAAAACAATTCAATGTTTGTCGTGTGGTGAGCAGTAATTTATGCGGTAAGTAACCTGATTTTAAATAAGTGAACGCTGTTTAACTTCAGTGGCTTAGTCAGTCGGTTCGGTCATTTCAGCATGGCGTGGGGAGGGGAACGCGGCATAGTAGTAGTGGACATCTGGCGGCGCACGCTGGTGGCGGCGCTGCCGGCCGCCGCGCTCTACCACCCCGCGGCGCCGCGCCCCCACGACAAGCAGCGCTCGCCCTCGCTCGACCAGGTCAGTGACCGCCGCCCGGCGCCCCTCGCCCCCTGCCCCCTGCCCCCTCGCCCCTCGCCGGCGACCGCGCACGAGGTACGAGCGGTACGGACGCGCCCACGCTCGGCGAGGGGATTTGACAACTATGAGCATAGAAAATCGATTGCATAGATTTACCGGTATTACGAAAACATTTGTTGGACATTCCTATTTTGATCTCAGCGATCTCTTCTAGAACTGATTGCGCAGAACTTAATTCACAGGATAGGCAGTCTATTATCTATGCCAATATTGACAAACGAGATCCAACGTACAGGCCATAAAACATTGTTTTTTCGTAGGTACAAACACACTTTTTAAAAGTTTTCTTCTAATTTACATTTCTATTGAAAATATTTTCCTGTTTGATTGAAATTACTTAGAATATCTTTATTTTTTCGGAAGCCCAAGGTTCAAAAACATTTTCTTATTCCTTAGCTTTGTCTCTCTTACTTGCTCTTTTTCAGAGAGACAAGTAAAGGACAAAATACTTTTTTCAATTAATTTCTTTACCTTTAATTATGCTGACACAAAACAGATATAAGATACTGTTTGACTTCAACACGCGGTACAGGTCCTTATATTTATATATAGGGTCAACGTATTAAATATATGGGAGCATTGATTGTAAATTAGCTGCCTAAAATAGTCTGAGAGACCTGTTTATGTTCGTTTGAAAAACACAGACTCGTCTGTATCCGTTTAAGAGTGCACAAACTCTTTTGTGCTCGTTTGAGAAAGCACAGACTAGTCTTGTGTTGGTTTGAGAAACAAAAAGGCCGATTTGGCGTTCGTTCGAGCAAGCACAGATTCGTTTATGTATTTTGGTTGGATACCACATAGACTAGTCTGTGTTTTCGCTCTTCCAAGCCGGTCTTCTGTGCGTATATATTTATATCTCCAATGCCAAAGAAGCGGCGACCAGGCCTAGTGCCAGAGGGAGACGCGTGACCTCAGTGTGGAGGCGTTATGTTCAGCTCTGTAGTGTTTCTAACTCTTTTTAGTTGTATTGTGTGTATATTGGCTTCCCAGTGTCATGTATTTCATCTCATTAACAAGAATCTGGCGATCTATAACTGCGAGACCATACCTCCACTCCATATTCCTGTGCAAATTGACACAAATTTTTACCGAACAGACAGAGCCGTTGATGGCCTCACATTTTGCCTAAACGCAATGTGAACAACATTAATTACTGTGGCTTTTTAAACGCAGTACCGCGTACATTTATTTTGAACATGAATGACTGACAATAATATGCAAATGCATCTTCCGGAAAGTGAGGTCCGAGTAGACAAGGAACAATGTACCTATGCTTGAAGTCCAACTCAGTGTATACTGAACAATGACACCACACACAAACACACACTCAATTGGCTTTGTTTTACCGTCAACACACTGACGTCACGCTTCCCCCTCCACGCGCAGCGACCAGATGGTGGACGGCACCGAGCAGCGGACAGGACGACGGTAGCCGACGACGCGCCCGGTCTTTACTTTATGTTGCCTTTTAGTTGTTACTTTCAGTTGCTGGCCGAATCCGCGGCCTCCCTAGACCTCTAGCTCAGTATTAGCACCCGGCTAGTCCCTAGACTATCTAGCATGGCATCGTTAGATATCGTTCGCTCTCGCCTCTCCTCACGGTAGGCCGCGCACGACGCACGCGCACGTAGCACGCACGGTTTCAGCGCGCCTCCCTCACAATGATGTTTTCCCCCCTCCGCAAGCTGGACGAGGGGCGCTCCCCCGCCGCAACCCCCGCAGACCCGCCACCCGACGAGGAACCCCCGCCCCCGCCCAACGAGACGCGCCGGAAGTCCTCTTCTTGGAAGACCTTCAACCTCAAGCGACAACTATCGAAGGTGGATCTCAAGTTTAAGGCGGCGTTCGCGGCGCCGGCCGAGGCCGAAGACGTAGATAGACCCGCCTCGCAGTTCTACTGCGACGCCGAGAAGGCGGAGGCGGGCGCGGAGGCCGGCGAGTCGCCGGACAGCGACTCGTCGAAGCCGGAGGAGGAGGGCAGCCGCGCCGCCTCCCCGCAGCGGGGCGACGCCTTCGAGCGCATGCACCGCGAGCTGCACTCGCGCAGCGCCTCGGACGTGTACGACCGCATGCACCGCGAGCTGCAGGAGCGCTGGCAGGAGCGCGAGGGGGCGCCGCGGCCGGACACGCTGCCGCTGGAGGCGCCGGTGCCCCCGCCGCGGCGTCGCGACGCCGACCGCGACCAGCGGCTGCTCTCCGTGCCCAACATCAAGTACTGCCGCCAGGAGCGGCGGCGGCCCGCCGGCTCGCTCGGCGGCCTCATGCGCCGCTTCAGTAAGTACCTCACCTCACCCTCACCACGCGGCCCACTAGCACTAGTCCGTCGCTGTAACATAGTCGGTAGCGATCGGCTCGAGATCGGTTGGAATGGTACTGGTTTGGCGTTTTTATACTAGGTAGTACCCTTTTGAATAACATAGACGTTCCTAGCGTTAGCGGTGATGGTAGCTAGTTTTTGTTATGAACTAACCGGCCGCGTCGAAGGACGCGGCTCGCGCGGGACCGTTCGCGACTCGTAGTCTCGCGGCTTACGCTTCTTGTGATATTTGGCTTGTTTATTTTAATTTGTATTTACCGTGTAAGTTTAATATATTATATACTATAAGATAATAACCTGTACTAAACGATAAACCTAAACAATGATATGTATAATATGACCACATGTATAAACGCACGCAGTGTGACGAGGCCCGCGTCCCGCGCGCCTGGCTGGACTCACGTGTCTGTTTTCTATTCCGAAGGACAAGGACTCATCAGACGAAGACTCTAACTGCCTAAAATATCTGTTCGCCGACTTCCTCGGTAATTGAGCGCCGTAACGCACCGTAGGTGATCTCTGTGTTGTCGACGTCCGTTTGGTACTGCGCTCGGACGAGAACTAGTCGCTAGTCGCTAGCGGTAGTGCACTGCTTGTAGCCGACGCCGAGCCTGTGCTCATTTGTATTGTAACTATTCATTCAACAACTAACGCCATCTATTGGGATAACATGGGTTACCTTGGTGACCAAGTCGCAAGGTACACGCATGGTGTCGCTTCGTAAATGTCAAACGTTGATTGCCCAAAAGGAGACCAATTATATACGTACCATTGATGGAAATACCATAATCTCTCACTAACTAAACGTTTTCTCGTAGTTAACACTCGTTCATGACAAGGCGTGGCATTGTTTCTCTGTGCCGAGATCCAATCGGGTATACCCACGTTTGAGTGGAGTGACGAATGAGCGAGTTGGAGCAGGGCGCCTCGCAGAGCTGATCGTAACATGTTTAAGTGAATGCGTGCGCCTTCCCCAGGACTCTGGGTCGCCGCGCTCTGCGCCCCGCGGGCCCCGGCCGACGCTCCGCCCCTAGGTATGGACCTACTCACGCAGACTAACTCACCCCCGAGGGACACTACTGGGCCATTAACTAACATACTCGTCTGTTATGTCACTTAACTACAAAAAGTGCAAACTTCCAGCGCTTTCAACAATCTTGGGTTAATTTATTTGTCGCACTATCTACTTGTGTCCTAATATTATTGTCTTACAAATCAGTAAATACTATCTATTTAAGATAACAGGGTGTCGGACTTCTTACGCAACTAAACAGGTTTTCAAAATACAACATTTAACATTAAATCTTAAAACTGTTTGTCTTTTAATTCGTTTTACAGAAGGAACGACGGTTGATTTTACATTTTTCTATACCTGGAATCGATTTTTAAGGCATTTTATAGCAAAATCCATTAACTATCTTGTGTCCTAATCCCAATAGTTTTGACTAAAATAACATAATACTTACAACGTTAGTTATTGAAATTTTTCTTAAAATGGCGCGTTCTAATGAAGATTTATCGTATAAAACAAACGTCCGTCAGATTTCCACAGCGAATATATATATAGTTTGTGTCAAAAATCACCAATCACCTGGTATAGAAACATTCTATGCTTACGCACGGTCGCCGGATGAGTTTTTCCAGACCACAGCGCCATCAAATGTTCCGTGACGCATAAAGTAACGAATTGGGCACAGAGATCACGGCGCATCGGTACTAACGTAGCATAAGGTGGAGTCGGTGTCGGTGCGTCTATGTCCGGGCGGGATGCGGGTGCGGGGTGCGGGCGGGCGCGGCGGTGGCACGTGTGTGTGTTGTAGATGAACGGGCCCGGGGCGGGCGCGGGCGGCGCGGGCGGCCCGGCGGGCACGGCGGCGGCGGCGGCGGCCGGCGGGGGCGGCGGGGGCGGCGGGGGCGGCGGGGGCGGCTGCGGCGGGGGCGGCGGGGGCGGCGGGGGGCGCGCGGTGCGCCGGTCCCGGTCGCAAGGTACCCGCAAACTGCACAAATGCCTCTCCACCGCGTCGGACGTGTACGCCGCGCCCCCCGCCCCGCAACACTCGTTGCTGACGACGCGCCAGTATTGCAGTTTTGGTAGTACAGTCACCTTGTCGACGACGTCACTCGGCCTCGTCTCTGAAACAGTCGCAGTTTCCTCGCTTTTGTTTTGTTTTTCTTTCGTTTCTTCGTCTCGTTCGTCGATGGAGCCGAAGCCTGACCCGCCCTCGACGCCGCCGCTTCATGGCCTCGTGCCCTGCATGGCACTCAATCTTGTTCCACACGCCCCGCCCTCGTCTCTCTATTTGCAGTGTCTGACCGCTTCCTAAGCCGCATTTTACTAATCTACTAAAACTAATACAGTTCAATGTATGTGCTTATACTAATTCTATGTATCCGCTTCCATTTATTCATATCAGGCTTCGAATAAAACCTTCCCCAAAAAGTCATTCTGGGCTTTTCAATATACTGTTTTCTATTCAAAAGACACAGAGGTATAAGAAATAAGTTTACAAGTGTCATCCAACTCTCTTTAAATTTAGTGTACAAAATCCTCAAAGATCAACCAACATCCCTAAAATATAGAAAAGTAATGATATTTAATAATCGGACATGATTAAAATACCCATAATGTAACTAACGATCTTGTCTTTTCTAGAAGAAGACTTTCACCGTCTCCGCTGGGAGCCCAGCTCAGCCCAGCTCGTGTGACACGTTCCATCGCACGGACCTGTACTTGCTCAGTTCTTACTCTTTGTTTCTTTCGATTCTCTTTGGTTTCTCTTTCTGTTCTCCATACTACACTCACTTTTACTTCCTTCATTACTGATACATCACTAGTGTTCATGAATTTGAAGATCTCAACAACACTTGCAAATAATTTTGTACATTCGATGAAATGCAAACTAAAATTTGTAAATTGCAAAACATCTTCAAATTCACAACAAAAAAACTTTTTAAATTTGGTCACTGACATCCAAAATTGATCATAACTAAATTGTAATAAATCATAAATAGTCTTGATAAATTGGCAATGTAGTCATCAGAATGTGTCGCACCTCTGCCGCGCTGTGCCCGCGGCGGGCGGACTCATCGCCATTTAGTTTCGTCGCCGAGCATGTTAACTCACTGTTACTCTATTATTTATTTGAACAATTTCCAATTTCAGATCGGAATCATTTAATAGGTAATCATTGGAATATACCACACATAACTTGATTACGTTTTATTTTCTAGCTGTTCAATCCGAGTAGTTTTTCCTTTGTTGTGTTTTCCATAAACGACTTCTGGAATGAGATCCTCATCTTTTAAATGGTGTATCATGAATGTCCATGTCGTCTTGACGGCCGGCTCTCGCTGCGCGCTGACGATGCGGGTGCGGCACCCAGGGCCCCCGGCACTCGCGGCCCCCGCGGCCCCTGCGGCACCCACGGCTCCACGCCCCACGCTGGGCCCTGGCTGCCGCCACCCGCTCTCTTGTCTGCCCTGAGAACATGCTTGTAACATATTGTGGTTTTATTTGTCGGTACAGAACCAACTATTCCGCAGACTCTCGCATCTATGGAGTACTTACACATAATGCAACCCAATGGTATCCAAACATTGCATCAAATATTTACTTTTTTATAGTTTTTTTTTTATAATTGTTTGATTTTTTGCTTGACGGGCTCTGCCCTGTACCATACCACCGTAGTCGTATCCGTTAGTCGAGATTGTGGCTGTGACTGTTTTTTCTCTCCTTCTCACTCGACACTTCGACCGCACTGTCTCCGTTCAAGTGGCATGTCTCATAGATTACGTAAAAGGTGACTTACTACTCAAAACTATGTATTTATAACCTATCACTTATTCAGTGTTGCGATATCGGACCCAACTGTATGTTACATGTGCATAATATAAGCGCGGCTTTCCATATTGTATCAGACACATGATCTATATTTATCATTTACGTCCTCTTCCCGTATTTGTTCAAGACTGATCTTATCACGAGCGCCCACATTTTGTTTGTTTGCCTTGTCCGCATCGGCCGGCGGCGCCCGGCTCGAATCACGCTCACCGACCTACTTACTGTAATTACTCGTACTAATGTTGAAGCTGTTGAGTACATGATCTTATGTTTCTTTTCTAGCTCGACCACAAAGCAAAAAGTTTATATGGCTCGTTTTTGGCTGCCTCTATATTCGGCTGTCATTTTGTCTATGTATGCTTACGGTACTCTCCTTACTAACAGCACTAGTTGCATGCGCTCGTCTGCAGACTGCACCGCCGCGTTGTTGTGTAGATTGTCTGTCCGTCCACGCGCCCACGCCCAGCAGTGGGCCCTAGCCGCTTCTTAGAGGAATGCCTAGCGGGTAGACGCTTCGTTGGGCCGCCGAGGGGGCGCTCGGCTCCCACCACATACTCACACTCATCATTTGTGTTGCTCCAAATCATGTTTGATCCATATTGGCTCCCGCTTCTCATCGCCGTCTCCATCCTTTAGAGCTGTTCATCGATGTGCTGCTAAACTAAGATAAAATGGGTAATTAAACAAGGTGACGGGTGTTCTGGCCGCTAACTTACCGGGAGACAGACCGCAGTCCGCAGGCATCGGTTCACTAATAAAAGCTCATAAGTCAAAGCACCTTACCATCAAACATGAAACTATAAACAGAAATAAATTTAGTTTAAATTAGTTAATGATACAGAAATACTCGTGTAATAAGCTGAGATTGGACGGGCATGCAACGCTCACGAGCCTCTAGCATGACTTCTGTTCGCTCCCACCTACCTCCTACCTACTGCACATTGCAGCACGAGTGGATGATTTCAGCTAATTTCACGACCGCACCGAAACACTGACTTCGTGAGCTACAGCTAGCTTTAGTTTGCAACTTACTGTAGTCTAGACTTAACGCTGTTGGTGATGGATCTAACGAACAAGTAATTCGTTTTCATTTTAGACTTCCCACAATCTATTTACGCCCTTTCCTAATGAGATAACGTAACAGTTTCACTTAACCAAACCCTTTTATGTTGTCTAATTATTTCGTTCTCTTGGTGAAAGACAGTCGTGCCTGGACTCTTGATTTCTCAATCAATTGAGGATGAAATAGCGGATTTTCACGATACATGAGCCTAAGCTTTCTGGCTCTCTTTACTTCTTATTTTTTTGTCTTGGTCTTATTAAATTTGATTGAGAAATCTTAGTTAAAAATCACGAATTAGCTTTATTTCATATTTTTATTCAGCAAGACGTTTACTATTGCAAATTAATGAGTTTATTTAATCTTTTAGTATCAGTCCTATTATCAAATCGTCTTCCACCAATAAAACGATTCGGGCTTCGTAGACGACGGGAAGGGTGTCTAATGTTCCATTTTGGAGTCACCAATGGTGTCCATCAAAATCACTCGCGACACGTGGTGTGTTGCGTGTCGCCAGTGATTTTGCCCGGGCGGGGGGAGGCTATAACCTGTGTGTTCTGTCCACGGGCCGCGTAGATAAGCTGGACAGCTCGTTCTCGCGGTCGCGCTCCAGCAGCATGTCCAGCCTCGAGAACATCTCGCAGGAGGGCGTGCAGTGCCTCGCCTTTGCAGATAGCTACACGAAAAAGTCAGGTGAGTTATTTACCTACCTACTTGCTTTATATACCCATAAAATCGGACTAATATCTACAGTTCGATATAAGCGCGTCTTAGATTTTTATTTGTCATAATGTATCGTACTATGTACTTGAGCCCTTTTATATTAAAGAAGTTAAGTCAAAATATATGATCCACATTTTCTTTCGGCGGCCATTCGGTCCGGTTTCCAATCGAATATAGCTAAGCACACTCTCAAGTAACTCACCTTTCAAAGAAAATTATCCATGCGGTAGCCACGATGCCATAGAAGGACACGCAAACAGACAGACACTCGTATCATATCAAACTTATAACACCCCGACGCAAGATACACGAAGTAAGGCAGGAAATTCGTTTCTCAACTAAACCTTTATCATGTTTACTCAACTTTGTTATTAAATTGTGATAGGCTTTTTTGTGCATTTCTCTATGTTTCAACATTTACCTCTAATGCAGACCCAACGACGCTGCTACCGACGCTATGGATCGGCACGACGCTCGGCTCTGTGCTCACGATGATGATTAGCCTGCCCGAGGCGGACCTGAGGCACACACAGCCCGTGGTCGTCTCCACCAGTGGTGAGTTCACTGCCTTACAATCTAACATGCAACATTAAAGAACATCAGCAGAGTCATGAATATACACCTTTAAGGAGATGATATCATCACCCATCATGATGATAAAAGCGAAAAGGTCCTATCGGGGAGTTTTAGTGGGTAGTCCTGCCCTTCTCAGGGCACGGAGTCACCTTCCTTCACGATACAGTACATCTATTAGTACCCCTCGTTAAGAAAAAAAAAGGTCTTGTAATATCATATAGCAGGTAATGTTAATGCTAATATGTTATCCACTTTCAAACTGACTTGAACCCCTCTTGTCTATTACAAAGTTTTCTTAGCTTACTTTTGTCTAAATCTAGGTGTATAAAAAATAAGTAAATCAATATTTTTGTTACAGGTGGTCCTATTTTTAGGTTAAAAGGTTCAATTTTGACGATGTCATTTTTGGACTGCAACGGTGCTCTCATACCCTATTCATACGAAAGTTGGAAGGACGATAGTAAAGACGTAAGTATTGTTACGCGCCACGATTAACGTTCTTAGTAACCAGCGCCATCTAGTGTGGAAAGGCGGGACTACAGAGAGTCGAGACGCGTATGCCAGAATTTATTAGAACAATGACCTTGACCGAGCGTACGGCCGGTCAAGGCCGGACTGCGCGCGAATGTTCCGGATGTTTCTGCGTTGGAAGGTTCGGGAACGGCCGCGGCAATATAAAAGGCCGGGATTCACCGCGACCGGGACAGTATTGAATGAGCGATACAAGTGATTACTTCGAAAGTGATTTTGAAGTGCGACTTGGGAGCGATTGTTGTGTTAATTAGTGCGTTTTAAGGTTGTAATTAGTGGCGTTCAATTAAAGTGTTACTTTTGGTAATTTTTATCGGCTGTTTTTGTTGTCACGAACCCGAAGCTCGTAACAGTATTTAACTGATAGCATTTCAATTTATTAAGAACTCTAGCATTTTAGTTATAGTGAAAGTAAAAGTGAAAGTATTTATTAAGCACGCAAAAAACGATATAAAAAAAATAATGTTACAAGGAATTATTTTAGAGCTACAAATTAAACTAAACAGGTAACAGCTTACATCTAATTCTGCTTACCCTAATAGTGTGCTAAAAAGGCAACCATCTCAGCATTATGCCGTGATACCACTGCATGGCACCACGACGCTGGTTTTCAGTGGTCGCCTGATGATGACGGATCAAATGTTCAAATCAAATGCTGATTATCAAAGTTAATCAGCGTGCCATGGAAAGCTTTTGAGAATTTCCTTACATTAAATATATAACAATGAGTGACCAGTACAAAAGAGTCGACTGTTGTGGTAATCTTAGTCTAAGCCTACCCGCTTATGTTCAACAATGAATCCTTCATTGGAAAGGATGATTACTCTCTTGCTTGGATTAAAATTAGGAGTTTTAAAGCTGCTGAATATCCTTAAAGTGTACACATATGATGATACATTGACTGTCTACAGACATTTATAGACCATTCCAGAACTTTTTACTAAAGTGTTATAATGTGGGCAGCGAGCCAGAGATATCTTCTATGAAGTTTCCTCCAATGAACGGCTCATCTTTCTGTTTTGGAGAATTGACACAGCCACATCGGACAACTATTACACTCCAGATGTATTTCTTACACCAAGAAATTACGCATTTCAATGGCTGAAGTGCCTTTTGTATTATCACAGTTGATATGGGAATTGTATTGTAATCCTTTTTGATTATGGTCTCAACGTAAGAGCGGTATCTATAAGCACTTTCTTTGAACCGAATGATTCCACTTTCAAGGGGCGTGGCCAAAGCAGCAATGTGTTTGTTAATGGTTTTTCAATATCAGGTCCGGGAGAGGCGCGAGCGCACGCCGACGAAGCAGAGCTCGTCGGGCAGCGGCAGCCGCATGTCGCCGACGCCGGGCGCGGCCGAGGTGGCCTCCGGCGACCGGCAGTTCGTCGTCGTCGCCTCCGAGAAGCAGGCGCGCGTCGTCGCGCTCCCCAGCCAGAACTGCGTCTACCGGCAACAGATTGTCGACGCGGACTTCGTCGTCAAGACGGAAATTGTTAGCCTTAAAGGTAAGGCCACTAACACTGGCAACATTTGTATAAACGCTATCAATTTATACATTTGCATTTGTATAAATTGATACTAGGACTTGCACTGATAAATTCAAACAATGTGGCTTCGTTGTCTTAATAATGTCTCTTTCAAAAATAAATCTTGAAGCTCACCTAAATGTAAGCAAAATCGTAACCTACTCCGCTTAACTCAATGTCGAAATATCTCATTCTGTCTATGACGACTACCCATCTTAATCTCCATCATGATTAAACGAGCTAAATTATGTTCGTTGTTAACATTATCTTTCATTTTTTATTTTAATGCACTATGCTCTCCCGCAGACTTCCCAAAATAATTTCAGATAGAAGCAATTAATAACAATAAGTAATATATTTTGATGATATTATACTTTTTAAGAATGGGAAATGTTGTAGAGCAAGTGTGAAGTCTGTTGCGCCTCTTCCAGATAGTGTCTGTCTCGTCAATTACCTGTCGACCGGCCACCTGGTCGCCTACAGTCTGCCCTCTCTGCGGCCGCTCGTAGACGTTGACTTCCTCCCCCTCTCAGAGCTTAGGTGAGTCTGTCGCGGAGTTACCCCTCTTGACCTTCCCATGGTGCCGTTCAACCTTGACCTGAACACTACGTTTCACTATCTCCTGGAAAACAAGGAACTAATATTACTGTCTGACTTCTGAAAACTGTTTTATTGCTTATCAACTTTAAACCTTCGAAAGAGTCAGTGAATGGATACCATATATCACACGTCAAGCACAGAAACATTTATTACTGTGACTGAACATTTCATACCACACGCACTAAACAGAAAACAACCATGTTTTGTTAATAAATTTAGGGATGATTGTTACGAAGACCAGGGGGAAAGAAGTTCACCTGAGCTTGAAGCAGTCAATTAGTAACGTACGGTTACTATTCACACTGGCGGTGTTCAGGTCAAGAGTGGACGCGAGCGGCGAGGCCGAGCCGCGGCGTGTGACGCTCCGATAGATGTCCCGTGACACACCGATCACTTTAGACGATTCTATGCACCAAACGAAGGCACTAAATGATAAACGGCTTCTTTTATTAGACTTTTATCCATTTGTAAGCTTTGCCACTTTCGATCGAATGCTGCGGTTGAAGCTGACGACGTCTGCCTACGGCCCATCGCCGACCATCGCCGGACGATCATGTTTCTTTACGTCATCCGCTATTTTATCATTTGGGAGCCTAAAGACAGACTTCCTGTACCTTGAAATCGATGTTAGAAAATTAAACTTGTTTGGTGCAAGACGAGACCTTTTTAGCGACTCACATCACATCCCATTTTCTCTACTTTTTTATATTTTTACCTCAATAGTGTTTTAGCGAGAGGAGGTTTTGTACCAAACAAGCAACGGTGTCATCTTCTACTTCAAGTGTGAAGCACTCTGCTAGAGGCTACCGGCTACTTCCGATCACAAAGTAGACAAAATTTTGCAATTCTTCCAAGCACCACCTGTGCTTCCGATATTTGGCACTCTTTATCTATTTTTCAGTTCGAAAATCTAATTGGACAACCCGACACCACGTACACACGCGTCACACAGCGTCGCTATCCCTTTAACTAAAGAGAATACACCGTTCCACTTTCTAACGATTCTATTTTGGTGCTAGATGATTATTATTTATGTTTCTTTGTATATACACTTTTAACTTCCTTTAGACACTGGATTGAACTAACCCGTTTGACCTAACCGAGCAAGTTGAATGCGACCCGACGTTAGTCCGCGCCGCGTGGCGTCACTCCCCGCATCCGTCGATAACATTTGTTCTGACCATAGCCCGTAGTGAAGTGGTGTTGTCGGAGCGCGGGGTGCCCTCCCTCCCCGAGGGGGGTGCGAGGAGTGGGCGGGGGGGCACCGCGCGGCCCGAGGCGAGCGCATACTGACCGGAATCTGTGTTCCTGGTAGCTTCCAGACACAGTCCAAACAGAGGGGTATCGTAGACCCAATGCTCTCCATATGGGGCCAACAACTCATTGTAAACGAGGACACGGACCAGTAAGTCACGTCCATTCGATGACATGCGTTAGCCATGTACCGTCACCTGTAATGTGGAGTCGCTCACTCCGGCCTCTGTTGCGTTCCTTAGACATGTTAATGTTCATGTACCGTTCACAGCTTCCGACCCCTGTCCTATTGTCTACAACCCCGCGGTCGCGCGGGGGCGAACCGCCGGCGACAACAACTGCACGCCACTTTCTGACCATAGCCTATGTGGTCGCGGTCCATAGCCTCTTACAATGAATTTGGAAACGACGTCGTTATCAAATCCATTTCAAGAGGTTATGTACTAGGTGCGTTTAGCGGGAAAATGCGCTCGAATTAATAATCCGATTAAGCTTATAACTTTTGGACACGCGTCTGTCCGTAGATTTTCACCAAGCATAGGTGACGTTTTTGCAGGGTCCAGATAGCTCGTGTGAATGCAATGTAGTGTCACAACTTGTTTGCTAATGAAACAGGATATTGCAAAAACGAGAGTAAATTATCAATTAACTAGTTGCGTTTGGACCGGACGTTGGGTGTCCCTAGTCCGAGCAGCGCAGGCCCGCTGAGCGCCGCGCCCGGCAGCTTCGCCCCGCGCGCCGCCGCTTGCACGCTTGTAGCCCCTGACTGTACCGTCTGCGCGACCCCACACCCACACACCCACACTCACCACACACGCACACCTACTGTCTACAAACACTGTCTACTTTTACGCTTCACTTTACTTGCTGAATCTTATCCGCAGTTCGTTTGACAGTACCGAATCTTGGCTTACCGCATGCGCGCTTTTTTCTGACTCTAGTATTTTGAATGTCTTTCTCAGTTTCCTTTCATTGTTTAGATGACTGAATCGAGACTTCAGTACATATACGTCCATAGTAAATGTTAGTGCTTACATGTTAGATATTAACTTTGTCCAATAGTATTCATTGAAGGAACCGAAGGATGTTCTAAGGTGAGATTTAACTGAAGATGATTTACTATTAGATTTCTTAACACTGTCTCTTGACTTTCTGATCTTCTGTAATTCTGAACTCTTGAGAACTTCGATCTTGTTCTTCTTTACCAAATTTTCGAAACAATGCAACTCAAAAAATTTAAAAAAATCAAAATACCTTGTGCTGCCTACAACAGTCACGCCAATACCTGGTGGGCCTTCGATCATGAATGCATAACTAGACACGGTGATTCATATAAAATGTTAACGTAAATTTGACAATAAGTAGTTACTATATTACTATTTCTTCTGTATTTATACTGTTTTGCGTGAGAAACGTGTGAATTAGGAAGTTGCTTAGGTAATTCCTCCAACATACTACCATTTTAGATTCTGAACAGAATTTAATGGTAGAAGACAAAGCATTATTAAACTGTTGGTTTTTTTATATTTTTATATTCTTTTTATTTAGAGGATATCGATACTTACACCTTGTTAGCTTATCAGGATCGGAAATAAGTACATACCCCTCTCTCTGAACTCCCGAATCTCTTCCCCTACATGTTCCCTTGTTGTAAGTGCCCACAAATTTTATACAGTAGGTAGAGAAACGGATAGGTTAATAAACTCTTAGCATAATACTCGTCTAAACGTGATTTCTTAGGATTTTTATCGGATAGGAATGAGGGTGTTCGCGTACAATTAATCCACTAGATGGCGATACGCAGGCGTGGGGTCCAACTGCTACGTGATTGGTTACGGTTTACATGACATTGACAGACGTGTCACCATGACATTTAAATCATCAATCAAATAGAAGTTGAAACCCATGTCTACGTATCGCCATCTAGTGGATTTTTCATGCGCGAATACCCTCATTCGGATAAGAATCTGGCACAAGTTTGAGATAAACTGTAGAAGTAAAGCCTAATTTCATCCTAGCCTTACATAAAAGTTACTGGCGGTTAGTATGGGTGCTGTGTCTAGTTAGGTTGGTTAGGTCGAAGACGCTGCCGGTGTGGGGCGAGGGTGGGCGCTGATCGTGCGCGTGTTGCAGGACGGCGCGGACGTTCTGCTTCAGCAACCGCGGCCACGGCCTGTACCTGGCCTCGCCCAGCGAGGTACAGAAGTTCACTATCGATGCGGAGTTCTGGTGAGTTTGATCAAGCATTTGCTACTACAACTTTTGTATAAATACAATCAGGAAAAATGATTGATAATGAAATCTTTTATTAATAAATGCGCAAAAAATATGAAAAACTTGAAATCATAGTAATTAGGTTAATGTTTTTGTTACATAAATATGAGCTGGTAACTTTTCCCAGAATAAAAGACGGAATCTAAACAACAGTTAGATTTTAAGTAAAAATATATATGGGTATGAACCCTTTTTTACTCTAGCAAAACTTTCTGTTCAAGTAGATTGAAATGAGGGTAGAATTACAAGTATGTTTATTTTTAGAAGTTTCCCACTTCTACTTCACAGTGTTCTCAGGCTTGTACTTAAAAAAGCAGAAGTGGACTTATAATATCATTTTATGGTGTGATATTACAGCCAGCAGCTGAACGAGATGCTGGGAGAGCTGTTCCTGCCGCGGGACATGCCGGAGCCGCCCAAGGAGAGCTTCTTCCGAGGACTCTTCGGCGGCGGAGCGCGCCCTCTCGACCGGGAGGAGCTTTGTGAGTATTTGTGCTACGGGACACGTGTGGTGGACTGGTAGCATGATCTATAATGTATGACTATCAGTCGTCAATTCTCATCTTACCAAAGCTGTATGGTGTAGTCCTAAGCTATTTACGCATAGTAGATAATTAGTTAGATGCTGCTACTGTAACATATCTACTGAGTTCATTGATAAAGGAGTTTCATTCCGGTGGTATTGTTTTCAATGCAGTGACTGAATAATCCAAAAACTACGGTATCTTTAAATTGCTGTATGACGTCATGCCGAAAGATCGTGATCATCCAAATTTATTTCGTACCCTATTTTTTGTGTTTAAATAGAAATAGGTACTGACATTTCGGTAGCGGTTACTTAAACGTTATTATCCAAGTGTGTAAAAGAGATATTGGCCGTCTTTAGTCGATTCATGTGCGCAGCGCGAGTTTGCTCATAAAATTCACACAATACAAACCTATGTTTTCTTCCCTTCTCAATGAACTGAAGCTATGTAGGTAGAATCTCAAGAATCTTAAGGCCCAATACGAAGCAATTGACATTACCCGTTTCGCGGCGAACCGCGCGCCATCTATTGAACGCATTTGGCATTAGCCCGTGCTAGCGCAGCACGAGTGTGCGGTGCTAGTACGAGCTAATGCCATGTAGTACTAATACATACATGTCATGCTGTGCAGAGTAATTTTGATTTAGAGACAGCATTGCGTACGTATAATTTATTAAATCTTACTACTTTGTAATATTAGTAAGTACCAATAGATTATCAATTTTGTATTTTATTCGTTACATACATACAAACATATCGATGGTCCCAACGAATAAACGTTCAAACGAAAAACTACTACTTTTCAGGAAACCATAAAAACGTTTGAAATCACATTACTTTAATGTCGTAATGAATAGATATATTCAATGTATAATTATATTAAAGGTTAAACATATTTCAGATCATATATTTTTTAAGAAAATAAAACTATCGATTTTCTCAGTATTCAAGAAAAAACTTATAATTTTATTATTCTAATGAATAATATGTGACTTGTTAACAGAAATGTATCACTGCACGTTTATTCGTGTCATAAATGAAGCATAAACAAGTGTAGTAAAACGATGCACGGTTATTCTACAGATTAGTAAAAGATAATAATTCTACATTAGGATAGCTGTATTAAAATTTTTGCGGTCTGCAATGAAGCATAACTAATAAAAGTAGCTTCCATTTTTACACGAATAATCGTGTCTGTTTTGTGTAGGAGTTATTACCCAAAGGAAAGGTTAGACACAGGCGGCAGATTGATTTAACACGTTTATTTTGGTGTACTCAAAGAAACAATTAGATTCAATAGACGCGTGTTTTGTTATTCATGTGATATGAAGATATTTGATTTCCCTACAATAAACGAATTTTGTGCTATAAAAGTCTTATTATAAGTCCAAAATTTACAAAAAAAAATGTGTAGGCGTATTATAGGCCATAAAAACGAAAAAAAAATTTTTGGGCAAGAGCTCTTGCACGTTTATTCGTTGGGGCCATCGATATATGGGGTGTAATTGAGCGTTTGCAGCGTGTATGCTAACCGACCTTTCAAAAGGTTGTGTACATGAAGTGCAGAACTGCAGACGGTACACGCATCCTCATCGGTGGCTCCAAGTAGCTGTGGTACACACAACGATCACACCCTGGTTTACTACGTCGGCTCGTGAGCTAAACCCGATGAGGAATCCCGCATGCTTCGGTTGGCAGGGTTTGCAGTGGAACCTCCTGCTTTGTGTACAAAGTCTAACTCGGCGGTAAAGGCAGTCCACGCTGATAAGCATAGGGCAAGCTGATAGGGCAGAGGTCCAGTTTAATACAGACTGGGCTTTGTCCGAGGCTTGCACTTAGACGGCTCTGGGGGTGTAGTTGGTACATCGTGGTCGCTTTCACTCTACACCGGGGAGATAAAGAGGATTCGGCAGCACCTTAGTGACAAAGGTGGCCTGTTTAGGGGGGTACTGCTTTGCCTGCTCAGCCGGGGAGGGGGCTAGAAAAGATGCCCTAAAGAAATGTTCACCCTAACCCACACGGATGGTAGTAACCGCGGCTGCCTCCGCATCGTTTCACTCGTAGTCGACGATACAATAAAATACGGTTTTTAAAATCACCTAATATGACTTCAGGCGCGTAGAACGTGCTAACCCTACTTGATCACAACTCCAACACCTATCCAGAACGGAAAACCGCAATTGTTCTCGGGAACTTAGCAATTCTCCGAAGAATTAGCGCGCAGTATCAAGAGTGTACGTCCAATCGAGCTGGTACTCTTGTTGGGCGCCAAAATGGCTCAAGACTATGAAGACTGGCTTAAAATCTTAGGCAGAAACGGAGTGGGTAACATGAACTAGAATGGTCAGTTACTGCTCAATTTATGTGCACAAATTCTTGCTATTACAAACACTTTGTTCAGCCTTCCCGCGAAGCATAAAACTACATGGAGTACCCAAGGCCCAAATATTAGTATCTAATAGACTATGCGAAAGTACGGCAAAGAGACGTTTCCCAAGTCCTAATCACCCGCGGGATGCGTGGTGGTCACTGCTAGACTGACCACAGACTTGACGTTATAAAACTACGTCTTTGCTTCCGGCGTCCTCGCAGATCCGGTCCATCCAAGTCTGCATGTTTAAACGGTATTAGGCTTATGAATCATGAGACAATGAAGACATATGCTGAAGCGCTAATAATCAGTTAACCGTCTGTAAGCCCTGAGAGCAGTGATATCGAAAAGAGCTGGTTGGCTATATCTTCTCATATCTTAGACACGGCTAAATTCACTCAAGGGCTAACAACCAAAAACATTAAAATTGGTTTGTTGAAAACGATAAAGTCATAGTTAGCGCAATCGACAAAGCAGAGCAATTCACCCTGAAAGTGTTGTGGAAATACGACGAGAGTAACCTGAAGTTTCGTCGACTATCTAGGGAAAGGATCGGTGGTGGCAAGACAAAGCTCACTACATGCAGTGGTTTCCTGACACAAACTAGCTTGGGGTGTTTTACAGTGAGGTTCGAAAGTTGATTAGCACGATCCCCTTTTCAAAAGCTCCTTTGAAACCATCGAATGGTGAAGGACTTCTCAAAACAAAGGAGAAAGTGCTCGAGTAATGGATGGGACACTTCAACGCTCTACTCAACGTGCGCTGGTCTCTTGACTTTGAATATGTTCTGTTGATATCTGAACTCCCCACTCTAGCTAAGCTGGATAAGCCGCTGACACTTGCTGAGATTGTTCTTGCGGTCAGTTAACAACTTAAATAGCGCGTGGTTGGTATCAACTTGATACCGGGAGAGCAACTACTTAAATCCGGTGGTGACGGGTTTCATTCGGCTATATGGAGCCTTTTTGTACTTTGTGGGAAAAAGACCAAGTCCTAGCATTTTTACAGTTTCTCTCTTACCGGGGTATTTTACTATTATCAGCCCCTGGGAAAATCTTTGCCAGAGTACTCCTAAAACACACCGAAGAGCACCTGCCTGAAACCCAATTTGGATTTTGGCCTGATCGGGGCACGTGCAAAGCTAATTTTTCAGTGCGTCACTTTCAAGAAAAGAGTTGACCTCGAGAAGGCTCTCGATGGCGTGCCCCGGAAAGCTCTCTAGATGGTGCTAGGGAAGCTATGATGCACGGAGCAGTTCTGTCAACGACGAATAGTCTGACTTTTTTCCCCGTCACCTGTGGTATGAAGCAAGGGTATGTACTAGCCTACACTATCCGCGCTGTATTTTGCATTGGATGTCAGGGATATCTCAAGGACTTCTTCGAAAGGTTTTCGCATCCGGTTCCGCACTCAGGGCTTGCACGAACGTGTTACACACGCTATGATTAATGAGATCTTGTACGTAGATGACCTTTGTTTCGTGGCAGAATCCCCAAAACCCTGCAGCAAATCATGTCGGATTTTCACCGTCTTGCCAAAAATTTGGTCTAAAAATAAGTATCAAAAAGAGGAATGGCTGTCGAAGGACGTTAATGGTCGCGAGACACTGAAATGAAGACTTGGTGAGGACTAGTTGAAGCGGGTTGACAAATTCCGCTACCTGGGAGTACAATAACACCCAAGTGCAACCTCGATGCTGAAATAATAAGCAGAATTAGTGCTGCAGTCGCGGCATTCAGTAAGCTAAATTCAGAGGTCTTCTGCTCTCAAGACATCAAACTTGCTACCGTCAGGTATACATGGCGATCATGATCGGTCAATTCCATCTCAGATGCCTACTGAAGATTATGATTGGCTTTTAGCCACATGCGACCACATTTTCTTAATAGGTGCATCGTACGAAAAATAACTTCACGTACATACTTTGAAATGATTGTACTTGTGAGTCTTACAAAATGTCGTTGTAAAAATTGCAAAAATTAAAAATTAAAAACTTTATTCTGTTTTCTCCATAGTGGGGGTAAGGTCCTGAGTGTATTAATTCTTACCTACTAGACTCCAAGCGGTCAATCATACCCCTATGACAATGTATGACATTATTTGCCGTCTCTGTGTTTGCACTTACTCTGTTCATTATTTTCCGATTCGGTTGTGATATTTCGTCGACGCGCGTTCAATACCGCGTAATGACATTTTCCCGTAAGTTCTAATTTAGATTGAAATAATATGAAATAACAGACCACTTTAATCTTTATGGCAAATGCTACATACGCGGTATTGCACGCGCGTCGACGATTTGCATTTTTGAGTTTCTCACTTGCCTAGAAACGTATAAATGATCAGTTTGGCTATTGTAAATAAGTAAAACCGGCCAAAAGTGTGTCGGTCCACGCTCAGTGTAGGGTTCCGTAGTTTTCAAAGCATCACAATACTTAAGTATCCTTAAATTACAACTTTAGTTAAAAAAATATTTTTTCAAAAATTTCAAAAACGATTAAACCCATCAGTTTCAAAATAATTTTCCTAGAAAGCCTTTATGCAGTTCTATATTCCAGATTTTTTTCATACTTTTTGACTTATGGTTCAAAAGTTAGAGGGGGGGGGGGGGGACAAAATTTTATTTTCTTTTGCAGCGATTATTTCCCAAAATATTAAAAATATAAAAAAATGATCTTAGTAAACCCCTGTTCATTTTTAAATACCTGTCCAACGATATATCACATGTTGGGATTGAAATAAAAAAAAGTCACACCCCAATTTACGTGTAGAGGGGGTACCCTAAAAACATTTTTTTATTTTTTATTTTTGCACTTTGTTGACGTGATTAATATACATATTTGTACCAAATTTCATCTTTCTAATGCAAACGGTTTCTGAGATTATCCTCGGACGGACAGACAGATAGACAGACATGGCGAAACTATAAGGGTTCCTAGTCGACTACGGAACCCTAAAAATGCAGCCTAAGCAGCCTCCCAACAAAAAAGTATTTTACAAAAAATATAATCTCAAAATGGAATTTGCGCAATTCGAGCTGCGTAAAGACTACGCGTGTAAACCAATTTATTTACTATTTTCAAAACAGACAACTAACTGCCGTCACCTGTCAACACTACCCATCGAAGCACATGAACGGCAAACTTTCATATCTAAGAATTATGCAATTTAATCAGGCGTTTGTGTTTGAAATGAATTATTTTAATAACTAATAGATTGTATAAAAAACGAAGAAGGCGGCGACCTTTGGAATCACAATCCTAAAATTTTTTAGTAAAAAGATTTTTTTCTAAATATATATTTACAGAGTTTTGGAAGAAAAATAATTTGAAGAAATCATTTTTGAACATTTTTTAAAAACGGTATAATTTTTATATATTCATTTATTTTAAAATTTCAAGAAGGCGGCGACCTTGTAAAATATCTGAATAAACGTACAAAAAGTAATTTAATGCTTAGAATTACTTGAGGTCATCGTTGTAGTGAACAGCATGGTTTTGTACACGGTCGTTCGACTGTTTCCAACCTTGTTACGTTTGTTGAGGATGTTGTGGAGGCTATGGACGGGGGAGGGCAGATCCATGTCGTTTATACTGACTTCCGTAAGGCATTCGACACAGTTCCTCACCGCATTTTGGTCTCAAAACTCGCGTCATACGGCTTTTCGGGTGCACTTTTAGCTTGGATTGAGTCCTATCTCCGAAGCAGGTCCTTCTTCGTCGTTGCTAATGGTTACAAATCCAGTACATACAGCATGACCTCGGGCGTCCCCCAGGGTTCTCATTTGGGACCGATCCTTTTCAATATCTTTGTCAACGACATGCCGGAACATTTTAAACACTGCAAGCCTTACTTGTATGCCGACGATTTAAAAATTCTAAAGGTAGTTAATGCAGCAGAAGATTCAGAATTACTTCAAACAGATTTAGATCATTTGACCGAGTGGTGTAGGCTCAATGGCATGCATCTTAACACTAGCAAATGTTATTTCATTAATTTCACCAGGAAGATCAATGGCATATTAAGTTATCCTTACAGCATTAATAACTCACCTCTAACTGAATTGGATTCTATTAGAGATCTTGGCATCCTACTTGATAAAAAACTAACCTTTGTGCCGCATATCGAAGGAATGGTTACCAGAGCCTCTAAAACATTAGGCTTTGTACTGCGTAACATAAAAATGTTCAGGGGCTACCAAACCAAAATTTTAGTTTACAATTGCTTGGTGCGAAGCACGCTAGAATATGGTTCCACTGTTTGGCGTCCACACTTCGCTAACCACATTTTAAGGATAGAAAGGATCCAAAAAAGATTTTTATGGCATCTAGCATTTGCCGAGGGCGAAGCGAAAGTAATACGCTCATACGAAGCCAGATTAAAAAGGTTCGGGATTAGTAATATGGATAAACGTAGAGATCTACTCGATTTAACTTTCCTATTTAAGGTTCTTAGAAACATGGTCAATTGTCCGCAACTTTTAAGTAAATTCAACCTAAAAATTCCCCATCGTTATCCTCGGAACAAGATCAAGAATATTCTTTCTGCACCACGTCGTAAAACGCGGTACGGTGCCTGCTCGCCGGTTCCACGTCTTTGTAAACTCTACAATAAACTAAGCGACCACCTAGACGTCCACTTGGACTCTATCCACAAGTTTAAGTACTTGATACGAAATAATAACACTAGTTAAGTAGCGATTTGTCTATGAAAATAATTTTTATCCTGCGCTGTCTTACTTTTGTCTTACTTTTGTTTGTTTTTTTTTTTTTAAATATCATAATTGTTTTTGTCTGTATAGTGCAATCAAAATATGGCATATGCAGAGTTTATCTGTAAATCTATTGTGCAATAACCTCAAGCATCACATTTTATTTGTAACACTAGATTAAGAACAATTGTACCAATAGTTGATAAACCTAATAAAATAAATAAAATAAATAAATAAAAAACAGAAATACATGAAGTTTCGCTAATTCTCTTCGTATTGGGCCTTAAGAAAAATATCAGGGAACAGAGAATCACACATTACGTAGGTACCCACCCGCATACATTCCACACGTTTTGTTATCCCATATCCCAGGGTTTTTTCTGCACGGTTGTCGATCAAACCAATATAAGCACTAACGTATCGTGTTGGGTGTCGCAGTCGGCGAGAGCAGCGGGCTGAAGCCGAACCGGACGGTCGCGAAGCACATCCCGGGCCCCAACGAGAACCTGCAGCAGCTGGGGGCGCGCGCCTCCACGGCGGCCTCGGAGGTGTCCCGCGCGCACCAGCTCGTGCTGGAGCGCGGCGACAAGCTCTCGCAGCTGGAGGACCGCACCGAGCGCATGCACAACCAGGCCGCGGAGTTCGGCTCCTCCGCGCACCAGCTCATGCTCAAGTACAAGGTACAGCTGACATCACGGCGGCCTCGGAGGTGTCCCGCGCGCACCAGCTCGTGCTGGAGCGCGGCGACAAGCTCTCGCAGCTGGAGGACCGCACCGAGCGCATGCACAACCAGGCCGCGGAGTTCGGCTCCTCCGCGCACCAGCTCATGCTCAAGTACAAGGTACAGCTGACATCACGGCGGCCTCGGAGGTGTCCCGCGCGCACCAGCTCGTGCTGGAGCGCGGCGACAAGCTCTCGCAGCTGGAGGACCGCACCGAGCGCATGCACAACCAGGCCGCGGAGTTCGGCTCCTCCGCGCACCAGCTCATGCTCAAGTACAAGGTACAGCTGACATCACGGCGGCCTCGGAGGTGTCCCGCGCGCACCAGCTCGTGCTGGAGCGCGGCGACAAGCTCTCGCAGCTGGAGGACCGCACCGAGCGCATGCACAACCAGGCCGCGGAGTTCGGCTCCTCCGCGCACCAGCTCATGCTCAAGTACAAGGTACAGCTGACATCACGGCGGCCTCGGAGGTGTCCCGCGCGCACCAGCTCGTGCTGGAGCGCGGCGACAAGCTCTCGCAGCTGGAGGACCGCACCGAGCGCATGCACAACCAGGCCGCGGAGTTCGGCTCCTCCGCGCACCAGCTTCATGCTCAAGTACAAGGTACAGCTGACATCACGGCGGCCTCGGAGGTGTCCCGCGCGCACCAGCTCGTGCTGGAGCGCGGCGACAAGCTCTCGCAGCTGGAGGACCGCACCGAGCGCATGCACAACCAGGCCGCGGAGTTCGGCTCCTCCGCGCACCAGCTCATGCTCAAGTACAAGGTACAGCTGACATCACGGCGGCCTCGGAGGTGTCCCGCGCGCACCAGCTCGTGCTGGAGCGCGGCGACAAGCTCTCGCAGCTGGAGGACCGCACCGAGCGCATGCACAACCAGGCCGCGGAGTTCGGCTCCTCCGCGCACCAGCTCATGCTCAAGTACAAGGTACAGCTGACATCACGGCGGCCTCGGAGGTGTCCCGCGCGCACCAGCTCGTGCTGGAGCGCGGCGACAAGCTCTCGCAGCTGGAGGACCGCACCGAGCGCATGCACAACCAGGCCGCGGAGTTCGGCTCCTCCGCGCACCAGCTCATGCTCAAGTACAAGGTACAGCTGACATCACGGCGGCCTCGGAGGTGTCCCGCGCGCACCAGCTCGTGCTGGAGCGCGGCGACAAGCTCTCGCAGCTGGAGGACCGCACCGAGCGCATGCACAACCAGGCCGCGGAGTTCGGCTCCTCCGCGCACCAGCTCATGCTCAAGTACAAGGTACAGCTGACATCACGGCGGCCTCGGAGGTGTCCCGCGCGCACCAGCTCGTGCTGGAGCGCGGCGACAAGCTCTCGCAGCTGGAGGACCGCACCGAGCGCATGCACAACCAGGCCGCGGAGTTCGGCTCCTCCGCGCACCAGCTCATGCTCAAGTACAAGGTACAGCTGACATCACGGCGGCCTCGGAGGTGTCCCGCGCGCACCAGCTCGTGCTGGAGCGCGGCGACAAGCTCTCTCAGCTGGAGGACCGCACCGAGCGCATGCACAACCAGGCCGCGGAGTTCGGCTCCTCCGCGCACCAGCTCATGCTCAAGTACAAGGTACAGCTGACATCACGGCGGCCTCGGAGGTGTCCCGCGCGCACCAGCTCGTGCTGGAGCGCGGCGACAAGCTCTCGCAGCTGGAGGACCGCACCGAGCGCATGCACAACCAGGCCGCGGAGTTCGGCTCCTCCGCGCACCAGCTCATGCTCAAGTACAAGGTACAGCTGACATCACGGCGGCCTCGGAGGTGTCCCGCGCGCACCAGCTCGTGCTGGAGCGCGGCGACAAGCTCTCGCAGCTGGAGGACCGCACCGAGCGCATGCACAACCAGGCCGCGGAGTTCGGCTCCTCCGCGCACCAGCTCATGCTCAAGTACAAGGTACAGCTGACATCACGGCGGCCTCGGAGGTGTCCCGCGCGCACCAGCTCGTGCTGGAGCGCGGCGACAAGCTCTCGCAGCTGGAGGACCGCACCGAGCGCATGCACAACCAGGCCGCGGAGTTCGGCTCCTCCGCGCACCAGCTCATGCTCAAGTACAAGGTACAGCTGACATCACGGCGGCCTCGGAGGTGTCCCGCGCGCACCAGCTCGTGCTGGAGCGCGGCGACAAGCTCTCGCAGCTGGAGGACCGCACCGAGCGCATGCACAACCAGGCCGCGGAGTTCGGCTCCTCCGCGCACCAGCTCATGCTCAAGTACAAGGTACAGCTGACATCACGGCGGCCTCGGAGGTGTCCCGCGCGCACCAGCTCGTGCTGGAGCGCGGCGACAAGCTCTCGCAGCTGGAGGACCGCACCGAGCGCATGCACAACCAGGCCGCGGAGTTCGGCTCCTCCGCGCACCAGCTCATGCTCAAGTACAAGGTACAGCTGACATCACGGCGGCCTCGGAGGTGTCCCGCGCGCACCAGCTCGTGCTGGAGCGCGGCGACAAGCTCTCGCAGCTGGAGGACCGCACCGAGCGCATGCACAACCAGGCCGCGGAGTTCGGCTCCTCCGCGCACCAGCTCATGCTCAAGTACAAGGTACAGCTGACATCACGGCGGCCTCGGAGGTGTCCCGCGCGCACCAGCTCGTGCTGGAGCGCGGCGACAAGCTCTCGCAGCTGGAGGACCGCACCGAGCGCATGCACAACCAGGCCGCGGAGTTCGGCTCCTCCGCGCACCAGCTCATGCTCAAGTACAAGGTACAGCTGACATCACGGCGGCCTCGGAGGTGTCCCGCGCGCACCAGCTCGTGCTGGAGCGCGGCGACAAGCTCTCGCAGCTGGAGGACCGCACCGAGCGCATGCACAACCAGGCCGCGGAGTTCGGCTCCTCCGCGCACCAGCTCATGCTCAAGTACAAGGTACAGCTGACATCACGGCGGCCTCGGAGGTGTCCCGCGCGCACCAGCTCGTGCTGGAGCGCGGCGACAAGCTCTCGCAGCTGGAGGACCGCACCGAGCGCATGCACAACCAGGCCGCGGAGTTCGGCTCCTCCGCGCACCAGCTCATGCTCAAGTACAAGGTACAGCTGACATCACGGCGGCCTCGGAGGTGTCCCGCGCGCACCAGCTCGTGCTGGAGCGCGGCGACAAGCTCTCGCAGCTGGAGGACCGCACCGAGCGCATGCACAACCAGGCCGCGGAGTTCGGCTCCTCCGCGCACCAGCTCATGCTCAAGTACAAGGTACAGCTGACATCACGGCGGCCTCGGAGGTGTCCCGCGCGCACCAGCTCGTGCTGGAGCGCGGCGACAAGCTCTCGCAGCTGGAGGACCGCACCGAGCGCATGCACAACCAGGCCGCGGAGTTCGCCTCCTCCGCGCACCAGCTCATGCTCAAGTACAAGGTACAGCTGACATCACGGCGGCCTCGGAGGTGTCCCGCGCGCACCAGCTCGTGCTGGAGCGCGGCGACAAGCTCTCGCAGCTGGAGGACCGCACCGAGCGCATGCACAACCAGGCCGCGGAGTTCGGCTCCTCCGCGCACCAGCTCATGCTCAAGTACAAGGTACAGCTGACATCACGGCGGCCTCGGAGGTGTCCCGCGCGCACCAGCTCGTGCTGGAGCGCGGCGACAAGCTCTCGCAGCTGGAGGACCGCACCGAGCGCATGCACAACCAGGCCGCGGAGTTCGCCTCCTCCGCGCACCAGCTCATGCTCAAGTACAAGGTACAGCTGACATCACGGCGGCCTCGGAGGTGTCCCGCGCGCACCAGCTCGTGCTGGAGCGCGGCGACAAGCTCTCGCAGCTGGAGGACCGCACCGAGCGCATGCACAACCAGGCCGCGGAGTTCGGCTCCTCCGCGCACCAGCTCATGCTCAAGTACAAGGTACAGCTGACATCACGCACGTTCATCAGATTTCATTACTAGCTAAGCACTTATCTTACAGAAATCTGAAACAACGACGTACCACGACACCCAGACCTGGGAATATAGAAAAAATCGTTTTCTTTATTAACCCGACTGGGAATCAAACTCGGCACCTCAGAGATAACGCGACACCAAAGTCCAGCCCACTCGCCTCTGGGCTGTGGTCAACAGAACGTTATTTAAGCTTTTTGTTCAAGTTCAAGAATAACTAGGTATCTATCTACGAAAATCCGTTTCATTGAAATATAATGTTGAAATCTATCTTCTGATGCAAGTGAATAACACTGAATAAATTTTCGTAACACCGACACGTAATTTCATAACTAAGGTTTTAAAATTATCCACGTAATCAAAAATTTGATAAATCACCAAAAGCAACAGTTATTATGTACGTTTCAAATGTCGAGCTTCAAATTTGCATGTTTCTATTAATCTTGTGACCATTCTACATTTAGTGAGCCTGGGCTGACTACTACTACTGTTGCCGCCAACGATGTACCTGTTTAACTTACTTAATTAGATTTTAATTTAGAAACCATCCTTCTAAAAAGACCATAGGGTAATAAAGGCTGAGCTGTATGATTTAAAAGTATGGCAGAACACGATGGCTGTCCTGTTATCTAACGTCTTGTACTCCAATTCCAGGACAAGAAGTGGTACCAGCTGTGAGCAGCCGGCGCCGTCGCACGCACAAAGCGGAACGCCCCCGGGGCCGCCCGCTCCTGTACATACCCAGGGACGCTCTGTATTATACACAAGGACGAACTCTGACGTAGTGACGTAGTCGCCACGACCTGTATAAAGTATTAAGTGAGTAAAAGATAAAAACGATACTTATAAAGATTGGAAATTTAAGCATCGGATGACAATAATTTTTGTTACTACTCGCCGGTGGTTTCTTTTCGCTTCAGGCGCGGGTGCGGCCCCCACACTTGAGCTTCTTTCCTTGACCTTTTGGAACTGGTGGTGGAACGTGATTATCTTGTTCAATAACGAACATGCAGAGCAATAAATAATATTTAAAGAATCTCGAGAGCTCTGATCTTTATATGCAAATGTCATCATAATTTTATAAAGCAAAGCAATTACAATAATTACGTATCGACCTACGGAACTACAAATTGTTAACGTTCAGAGCGGCCCTGATTATAATCAACTGCGCAGGGCCGGCGTTAGGGTGGCGCGCGGTTGGGCAACAGCCCGGGGCGCTCGGACTTGAACGGGCGCTAGAAAGCTACCCTGAAGTACCCAGATGTATTCCCCTAAATCGATGTATTGGAATACGCTTTTACAGGGGCGCTGACGGAAATTCTTCCAGGGCGCCAGTAGGTAATGCTAGAACCGGCACTGACTGCGCAACAAATAACTGAGTTATTTCTTATAACTATAATTACATTAAAAGCGAGAATAAAAAAACACGCTAATTGTCATGTCTTCAGAATTTATGCAGACTGCATATTACTGCCCAGATATCAGTCAATAATCGGTATTTTCCGCAACCCGTTTAAATTGTGTTCACATTTGCCTCTCACTTGTAATCTTAAATAACAAAGAGGTGTTAGCATTATGTGTAGGTATGTAATCTGGTTCGTATACTAAGAGTTCCTCCACCAGTTCCTGAGGGCGGCGAGTTGTCGGGGCCCCCAGCCGTCCCCGAGAGGGCAACGAGACACGTTCCGCGGTGTCCGCAGTCTGTACGATAGCAATACTTGGTCGGCGCAAGTAGACCAGACCAATCGGTGTCGTGTCGGTGTCGTGTCGGTGTCGTGTCGGTGTCGCTAGTGTAATGTACTGTAACTACGCTCTCGTGTACTATACACGCTTGTACCTGTTAGGAGCGCGGGGCAAGGCGCGGACGCGCGGCGTCAGCCCGGCTTGTACTCAGTGTGGGCCTTGTTATGTCTTACCTTTTACGTTTGCCTAAAACAGTATGAAAAACATGAACCCCACCTCATCTTATTTCATTCTACAATCCTAACATAGACAGGCTTTTCAATGAATCTTCATCATTCGCGTTAAATAATCTACTGCTGGATTTAGGCCACTTTTAACGAGGGCCGCCGCGCCCTATCTTCAGTTTGACGGATCCAATTTCTTCCTGCAATCTATCGCAGGTCGTTAACTCACTTTGCAGGAATATAAAAAATAATTTAGTAAATATTTATTTTTTTAAGTAGGTAAATCAACGATAATTTTGAATGAACATTGAATACAATGCAAAGTGACTTTATTGCTGGTTCGCTACCTACATCTACCGAGAAGATACTCAATAGATTAATTACAGAAGCAGTATCCAACTTAATGCTGTGTTGATAATTTGAAAGAAGTCTTATAGTTTTGTTTTCATGCGTGATGTAACCATACTCAAATAAGTATTTATTTTTGAGATGTTAGCTGAGGCAAACCAGTCCTCAGAGGTTGCATCTGTTCATAAGTATGACGTAGCTATCGCTTCACAAATGTAACTTATTGTTATCTCACGTTCGTGTTCCACACTGGGTCCTCGCCGTTCGCACAGAGCAGTCGCTGCAAGCAAGCGGTCACGGGCACGAAGGCTAGTGTCGTAGAGAGCGGCCCGCGCGCGTCCGCCCACGCGCGTGTGCCCCACGCGCGTCTGCCGCGCTTCGTCCGTCGCCTCCGGTACCTCTCGCCTCGCCTTACTTAGCTTCGATTTTATACTATCCTCTACTATAGAGAAGCTAGTTCTGTTTCATTCGACGTATTCTTAGTTAGCGTATGATAACTTCTGCTGTATATTATATCGGATGCCAAAGGTTTGTACTGTTTTGACGCTGTCTTATAAATACCTACCTTCATAGACTTGTTATGAGATTTGTAATCATATTTTAATTTAGTATTAAACATACGTGTGTTATAGTTCCGTTACTGAATTTGCAGTTTTATCAGGTTTAGATGAATCGATAAGTTCCTTCCTCGCGCGGGGTGCGTCCCCCGACTACAGGGGTCCTCGGTAGACGCAGTTTTAACCAGATTATTTTGTTATAAAGGTCGACACTTGAAGTGGATATTTTCGTATCGAGTTTACCGGTTTTATCGGTCTCAGAAGCGCTCGCCGCGCGGATCGGTCGCATATCACTTGAATATCAACTGCCGCGTACCTGTGTACTACGAGGTGGGCTCTATCACTAGCTCATATAGTTTTGAGACGCAGCTTACTGCGTTTTCTACCTAATCACGTTAAGATAAAGTAGATTTTTCATTTCCAAGTCACTGTATTTTAAGACTCCATTGATTGTTCGTTTCATTGGCATTGTCATATACTCCATCTGTGTAGGTGATTGCTAGCATCCAACTTTTTATTAATATTTATATTTTTAAAGAATTTTACGCAGAAAGTATTGTTGTTTGTAATTAAAATACATAGTTTATCAAATATTTATTTAGATGATCTGTAATAGTTGTGCGAGGCCAGCGCCGCTCCGTCGGTTCCGCGGGTAGTTTTATGTCGTCCTGCCAATCGGTAACCGCGCCATCTGTCGGTGAAAGTCCTGTTTCATCGGAGATGCTACTTTCCGATCTTGGTCTTGTAATGGTGGTAGGTATCCGGTAGGGTCAGTCGGCAGCGGCGGTCTACAAGGGACACGTTAAGTTTCTCGATTCTATTCGTTGTTGTTAGGTGTATGTTGTGTATAACGTCGCATTTAGCTCTACATGTTATGTTCACGTAAGTAATGACGCAACAAGCAACGGTTCCATTTCAAACGCTGACGATTCATTTGGAAATTATGGGACTAAATTAATAATAAGAATTGTAAATAAATAATAAACCTTGTGGCAAATTATTACTTGTTAATCTGTAATAATCGTAGTTCATTTCAACATTATTTTGTATGGATTAGACGACTGTCTCTTTTTTAATCGTTCGAAAATGAGGAAATTATTAAAACTATTACTATACATATTGTATATAAAGGATGCTGTTGAATTATATTGATTATTTAGTTTGGTAGATGATTATAGTCATTATATATAAATAAATTATGAAAATATGAAAATAAAATTATATCAAAATATTACCTTGGAAGTTTTTTTTACACCCTAACTCGTAAATAGAAGTCGCTGCAAAAGTTAGTGATCAAAAATTCTTAGAAATATAAAGAAATGTTCGCTCGATTGATGCCAAATTAAATGTGTGCATAAAACCCTAATGAAATGTTGTATATGAAAATTATTATTTTGATTGAAACGTTAGAAATAATAATTTACACAAACATCAACCGCGCCTTACTTTACATTTAGCTACAGGAAAGAAGTGAGTCCGTTTATATTTTACAATAAAACGCAAATATATTGAGCAACTTTTTTAATAAAAACTTTTTAACTATGATATAATATAAATACAATACATTACGAGCATTTATTATGTCTCGGGCGAGTCAGGGGCGGCAGAGGTACGCGGAGGGGCTGGGGGAGAGCAGGGGAGGGGTGGGAGGGAAGTGAGCCGCGCCCTCTAGCGCCCGGAAGGCACAGTTCTCGTTTGACGGCGTCCGCCGACTACTCGCGACATAGCAGCCACATACCTTTCAATATAATTTCATAAATAAGCTTTACAAACACGATTATTTTTACGAAATGTTACTGTATTTTTACAGAAAGCAAAAATATCGTAACCATAGTTATTATTATAAAGCCCGGGGTCTGCACTAAATTTGCAAACATATACTTTTTACATAACGCCACCTAACTAACGTTTTGTTTTCCTTTGATCAGTATCCCAACTGTTATCAGCTTGGTTGCTTAAAAAAATTGCTGCCGGCAACCATTGATTGATATTTACATCTTTCGTATTGTAAGTAAAGAAACAGTCGTGCAGATGTATTCAATCACATTTACTATAAACGAAGAAGTCGCAAAATTGATTATACAAAACTTAGTGAGATTTTATTGAAAGGTGTCACTTATTTATATGAAACAGCGAACGCGTTGTGGAGTCGTCGGACGGGCGGTCATATCGTAATTAATTCAAACATTAATGAGTTCGTTATCTTTAGAATTTCATATACTAATAATCAGAATGAATAAACCAAAGGCATCTCGAAATTATCGCGCTAACATATGATTGACACTGGAGAATGCATAATAAGATTTAACTGGCGTTCAGCGAGAAAAACATTAAACAATTGAGAAATTAAACCTGTTGAACATAGCTGAATAGTTGTATTTTACATAGGGTGCCAAGTAGGAACAAATCTCTTACGATTGCACCTCAATATACTCTCAACTGTATTAAACACTGTGACTGAAATACCGTTTGGTGATTGAACTAAGCCGCGCAGACAAAACGCGAGTCATAAAGCTAGGTTTCAGGGCCAGTTATACATACAACCCGGTTACAAACCAGTCACACAGGTTACCGGGAACGCCGACCAACGGCACATATACAACGTTCCTTAGACTACAGGAATGTGCTATTAGAAGGAATAGCGATTGGTACGGATATGACATTAGGTTATCAAATAGACAATGAAAAAATTATATGATTCTAATTGTTTTATGTGTAAGTTCATATTCGTTGTCAGTGTTTACACTATTTTAAAAGAAAATCCAAGGAACTTTGTATCTGTGATAGAAATAAATTACAAAAATACCTGGACAGAATTCTTGGTCATCAAAATACACACAACTTTGTTGTGCAAAGGTAGAAAAGGCAAATGAGCGTTCCCGGCGAGCCCAGCGACGCTTGTACAACGATCAGCAATCTATAAACACTCATAGAAAAGCGATAACATGAGGACGGTCGCAGACAGCGGAAGGTCGAGTAGACACTAATACATAGTAAAGGTGTACGTAGGTATATCACAAGTATCGTGTACAGCGGCGAGCAGCTCGGCCAAGCACCACGCGACCGTACAAACGCTAGTATATTTAGCTACTTGACTATTATCGAACATGATTTGTAAATAGAGTCTGCTGAGACACGGGGCGAGACAGGCGCTTTAGCTTCACAAGTCGATACAAAAATAAGTTTCTTCTCAAGTATCAAAGAACTCAACATTCATACAAGCTATAAATTAAACATCACAGTTAGATTTTTGGAGGTACTTTACAAATTCATAATTTGGTTCAATCTCGGGCCCACGTGCCCAGCAGGCGGCCGCGGCGCACTGCAGCCGACACCGTCTGACGTATATTTAAGAACTGGTAGCCTTTGTCTTGTAAACAGCGTGGCACAATACAATGACGGCGTCGCCTACAGTGCCCCTTAAAGGTTGACCGGAACAAATATCCATAACAAAGTATTAATTTATATAAAAATTTGGTACCGGAAACATGTAGGTACATAGATATAAGCAGATTTATATTTCATTATATTTACAGAAAGTTATACAGGAGACGCCGCGGGCGCGACAAGAGCATCACAAGAGACTTGAATCAATTATATAAATTAGTTTAAGTGCGCACACGCGCGCGCCGCCTCCTCGCACGTTTATAATATAAACTTTGACAACAACACCCGATGACAACTATTTGCACTAATATAATGTAAGTTTCACAGGTTTAAATGTTCTAACAACTATAATACTAAGGCCCCGGGGCGAGCCTCCGGGCGCGACGCGTCCGTGCGCGATGCCTCTCGCTCGCACATCGAACACCTCTCTAATAACTTTACAATCTCGACATATTTAACATTTGTTATCATATGCCGTCAGGTTGACGTATTCAACCGACATAAGTTTGGTCCTTCCGCCGCACCAAAGGTTCATTAAACTCGATCTAAGCGCGCAAGAGGCACCCCTCCGCGGCGACGCCCGGCGGCCCCCCTTGTGAGACATGAACCTTTGAACTATGCTCTAAGCTCGTAAACTGTATTAGTCGTGTCGAGCAAGGGCGAGCCGCCGGCCGCGGCCGGACGCGAGCCGCGGCAGACGTACACAGAAGCGATACAGACACTAATAGTAGGTACAAATATGTGGTTACATACAAAATCTTACATTAGCACCTTCGAGCGCTGCCGCGCGCCTGCCCCCGGCGCCCACTCCGTACTACAGTACAGTACAGTTATAGTACAGTACAGTTATAGTACGGTACAGCACGGTACGGTACAGTACAGTACAGCACAGCACAGCACAGCACGGTGCAGTATTGTATTGACTGACACCGGTCGGGGCGCGGCCGCCGTCGGGCCGGACGCGGCCCTCTCCGATTTGCGCACATCACATTCGTTACAATACCGAATCACATACAATTACTATATTAAATACATCTTATGAGGGAACCGATTATAAAGTACTAATTGAAAATCTAGATTAACATGAGTTTATTATGTTGTTTGTATTAAAACGACGTACAATAAAGGCTTAACGCTGCGTATAAAAATTAAGTATTGCCTACGCTACCGCTTTGTTCGGTGAAAAATTAAGTTCATTTGCACGCGAAACATTTGTACACATTTACAAAATTAAACATTACGATATGAATTTACAATATGTTTAGGGAACATTGAAATGTGAAGACTTCACTACCAACAGTCGATTTCCAAATTCATAAACAGATCACACGCGAGAATGGAGGCGCGACAACGACTCGTGGCGGGCTCTTTACACAACACAGTGATAAATTACTCGACAAGGGCCATTGTGATCCCAACTTGTCTTGTAGCTTTTTCGAACAATCTGTGTAACGCACTTGCAACTAGTCCAAGTATAATTGAACATAATTATATTTTAAGAAATCTACCACAGCGTTGTCTCGCTTCCTATTTCATACGTTTATAACGTAACGAATTATATTCGTAACTGAACCGCTATCACGAATCTCAGCTTATTGTTAAAACAAACTAAATTGACAAATTTTTAAAGGATCATAATTTTTTCCGTTGGTAATTAAACAGAAAGTTTTGGCACTCACGCTTAGAAAGAGAACGTAATTAGATTATTCTTCAGAACAAAACAATGCAAACACGCGGATTATCAAACGTCAAACCTATCCAACCATTTCAAAACTTAATGAAACAACGAAGTCTAATCAATCCAGGGCTGCCAACTGTAAAAAATAGATTTCAAAATTTCTAATTTTAAGTAAGACACTTTTTGTTTTATTTACGAAGAGTCTAGCAGGGACAACCCAACAACGACGTATGAGATTAAATTAAAAAACAACATAACCAGACAAACACGAATGTTTTAATTTCTGTCTTTGTTTCGTCGTTGGCAACCCACAGCCAACACTAACTTATGGAGACTACGAGATATGTCAAAACTAGAACTAATGCTGTGAAACGAAGAGATCTGGGGCTCAGGATATGCATGTTTCGGCTTCAACACCGAGGCAGGAGACACCTGCCCCGCTTTCAAGCTGGAGCGAAGTTGCAGCCAAACTTGGCAACACAGCGCTCTGTAATGCAGCAATAATGTATGTGATATCCTGTAAGTACTTTCCTTAAAAAGGAATAAGTTAACATAAGTCACTTATAAATCGTCGTGAAGTCGTAAGTATTTTCCTAGTATAGTGAGAATTATATGACAAGGTAATAAGGTTATGTAGTAGGTATAAATTGGCACAAACGACAATATAAGAATCATGAATATTACTTCAGACACTGAGTACCTTTAGATCTGCTTTATTATTGTTATTTTGTTTAAATACAAAAGAATGAATAGTATCATAAAATTTTTTCCCAAGTAGATACAATAATTGTATATTTTCAACCTCAAAACATATCATTAAAAGAAGCTCTCGACCAAATCGCGACCTTTAAGGATATGTTAAATGATATACAATCGATATGGATGTGTGGATTCATAACACAAAATCATCGATTCCGAACCGAATAACTGAAAGATATATTAAAAATAATTATTGTTTTTGAAGGTCCTCACTATCTAGTAATATTCGTCCTTTTATAATGCTGTCAATAAAGTCACGCAAATTAAATTAAAAACAAATACTTTATAGTAGGTAGACAGATGAATCAAGGACTCTGATCTAACTGCGACTAAAGACCCTAAAGATCAATGCTGATCATCCATTACCAAATTGTAACATAACCACACCCTAGCACTGCTCGAATCAACCGAGGCCGACGCCCCAGTCTAGATGTAAACATGTCATTATAACTAAATATACTCTCAAACACTAAGGTACGCGGATAAGGCTGCGGACACCCGCTCTACACAACGACAACACGCCGGCCTACCAGGCGACGCCACTCAATTGAATCTGAATTGAACACGTTACAAATTATCGTAAAACATTCACAACTTACAATAGACTCGGATCTGTTTTCAGCACAAGTGTCGGCGCGACCTGAATATTTATGAAATACCTCTTTTCTTTTTGTGTAAATTTGAACACACGTTTGTACTGGAAAGTAATGATAGCTACAAATGAATAATCTCACTTAAGTGCGTGTAAAGTCTCGCTTAACAATACATATATTGAATAACATTAAGGTTCGTTTACACAATTCGTAAATTGATGCAATCTCTGCATTGATTTGTCTAGAGATCACTTGTTCAAATAAAGATCTATAAAACGATGAAGTAAGTAGAACAGTAAACCATACTTCGGTGCCTTTACAACTTAACATGTGTAGATTGCACATACATTTCTATTTCCGGATTTTGTAATACGATTTTCAATTTGTGACAATTTCATTTCGCACAAAATGAATTAAAAATTACAATAGAAATCAAATTCTTGTATCTTAAACTTTGCAATAAAGTTAACGGACCAGTAAAATTAATTCACGAGACAGGCGCCTTTAAATATGTTTAAAATTATAAAATTAATTAAAACAAACGCTCAATAACACACAACGACTAACAATACATTAGCTCTCTGTCTTCTATCTCTTGAGAGAGAACAATACAAATGGCTCAAGGCACGCGGAGGCGCCGGCCGCTACGCTACGTTACGTTACGTAATATAATCATACGTGCGTTGCTCGATACATCACAGTTTACACATTGACGATCCCATACGACGCCGAGGCTGAAATACATACGTGCCTGTAACATACACGACCGTAACAGACACGCCTGCGGCAGACCACAGACACAACAACACAATAGTGCCTCTAACATAACAGACACGCCTGTACATGACAGACACGCCTGTAACATAACAGACATGCCTATAACATAACGGACATGCCTTAACATAACAGACACGCCTGTACATCACAGACATGCCTGTATATAACAGATATACCTGCACATAACAGGCACGCCTGTAACAGGCCTGTCAATATCAGTAGAAGTGACTGTAATTGACCTGAATATAATCGATACGCCTGCGCTCGATCCGCCGATAGCGACAGACGTGCCTGTAACTGGCTCGCTCATAACAGAGGCGTATCAGCCGTTTCAAATATTATTTTTGTATATTTATCGTTTTTCGTATAACTGCCCCCGGATGTTACAGGCAACCGTATTTCCACTCCAGCATCCCTCAAACTCTAATAAACAATATTGCACTATACAATTTAAAAGGAAAAGGAATGAAGTGATTGCATTGTCTTATAAAATACAATTCATAAGGATTTTCTCTTAACAAATTATACAATAATATATTTCCTTTATCCGAAATAAAGCTCGATTGTCGCGTCGGGGCGCGGCTACGTCATCATGTCCTATCCGAAAGGTAAAGCTCGATTCATTGCCCGAAATATTTTGTTTACTCTATAATATAATATGTATTTACGAATACAATTGAAATGCTTCATTTATGGCTGGGGCTGCGTCGCGACGCTTCGAGTGCCCCTCATTATTCCTTTCTGGAATCTAAGGCAAAACTCTGTGGCATCACTCGAGTATCCGAAACCGTCTTAGCTTGTAAGAAAAGATAGACAATCGTGAGGCCAGTTACACTGAAACTGATTTGAAGGTAAAAACAGACACACGTTAACTGAATTACACAATTTAAGCTTACTTAAGTATATTACAGCGTATGACCTCACGACGACGTTGTACAGGAAGATTGTCAACGTGAACGTACGTACAAATTTAACATAGTGTAGCCGGGTATACCGCCATACCAGATATACTATGTGTCTAGTCAAAAAGACTGTGCACTATATTGTTAAGGACATGGCAATGAACCCGTCCACTGTCGTTGCAGGAGTACTTTCAACTGAATTATGCTTTAAAGTGAAAAATCTCAGATCCAAGTTGATATTTCTTTTGGAAAAGTTCAAAAGTAATTTGTAACAATTATTTATAATATTAGTAGCAATTAATACACAAAAGCACATTAAAAGAAATTAATTGCAATTAATCTTATCTTTTCTTTAATTTAATTTAATTTCGTTACAAAATTACTTGACGACGTTCTTATACTTTATCCGCTTGTTTATTTTTAGTTCGTGATTGGAAAATCGGTTCTTAGCAGTATGTGTGACAGATAAGTCCTGTAGTAACAGTTTACACACGATTATAACAAATGAATATATCATTTAAATAAAATACCTAAGCCTGTCGCGTATACTCCACACAAGCATTGATTAGTTTCGGTACATAAAAAACCACGAGACTTTAATAACAAACACATCAGATAATATCTACCTGTTTCTCTCGATCTAAAAGAGAGAAACAGATGTATATTATCCTAAGTTATCGCTTTATAGAGGTTGCTACTTAATACAAAAAATATAATGTAATGTTTTGGTAAATCTTGTCTATTTTTCATACATTCATTTAGAAGTAAGAATACTTATTTTTGATCAGCGATACTGTGAACGTACCAGATATCAGTGTTCTGTCATTAACTTGTGTTTGAATTAAACTTTGCTCATATCCTGCAGCGACAGTCGACGCGTTTATCGTTCGGTTACACTGACGCTTAAAATAGGCTAAACTAATCTTGAATTAATTTTAAAGTAAATCCTTAATCGGAAAATGGGAAAATAGCTTACATGTCAATTAGAACCTTATGTCCATGGAATACGGGCAACCCAATGAAAAATATTGATACTTCTGATTCGTCCCGGCCGTTTAAGGGCAATGAGGGTTTGTATAATCAAAAATTCTATTCGTCGTAAGACTTGCCGTGGTGTATATTAAGGCGTTCTAATGATGATCAAACTGGACCAATCACGTATGATTAAAAACGCCAAAACATCTATTAAACGCGACACCTCCTTGAACGCTCTGGTTCTTAATCTCGACGTAGTTTTTCCCAATCTTTAGTCGCCTCTTTAGACGTAAGTGTAACATTTACAGAAGTGCTGTGTGGTGTAATAGTGTAGTGTCGTGGGCGCGGAGTTATCTACCGGAGTGGTTCAGACGTCCATCAGCTGGTCTCCGATGAGCCGGTCGTGTCGGACGAGCCGGTCGTGTCGGATGAGCCGGTCGTGTCGGACGAGCCGGTCGTGCCGGACGAGCCGGTCGTGTCGGACGAGCCGGTCGTGTCGGACGAGCCGACCGTATCCGAGACGGGCGGCGGGTCGGCCGCGGCGGGGGAGGAAGGTGGCGATGGCTGTTTGCTTTCTTCCTGAGGCTATGATGAAAGAAATTAAATTTAAAACTCTCGATAAACAATTAGGGACCAATGTCCAGCCTCAATTTAACAAAATATCATTTCCATTAGAATTCAGAAAATGGGAGTAACTTCAATAATAACTTATGAACCGTCTATATAAACTTATGAAGCTACATCCGGTTCGAAAACTAAGGAGAAGATACCTGCAAGGCTCAAATTTTAGTGTGAAATTAAGAAAGCATTGCTTTCATTTAATAATTTTAATATTCAGCAAGTAATTTATATAAAGACATTTATGCATCAACATCTATTGCTAAACTAAGCAAGACTTGTAGCTTAGGAACTGGACAGCTGACAAATATAAACATAGAAAATAGTTTACAAAACTAAAATATATGATCAAGCGATTTGTGTAGTGTTGTGATCGAATTAATGGATCCGTTGGATGGTAGCTTGGGCTTCTGCTTTAGAGCCAAACCATAACAAGAGTATAAGTTACATTTTACTAAACGATATATAAACTACTAGCTACACTACTGTGTAGCCAATGAAGTTTTCGGCTTGTCTATACATTAATATAATATGGATTAAACATTCCTCATCCATCACTCTATCTATAAAAACCGGCCAAGTGCGAGTCGGACTCGCGCACCGAGGGTTCCGTACAAACCTGCAAGGTTTACAAAGTTCGTTCATTACGACAATCGAGTCATAACTATGGTATTTTTATTGCAAAATGAAATTCATAACATTACAATGGGGAAAGATGGAGGAGCATAAATATTTTGTAATGTAACTAAAAATTGAAGGTTTTCGGAATTTTTCCTTTATGTGTGCTATAAAACGTTGCTTCATGCCAAATTTCAAGATTCTAGGTCGCCTGGAAGTACCCTTTAGGTTTTGATTCCCTTGCGAGTTTCAAAATATGCAGCTTAAATTGCTGTTTTGTTTTGATTGCGTTAACATAGAAGTTTGATTTTGTTACAGCTTAAAGGTATTATAGACCTGAGTATTTGGTATGAATTTCAATTTAATACCTCTACGCGTTTATGAGGAAATGGGTAGCAAGTTTAAAATTATTAAAAAAATATATATTATGTGATGTAACTAAAAATTTTTGGTTTTCGTAATTTTTCCTTTATCTATGCTATAAGACGTTGCTTCGTACCAAATTTCAAGATTCTGAGTTCACGGGAAGCACCCTGTAGGTTTTGATTCCCTTGCAAGTGTCGAAAATTTGCGGCATAAACGGCTGTATCTTTTGATTGCGTTGGCTTAGAAGTTTGATTTTTTTCACAGCTTCAAGGGACAGTAGACCTGAGTAATTGATATAAATTTCAGCTTCATACCTCCACGCGTTCCTGAGAAAAAGGGTCTTGACAGACGGACGGACGGACGGACGGACAGACGGACAACAAAGTGATCCTATAAGGGTTCCGTTTTTTCTTTTTGAGGTACGGAACCCTAAAAACCTCATAAAAATCCATTGTGTAGTTTTAAAGATCTAAGCATACATAGGGACATACAGAAAAAGCGACTTTATTTCATACTACTTAGTGAAAATTACCTGTTGCGTAGTTATTTCAGATTCCACTTTCCCCGGCGGCACTTCAATACTTTTCTCATCTAAACTTACATCACAGGGCTTCTCTGCTTCATTACTTTGGTCATTCTCTTGGGTATGTCGGGCGTCCTTTTCTTTAGGACTATCTTTTTCCAGCGAATGCTTTTCTTCACCTTTCTGGACGTCCGGATTTGAAATAGGATTTAGATTATCATGTTGTTGGGTATCTCGGTTATGTTGATCGTGTTGCGCGTGTTCGGTGATGTGCACCGGCACGTTGTTGACGATGTCGGCGACGTCCTCGGGCGCCATGCCGCTCATGGCGGTGAGCAGCTTGTTGGCCAGCTCCACACTCGACGGGTCGCACAACTTCTCGAGGTCGCTGTTCAGGCTCAGCCCGCGAATGCTCGCTTCGATTTCCTTTTGGGACGAGTGGTCTGCAATTGGTATGAATGGGTAAAAAATAATGATTTTATTTAGTCCGTAGTTAGATATTTAAAGTATAATATAGTCAAAGTCAAAGTCAATATTTTTTATTCACCTAGATTACATTAGTAATACTTATGAATAGTCTCTATATAAAGCAAATGAAGCTACCTCCGGTTCGGAGACGTGTTCCACAGCAACTAAATACAAATTAATGATGATACAGCGCATCAAAGTTAAGTGAACACACCGTGCTAACGTCACTATTTCATAAAACTAAGAAGAAGTGACGTCGTACAAAATTTCGCAATGTATGTTAGTTAATATCTGTTTAAAGGGTAAAATACAAAAACATGTATTCTATTTATTAGTAGTCTAATTCAATCATCACGTGGATTTAAGTCCTTTACCCATTTATTTGTTATAATTTGATGGCATGAACTGCATACGAAATAACTTTTTTGATAGATTAATTTAGTTTGTGTGATAAGTTTACCAACCGTAAAAAAGGTAATTCCAACCAAGCTAACCGCACGAAGCTCGTGGGTTCGAATCTCACGTTTGCAGTGTGGGAGGTGAATTTTTATATTTCTTTAAAAATTTTAATATAAATATTAGACAACATCACATACATTACTCTGATTCTGTGGTAAGTAGCTAAAACTCTAGTGTTACAGAAATCGGGGATCAAACCCGAAATCTCAAGAGATGGCGCGTCCTCCGTCCGGTTAAGTCCTCTCCGCTCGCCTATCAGCCACGGAGCTCATTTGAAGTAAGTTGATGCATTACAAATAAAAAAAATACCCATAATATATAAAAATGCAAATCGTACCTGAATCCTCGGCATCGTTGTAGGGCCAGAAGGCGCCGAAGTTGTCGGCGGCGGGCGGCGGCGGCGCGAACGGGTCCGCTGCATCGCGGGCGGCGGCCGCGGCGTCTCCCGCGGCGTCAGTCGCGGCGTCACTCGCGGCGGCGGCGGCGGCGGCGGTGAAGGCGTCGAAGTGCGCCCAGGCCGCGCCCGCGCCCGCCTCCGCCTGCGTGTCCGCGCCCGACGCGCTCGAGCTGCTGCTGTTGTCCCACGCTGCACAATATCACGTAATATTACTATTTTGGTCTATTTCATGATTGTAATCGAACAAAGAAAATTTAAGATTTAAATTTAAATGTTTGAGGTTATCTTTATTTTAATATATAATACAATCAAACAATCCAATGCGTTTACGTAAGAAACTCACGTGAGATTGGGGGATGAGGGAGTGGGTTAAAGTAAATCTCACCACGGTGGGGGGAAGGGGACAGAAAATTAAAAAAACACCTCACGTAATTTATGGACGCCCCCCCCTAAGTGGTGGGGAGTGGGGTTGGAAATTTGTATGAAATTTCTATATTTTTGGACTTGAAATTTAAAATGGATTCTCTATAGATGGTGTGGAGGTGCACTAATAATGTATCTTTCGATATAAAAATGATGTGCAAATAAATAGCTCCGCTAGGCCCACTAGTAAACAGATAAAGCACAATTGTGTATGTACTCACGCGAGTGCTGGTCGAACAAGCCCGGCACGCGCGGCAGCTCTCCCTCCTCCGGCTCCGCCTCACCCTCGCCCTCCGCGTCCTCGTCCGCCTCCGGGGAGTCCTCCCACATGTTGCTGAACCGCAAATTATTACTTTTACAACACCGCTCAATATTTTCTATCTAATGAGTACAAGATGTTGACAAAAAGATATGTTTACTATCGAAAAATCTCAAAACTAGAAACTTGAAGCTTTAAACTGCTCATTTGAATATTTCAGTTGGTACGACCATGAAAATGCAGACAATTAAAAAACCAGGGTTGAAAATATCCGATATTTATAATAAATATCAATTTATCGGATATTTATGATATATACCCTTAAACCCTGTAAAAAACGTAAAAATAATGGGGTTTTTTATCCTTTAATTTTTTCGTCTAGTGTAGATTGGAGGGTTGCATAAAAATATATTTGATGAATAATAATAATATACAACCGCGCTTACACGACTCGGAGCTCTCAATTAGGCTGTCCATTAACTCTCTCAATTAGTATGCATGCTATACATTTTTAATATTAATATTTATTTCTTTTACACAAATGAAATTTACGAAATAGAAAAAATTCTCCTTTTTTTAACACGCTTTTATTAGCTCGGGTTGTATGTATCTATGTATGTAACGGAAACTTTGAATCTTAATTTGACCCACTTCCCGGTCTTTGATTAAGATGAAATTTTGCACACGCTCTGAGTTCTGATGACAATACATGACTAGCTAAGAAACGTCATTACAAATCCAATATGGCGGCCTCCCCAAGATGGCGAACTGACTGTTTGAAATGCACTTCCATGATATGGGTATCAAAAGAAAGGGTTTGCTGTCAGGAATACGAAAAAAATAGTCACGTGATTCAAATCCAATATGGCGGGCGTCCAAGATAACGGACAGGCTATTTGAAATGCACCCCTATGATATGGGTATTAAAAGAAAGGGTTTGCTGAATGGGATACGAAAAAGAATTATATAATTATTGATACATGAGAAAACTAAAAAGTAGAAAATAAAAATAATAGTTTAAAAAACTAAAAAACACGTTTTTAGCTCGCACTAAAAATTACAAAATAATTCCACGCTTTCTTTCTTAAATGTCTGAATTATTTTGTAATTTTTAGTGCGAGCTAAAAGCGTGTTTTTTAGTTTTTTAATATAATTATAACTAACGACCCGCCCCGGCTTCGCACGGTTGTAATGTAAATACTTAGAAATATTGGCTTTTCCATTCTTTATTACAAATAAAAACCTTCCTCTTGAATCACTCTATCTCTTAAAAAAAACGCAACAAAATCCGTTGCGCAGTTTTAAAGATTTAAGCGTACAAAGGGACAGAAAAAGCGAATTTGTTTTATACTAAGTAGTGAAAATACACCGCGAGTTGCACGTAAGTGGACCGCTGGCCGTGGATCGGACAGGCCTGCTCTAATCAATCAAATTGACCATTCCTGACATATACTGTAAAAACATCGATATATCAGATAATAACGTTCTACTTACTCGAAACGTTGACTCGCCAACTCTAAGAAATCATTCTTTGAACCTTCACCCTAGGAATGAAAAATAATATCATTTTATAACAATTTAAAAACTCAATAACAAAAATTAATTGTAATTGTTAATTCACATAAATAAATACCTTATCAACACCTTCGAGATCAATCTTGTCCGCGTAGAACTCTGTTGAATCATTTGCATTGCACATCTAGAAACAATAGTTAAATCATTTTTATTCAATACTACAAACTATAAAATTTATTTTATTACTGACAAGGAAAAGAAAAAACTATAACGCAGAAGCACATTTTATTTTTATTTTGACTAGATCTTTTTATGTATAATAATTTGCCGAAACTGGTATAGGAGAGATTTAATAGCAAAAGGGCGCCCTAGAGTGGGACTAGGGTCTCGGTGCTGGCAGTTATTAAGAGATTATAGCATAATGTACTTTGGGGGACTATTTTTAATTGTGCACTAAGACCTACAGTTCATTTTTAATCTTTTTATGAAAATATTTTTTAATTTGGAGTAATTTATTTTACAATAGACAAATTACATTTTATGTCTTGGTGCAATATTAGATTTATTTTTTATTTTTATTTAGTTCGGGCCATTGGATAAAAAAAGCATGCCAGTTCTTAATAAAAAATAAGTTATTAATTCAGCTGTCTTTGTAATACAAATTCCAAAGTTTCTTACTGAAGTTATAAGTTTACCCATTATATTATCATTCTCGATCAGTTATCATTGCTCTAGCGACAAACTGTTTCTCCACATAAATGAGGGTATAAAGTTCCTGTTCAAGGTTTGGTCTCGATGCCCCCCCCCCCCCTCCCCCCCGTCCCTCCTACGCTGCGACGGTGACGTGTGCTTACCTCGTTGTACGCGTCGGCGCCGATGTCCATCGGCATGTCGTCCAGGCTCGCCGTCGCCGTTACGTCGATGAACTCGTATATGTTCTCCGACGGGTAGTAGCCGCCCTGCACAGGACACCGCGCTTAGTACACACACTATAATAGGCGAAGGCGGACAAACATTTGTTTTAGTCCGTTCTTAGGTGATTGAAATAAGAATAGAAATAAATTATTTTTGAAGTAACGTCACACGTGCTGCTACGAAGAGAAAGGGACAGAAAGAAGGCTGTTTGGAGCCTTGTTTTGTCGCAGCCATTCATTCAAAACTGGGTTCTAGTCAACTGCTACGTGATCGGTTATTTAAATTTCATGGTGATATGTCTGTCAACGTCATGCCAAAAATTCAAACTCAAATATTTCTTTATTCAAGTAGGTTACATGTAACACTATTGAATCGTCATTGAATACAATGCAAAGTGATTCTACTTGCGGTTCGGAACCTATATTTACCGAGAAGATGTATGACGCATGTGCCAGCCATCGCTTCACTCAACCATATTGAAGGGAATGTAACGACCCGCTATAAATAGCTCATAATGGTTGAACCTCACGCCTCTTCATATGCGAGAGCCTCCATTGCCCGATAAGAACGTCGATGTCGTGTTTTGAAAGGCAAGTCAAGCCGTCGGGCGAAGCTATGATTCAAATAGATCCGGTCGTGGAGGCCAAGACGGCTATCGCTCCAACGCCATAACTAGGGTCTTTAAATAACAATCATAGATCATTAATGCAGGGACAGAAGCGAACCTCGGGCTGCGCAATAGATAATAATTAGACATCGGATTATATGCACTATCAAAAGGCTGAAATATGCATGCAAATATGCATTTAAAAAGTGCGAAATATACATTAAATATGCACAATTAAAATAAATTGCCATAATAATTTACGTTTATGATTAACACAATCTAATTTAAAAAAAAATCATTTATATTTATAAGGATGCTAACGGGTACGATATTTCGATATCAAATCCGTTGTCATCGCGATGTGGGTTCCTCTCTTGCTTACCATCAGGCTGGGAGGAGCCAATATACTGCGCTACTATAAAAAAAAAGGTATTTGTCACGATTTTTTTTTGCGACAGTGAACTCGGAAGGCCGTTACTTTGTTCAATATTTTTTTCTATTGTTTCCATGGACGGGTATAGTGAAAAGATTTTAGTTTCTCAATTGTATCGGTTATATTGTTAAAATGTGTAAACTACATTATACAACATGCCAAACACGTATTCTTAACTATGGAAATAAGCACTATCAATTAAAAAGTATCAAAATATGCAATAACGCTCTAAAAATATAATTATATGCATTTGCATATGCAAACATGCAAATGCATATAATCCGATGTCTAATAATAATAAATAAATGCGCCAGACGATCACACCAATCACCTGGTCTCAAACTAAGGTTTCCCTTTGAACTATGAGTACCAGATGACGGATACTAACCGGGGGCGTCATCCCAGCACACCCAGACTCGAGTGAATTTAGAAAAGTTCGTTTTCCAAATCGATCTGACCGGGAATCGAACCCGGGACCTTTCGCGCTCTGGCCACCTACCTTAGCGGTGCGCCACCTCGGTCGTCATAGATGCACAACCGGAATAGTATGAGAATGAAGAAGTAAGTAGGAGCGGTGTGGTCAGTTACCAGCGGCGTGTCGTGGCGGTGCAGCACGGCGGCGAGGTCCCCCTGGCGGAAGCGGTCCCAGCGGGCGGCCAGGGCCGGCATGAGAATGAAGAAGTAAGTAGGAGCGGTGTGGTCAGTTACCAGCGGCGTGTCGTGGCGGTGCAGCACGGCGGCGAGGTCCCCCTGGCGGAAGCGGTCCCAGCGGGCGGCCAGGGCCGGCATGAGAATGAAGAAGTAAGTAGGAGCGGTGTGGTCAGTTACCAGCGGCGTGTCGTGGCGGTGCAGCACGGCGGCGAGGTCCCCCTGGCGGAAGCGGTCCCAGCGGGCGGCCAGGGCCGGCATGAGAATGAAGAAGTAAGTAGGAGCGGTGTGGTCAGTTACCAGCGGCGTGTCGTGGCGGTGCAGCACGGCGGCGAGGTCCCCCTGGCGGAAGCGGTCCCAGCGGGCGGCCAGGGCCGGCATGAGAATGAAGAAGTAAGTAGGAGCGGTGTGGTCAGTTACCAGCGGCGTGTCGTGGCGGTGCAGCACGGCGGCGAGGTCCCCCTGGCGGAAGCGGTCCCAGCGGGCGGCCAGGGCCGGCATGAGAATGAAGAAGTAAGTAGGAGCGGTGTGGTCAGTTACCAGCGGCGTGTCGTGGCGGTGCAGCACGGCGGCGAGGTCCCCCTGGCGGAAGCGGTCCCAGCGGGCGGCCAGGGCCGGCATGAGAATGAAGAAGTAAGTAGGAGCGGTGTGGTCAGTTACCAGCGGCGTGTCGTGGCGGTGCAGCACGGCGGCGAGGTCCCCCTGGCGGAAGCGGTCCCAGCGGGCGGCCAGGGCCGGCATGAGAATGAAGAAGTAAGTAGGAGCGGTGTGGTCAGTTACCAGCGGCGTGTCGTGGCGGTGCAGCACGGCGGCGAGGTCCCCCTGGCGGAAGCGGTCCCAGCGGGCGGCCAGGGCCGGCATGAGAATGAAGAAGTAAGTAGGAGCGGTGTGGTCAGTTACCAGCGGCGTGTCGTGGCGGTGCAGCACGGCGGCGAGGTCCCCCTGGCGGAAGCGGTCCCAGCGGGCGGCCAGGGCCGGCATGAGAATGAAGAAGTAAGTAGGAGCGGTGTGGTCAGTTACCAGCGGCGTGTCGTGGCGGTGCAGCACGGCGGCGAGGTCCCCCTGGCGGAAGCGGTCCCAGCGGGCGGCCAGGGCCGGCATGAGAATGAAGAAGTAAGTAGGAGCGGTGTGGTCAGTTACCAGCGGCGTGTCGTGGCGGTGCAGCACGGCGGCGAGGTCCCCCTGGCGGAAGCGGTCCCAGCGGGCGGCCAGGGCCGGCATGAGAATGAAGAAGTAAGTAGGAGCGGTGTGGTCAGTTACCAGCGGCGTGTCGTGGCGGTGCAGCACGGCGGCGAGGTCCCCCTGGCGGAAGCGGTCCCAGCGGGCGGCCAGGGCCGGCATGAGAATGAAGAAGTAAGTAGGAGCGGTGTGGTCAGTTACCAGCGGCGTGTCGTGGCGGTGCAGCACGGCGGCGAGGTCCCCCTGGCGGAAGCGGTCCCAGCGGGCGGCCAGGGCCGGCATGAGAATGAAGAAGTAAGTAGGAGCGGTGTGGTCAGTTACCAGCGGCGTGTCGTGGCGGTGCAGCACGGCGGCGAGGTCCCCCTGGCGGAAGCGGTCCCAGCGGGCGGCCAGGGCCGGCATGAGAATGAAGAAGTAAGTAGGAGCGGTGTGGTCAGTTACCAGCGGCGTGTCGTGGCGGTGCAGCACGGCGGCGAGGTCCCCCTGGCGGAAGCGGTCCCAGCGGGCGGCCAGGGCCGGCATGAGAATGAAGAAGTAAGTAGGAGCGGTGTGGTCAGTTACCAGCGGCGTGTCGTGGCGGTGCAGCACGGCGGCGAGGTCCCCCTGGCGGAAGCGGTCCCAGCGGGCGGCCAGGGCCGGCATGAGAATGAAGAAGTAAGTAGGAGCGGTGTGGTCAGTTACCAGCGGCGTGTCGTGGCGGTGCAGCACGGCGGCGAGGTCCCCCTGGCGGAAGCGGTCCCAGCGGGCGGCCAGGGCCGGCATGAGAATGAAGAAGTAAGTAGGAGCGGTGTGGTCAGTTACCAGCGGCGTGTCGTGGCGGTGCAGCACGGCGGCGAGGTCCCCCTGGCGGAAGCGGTCCCAGCGGGCGGCCAGGGCCGGCATGAGAATGAAGAAGTAAGTAGGAGCGGTGTGGTCAGTTACCAGCGGCGTGTCGTGGCGGTGCAGCACGGCGGCGAGGTCCCCCTGGCGGAAGCGGTCCCAGCGGGCGGCCAGGGCCGGCATGAGAATGAAGAAGTAAGTAGGAGCGGTGTGGTCAGTTACCAGCGGCGTGTCGTGGCGGTGCAGCACGGCGGCGAGGTCCCCCTGGCGGAAGCGGTCCCAGCGCGCGGCCAGGGCCGGCTGCAGGGCGGGGGCGGGCTCCATCGCGTCCAGGGCCGCCCCCGCGCGGCGCAGGGCCGCCACCACGTGCCCCATGTACGCACTGCGCGCCACGCCGCCTCTGCCGAGGACACCAACAAGCTTGAGACTAACGACTAACTATAAGCTCACGCTTATACGCCTCGATTTTAAAACAATATCGAAATAAGAGGTAGGGCATAGCGATTTATCCGAAGACTGCAGCCAAATAACAATCACTTCTGTGTTGTTGTGTTCCTGCGTGTGAGTAAGGTTTCCTGAGCTCTTGAGGTAGCAAGGGTCAAGCCTTCAAGGTAAGGGCGACAAGTCCAGTAACATATTTATTATACAAATACTTGTCGCCCTTAAACTGATGAGATTAATCTTGAAATGTATTAATAAAAAAATCTGTTAAATAAAACTGTTCCAAAAATCATAATTATAATTTTTTACTTTTTATATCGTTACAAAAATCGCTTCACAATATCTCACATAAAATGATTGTCCAAAAAGTCTGGATTTATGTTTATTATTTTCACACAAAACCTACTGAACGAATCTGGATGAAATTTGATAAAAAAAAAATAAGATACTAGAACAAAATATTTGACACTCTTTAACCCGAAATACCGCGAGCAATGTCACAAGCAACAGCTACATTATTATAATCAAAACACTGTCTACAAGGCTAGATCACAATAGTATTCTAATATGCAAATACTTACTTTTTGTTTTCATTCTCTTCGAACACGTCCATTAGCCTCGTTAAGAGATCACATTCTACTAGCAACTGCAAAAAATAATAATGCATCTTTAAAATTACTTCTTCCTTTTTTTTAACTTATTATTAACTATGAATTACCAATGGTATGATGGTAACTAAATCTGCCACATTCTAGTTACTTATATGACTAAACATGTGAATTGTGATTAGGTATAGAGACAAATAATTAACCACAGTATAATCGACTTGAAAACTATAGCAATGGTTGATCTCTTAAGAGAACGGTGTTCAGGGGCAAGGAAATTACCGGCAAACCTCAAGCAATAAAAAAACAGAGAAAGAAAAATCTTAATTCGTCGGCGACATACTCTATTCAAAGATTTCTTAATATGAAGAAGATTTTTTAATATTATTTTCCCAAGTAGATAGGTATAGGCTTGACCATTAATATTTTATTAAAATTATTTTAGTTGTGAAATGGATGATCTTACTTTAAAAACACAGTTTGTAAACATTTATTTTCTAGATGTTAGTTCGTTACGTTACGTCTTTTTCTTTCACGCCAAAAAGGACTAGGTAAATGGATTTGTATGAAATGTGATGGGACGAGAGATGACTAATTCGATTGTTGATATTTTTTATCCCAAAATAACGCGGGCAAACTTGCGGGCAAGAGCTTGTAATAAATACATTTTCAAAATGTGTTATTTATTGTGTACATATTCATTAATTACTCGAACAATTCTGGACCTATTTGTAACTTTTTTTTTGTTATGAGGTTTCATTTTTAATAATAAATCCTAATATATATTTCACGGGCCAAATCCGCTCTCGATATCATCTCAAGCGCCATAGTAACGTCAACTGTGTCTGTGCATACGTACGTATCTCGCGTACTGCGTGCGGTAGACCTTGTTGCTGAGCGCGTGCTTGATCAGCGTGTACGCCTGCGCGTGCAAGAAATTGTTGTTCGGGTACTCGAACATCATGTCCACCACCACGCCCGGCGTGCCTGCAACACGACCACCAATATGTGAACTGAAGAGTTAAAGAGAGATAGGGCATAGCGATTTAAAGCTCGAACTGGAGCAACCTGACTGGAAAAATACCTCCACCTTAGAGAAGACCGCAGCCAAATAACAATCACTTCGGTGTTGTTGTGCTCCTGCGTGTGAGTAAGGTTTGCAGAGCTCCTGAAGGGTGGTACATTAGTAGCAGTGGTCAAGCCTTCAAGGTAAGGGCGACAAGTCCAGTAACAGATTTATTATGCTGTACTTGTCTTGACTTGGCTGCAGCAGCGCCTGGTGCAGCAGCGGCAGGAGCGGCGCAGTACGTACCGAGCGTCAGCATGGTGCCGGCGACCTCCTCCACCTCGGAGAGCGCGAGGTGCGCCAGCAGCGCGGCCACCTGCACGCGCGGCAGCCCCACGCGGCCGGGCCCCCCCCGCGGCGGCTGCAGCAGCGCCTGGTGCAGCAGCGGCAGGTGCGGCGCCACCGCCAGCTCCACGCTCGTCCGCTCCGACTCGCACTCGCCGCCGCTGGAACACGATACATCCCAAATAACTCACTTGTGTGTCACGCACGGTTTCCTACCGGTTGTTAACTGGTGACCGGTATTGTTTGGTACACTTTACATATATTATAGAACTTTCTATGATTCGGCGAAACGTTGTTCGCTATAATAATGAAACAACGCTAATAGGTTGTTCGAAAACGAGCGAGTGAACGAGTTTATTGGGTCATTTAGACACATACATTCATTCGTACAGCTAGGTGGCACCACTTGTATTAATTTTGATAGAAAGTCAACAGGTATAACGTGCGCGCCGTGAACACGCCCTGCAGCAGCGCGCGCACGCCGGCCTATAGTGTAGTCATGAGGGTCACTCACAGGATGGGGTCCCGCTCGAGCAGCGCGCGCAGCACGTGCGCGCCGTGCACGAGCGCGTGCGGGCGCGCGCGCGGCGGCGCCGTGAACACGCCCTGCAGCAGCGCGCGCACGCCGGCCTATAGTGTAGTCATGAGGGTCACTCACAGGATGGGGTCCCGCTCGAGCAGCGCGCGCAGCACGTGCGCGCCGTGCACGAGCGCGTGCGGGCGCGCGCGCGGCGGCGCCGTGAACACGCCCTGCAGCAGCGCGCGCACGCCGGCCTATAGTGTAGTCATGAGGGTCACTCACAGGATGGGGTCCCGCTCGAGCAGCGCGCGCAGCACGTGCGCGCCGTGCACGAGCGCGTGCGGGCGCGCGCGCGGCGGCGCCGTGAACACGCCCTGCAGCAGCGCGCGCACGCCGGCCTATAGTGTAGTCATGAGGGTCACTCACAGGATGGGGTCCCGCTCGAGCAGCGCGCGCAGCACGTGCGCGCCGTGCACGAGCGCGTGCGGGCGCGCGCGCGGCGGCGCCGTGAACACGCCCTGCAGCAGCGCGCGCACGCCGGCCTATAGTGTAGTCATGAGGGTCACTCACAGGATGGGGTCCCGCTCGAGCAGCGCGCGCAGCACGTGCGCGCCGTGCACGAGCGCGTGCGGGCGCGCGCGCGGCGGCGCCGTGAACACGCCCTGCAGCAGCGCGCGCACGCCCGCCGCGCTGCCCAGTCGCGCCGCCAGCGCCCAGCTCGTGCGCGCCCTGCACCACAAACATAGGCACTCACTTGTTGCTACACATATAACTCTATACTTGTGTTGTTCAAGCCTGAACATATTCAATAAGTTGCAGTGGCGCAGCTAGGGGAGGGGGCGGTGGGGGCGGCCTGGCTGTGACCATCAGTAGTCAATGAAAAATTAAGCAGTAGTGGTGTCATTTCTGCAATTGAAGAACTTTACAGAAATGCAAACTTAGAAACCAGAGGCGCTGAACTAAAACTTATGCATAGGGTTGCCACCCGTACTTTATAATTTGATTCTATGGACAAAGGTTGCCAGGTTGATGTCGTGTGTACCGATTATTCGAAAGCCTTCGATAAAATATCTCATTCTTCGTTAATAGCCAAACTTGAAGCTATCGGTATACATGGCGATTTGCTTAGATGGTTATCGTCATACCTTAGAAATAGGTATCAGGCCGTTACAGTCAAGGGTTACTTGTCAACATTTATTCCTATTACCTCAGGAGTTCCTCAAGGTTCTCATCTCGGACCCTTACTTTTCAATATATACATTGATGATGTAACTAATTGTTTTCGAAATTCTAAATTATTACTATATGCTGACGATACCAAAATTTTATGTCAGATCACAGCTCGAGTACGCATCAGTAGTGTGGAACCCAATGTATGCTAAATACTAATTGGTATGTTAGAAAATATTCAAAATAAATTTATTAAAAAGCTTAAATATAGATTTTAAAAAATTAAGACCGAAAATATTGAATTATTGTGTACCCGACGGGAACGCAGAGATCAGATTCTCTTATATAAGATAATCCATAATTTAGTAGATTCACCATACCTATTACACAAGTTAATTTTTAAATGCTGTAGACTCAATGCACGTTACAAGGACACATTTCTTACAACCATCTGTAGTACTAATTATAAAAAAAACACTTTCCTTAAACGGACTTGCGACAAGTATAATAAAAAGTATGGACACATCGATATATTTCACGAAAAAATTTGTCATTTTCGTTACTTTCTTAAGAAGCAATAATTATGTAGTTATTTATTTAGTAAAACAGAGTGTATATTGTTAAAATAAGACATAAGAGAGATAACTATTGGTGGAAATTGTTTAAGGCAAATGTGTTATTTACTTAATTTATTATATCTGTAATACAATGATGCTATTTTTTTCCTGAATAAATAAATAAATAAATAATAAAGTATTGTACTACGTTATTTATGGTAATTATATTCTATACTTTAAAATAATAATAAAGTAAAATACTTTATATTGCATGGTTTGATTTCTGGTGGAATCATATTTTTCGTTAACTGAAAAGAGATTGCCCGTAGCCACTTAATAAAACTACTTGTTGTTGACGACCTCGGTGGCGCAGTGGCTAAGGTAGGCGGCCAAAGCGCGTAAGGTTCCGGGTTCAATTCCCGGTCAGGTCAATTTGGAAAACGAACTTTTCTAAATTGACTTGGGTCTGGGTGTGCTGGGATGACGCCCCCAGTTGGTTCCGTCGTCTGGTACTCATAGTACAAGGGAAAACCTTAGTTTGAGACCAGATGATTGGTGTGATTGTCTGGCGCATTTATTTATTTATTTATTTATTTATTACTTGTAATAAAATTGTAGTGTCACAATATTTTTCTTGGGGAAAAAAAGTTAAAATATTTTACAATATTCCGGTATTTTTCACTAAAATTCCTTTTTGAAGTAATTTTAAAAAATATATAAGTAATTTTATTGTTTCCTATACATTTGACAATTTCAGTTATAAGGGAAAGTAGGGAGGTGTACGTCTTGAAGTATAACAAAAGCAATCGAATCGATTCAATTTTTTTCAAATAATCTGCAGTAACGAAACGATGTGAATGCTTTCCAATCATTATGGTTAGATACCCATTTTAATTAAAAATGTTTTAATTGTGTAAGAAATATTTACATAATATGTTAAACTGTTATCAAATAAAAAAAGATAGACAAATAAACATAAAATCGATTAACATCTGGTTAATGTCACATCACCCAATAACAGTGAATATTTGACGACTGTTATATTTATCTTTGTCAAAAGAATAGGTCCTATATGTATTATTTTTATAACCTACAATACAATGTGTTTTTTTTTAATATCTTCAAACTCCGGAAACAAGAATAGGTATAATTTCGTAGGAAAGATATACATAAATAACTTACTTTAGATAACCTATTTTGATCATGACACATAAATCTTTAGGTCAGTACATTTATCCATAGTACTTTGGGCACTGTCCTTTATCGATTAATGTATAATAAAAAAATAATACTAATCAAAAATAAATTGCACTTTATTTTTATACTGTGCACTTTTTTTCTTACCTATAATAACCAATGTACTTAAATTCCAAAAAAAAGGTTTCAACCCTACTTATGCATGCTGCGTGCAACTTCCCGTTTATGACTTTTTTTAATACTGTGCTTCGGGAGGAGCCGCTCCGGGTGCCACTTGCCACACTCCGTGGATTCTGTGCTAAGTAGCTTAAGGCACACATGTGTTACAAAAATCGGAAACAACGACGGTGTAGTGTATGACTAACCACTCTCACATCTGTACGTGCACACAATATATAAACAGTGTCAATCTATAATAAAGGACTGTTCGTCATAAGCAACTAAACTAAGTGTTTGACTCAGCTCCCGAGCCCGCCATCACATGGCGACCCTGCCAGCGCTGCCTCGCGGCAGCTGGCCGGGGCTCTCGCGAAAATTAAAAATATAAATAATAATTTTAAATATTTTAAGAAAATATATTAAATAATAAAACATAAAATATTTTCACTAATATACAATGAAATAAAATATGGAAAAAAAACAAAATTTAAATAATCCGCGTAATAAAAAAAAACTGGATAAGACGATCATGTAAACCAGCTATAAGGTTGCTAAAATATAAAAGACGTTAAGATGGTTGGTGAAAGCAAGGTGCCGGGTGATGTTGAAATCTCATGAAGGACACCATAAGCTGGGTGCCGGGTGTTGTAGCAGTCAGATGAGATGCCAGAAGAACCGCGCCGGGAGTGGTACGAGTCTAAGATGGAAGGATGGTGAAGCCGATAGTCAAATGCGCAGAGCAAGAACATCGAAGATGATTGAAGATAACAATATCCTTTTTCAAATTTAATATCAATTAAGTTACTAATTTTATCTCGTTTCAAATTTTCGTTCCTCACCTTCCGTATTAGTTTCATTGTATTTTGTATTTAGGTAAAGAGTAGATATAATATCTTAAACAGACGCGAGTAGACAAGTATTTTTATTTTTTCAAAATAAGTAGAACGTACGTAAAATTTAGAAATATTCGGTTGTTAGAATTTCAAAATTCATATGCAAAAAGAAAGTTGGTTAGGTTTAAATACCTTACATTGTTTTAAAAAATATAATAAAGATGTCAGTAAAGTTAGTAAGGTATTAATCGTTTTATACAGTGCCAGTGTATTGGAATTCATTTTTAATTATGAAGTATTTGGGTAGCGTAACGTGAACTTTTTGTATAAAAATAGCATTTTTGAAATTTTACGTACTTTTAGTAATAAAACGTTTACCGACTTTCATTAAATTAAAATAATTACAAACTCAAATTACAGGTTTAAAATTATAGTAATTAAACTCGAATAATAAATAGCATGGTTTTTCTTATATTTTGCAACGCTGCAGTAGATAATAGATATTTAATTGCCGAAATTATTTAATGGCTAGATATATGTCGAAAAAGTTTTTATTTTCAACATTAAATTAATTTTAAATTGTCTTCGTACAGTTGTAGGTACAATAATAAATTAGTAGATACGATCTTAGGTTTCTTTCCATATTTGACCGCATGCATCTCGCGATAATGACACATACTCAAAGTTATGCAGCGCATCTTGTTACATAATACAATCATAGCGCAAACTGCTGATGCAGAAGTATTGTAACGTCGCTATGGCTATCTTTCTTTTTAATAACAATTCGTTTAAATTAAATTTGATATTCTTGTAACTTTATTATACATTGTTATCCAATATTAAAAGCGCAAATGAACATCTTACATTGAATACTTACTTAATAAATACGTTTGAATTTGATAGATTTCACTAAGAAAACGTTAGATTATTTTTAAAGGATAGCAGATACCTATCAAATTTTATTTCTCTTTAATTAATAAAAATGGCTACCAAATATTTACGATAAATGAAGGATTATGAATAAATCCAAGATTATGACTTAAAATAAGAAAGAAAAGAATAAGAAACGTAGTAATAATTTGTCAGCTGGTAGGATTGTATTAAATATCTTTTGTACCATTAGAGTACAACTAGTTACATTCCGGACATAGATTTAAATTGTTATATTAATTGATTGAAATTGAATGCATTATATTTAAATGAATAGATAGTTTTTGTAATGAATTTGATGTGACAAATTGTACTAAAAATATATTGTCATACCATTGGACTGATCACCCATGAGTAGGCATTATTATTTGTTAGAATAATTATGTTTGAAGATAAGTGTATGAAGTTTGTTGTAGAGTGAATTTTAGGGATAAGTTATTATTACGAAAACCTTTAAGTGGTGTTATTGAGACTCTGTATGTGAGTTGGAAATCAGTGAGCTACTCGTATGTGCTCATTACAATAAACACGGTGTCGAATCCTTCAGTTTGATCATGGTGTAAACAAAGCTTTCTCTGTGAAAACAGTTGGAGATCTGAAATATCTTAAAAGGCCAACCGATGTAATCAAAGTAGATAGATAACTACTATAAAAAGTATGAGGTACTAGATAGGGTACAGATCCTTCATTTGATCATAGTGTAGACGAGCTTCTCTCTGTGAAAATAGTTGGAGATGACGCATCTTAAAACTAATCCTTTCTATTAATTAGGTTGTAAATAAGCTTAATAAATGTTATTACTGAAAATAATAAATGAAAGTCGACTATTTTGTTGGTACTAAAATGAGGTAAATATGAGAAATAAAGATGAATATAAGATATTATAATGAATATTATAAAAAGGGACCTGCAGGCCCTCATGTGTGAAAAAAAAAGCCCAAAGAGTTTTGAGAAGAATAGGGTAAAGTTATGAAACGACGTAAAACGTAAAGTTAATACGAGTACAAAGACTCCTAATAGGAACAGTGGATGATATGTGTTATGGAATTATAATTTACTTGGATATGACAATGATGAATACAATAAGGAGAAATAAAAATATGATTTAAGAAAAAACGAAAAGGACAATATTTTTATATAATACTGTACAAATAGTTACTGGAAAGTTATAATTAAATACTTTTTCTGTGACTTGTCTACTCTGCTCTTTTATCTTATTAATTACTATAGAAATGTAATCTTATAAAGTTTTATACTATTATTGTATTTTTTTTTAGTTGATTATAAATAAATAGTTTTGTCCAATTTAGATAATAACAGTTGTGTTGAAAATAAAAGTTAAAAATAAACCATAAAAGTACATGCTTACTGTTTTCTGAAATGACACATTTATCATTTTGTTTGGGTACTTAACTAATTTTTTTGTACTAATCAAACTTAGTACATTAATTAAACGTTTTTTTTAAAATAGAGATTGGCTTTTAAAATATTTTGTTTTTAAGGTTAAATGTTCTTAAATATATTTCGTATACATTGAAACAACCAAAATTATGATTGAACTTTATACTTAGAATTGAATTGGATTATCTTATTTAAAATTTGATATTGTTTAGTTATCAAACTTTTGTGTAAAAAAAAAACCTTGTAAGATTTTGTTACCAAAAAAAACTATTATTGTTTTTTTTTTCTCAATAAAAGGGGAGGTGTAGTGTATGACTAACCACTCTCACATCTGTACGTGCACACAATATATAAACAGTGTCAATCTATAATAAAGGACTGTTCGTCATAAGCAACTAAACTAAGTGTTTGACTCAGCTCCCGAGCCCGCCATCACAACGGTGCCACAACAACCAGACCCGAGGTAATATGGAAAAGTTATTTTCCCACATTCAACAAGTAAAACTGGCAAGAACACTCGACACTTACTCTTTTCAAAATAACAATGTTTCACTGTACTAGGTATAGTTATATATATTTTGAAACCTACTGAAATAAAATAAACAAAGTCAGATTTTCATCAAAATTGGAATGAGATAATCTAGTAGTTCTATACAATATTGTCATAAGAAGTAATTATTTGTTTTTTAGCCGTTTTTTATTACACAATGTTTTATAGTAAGACCAAGTAAGATATTTAAAAAAAAATTGTGACATTTGATGTTTATCTTTATAGTACTTACGGCAGTATGTCTAGCTCCTAATCTACTTTCAATCCCATGATAAAACTTTGCAAGCATGTTCTACACTTAATTAATTATTTTTAGGAAATAAAATAAAAGAAATCAAAATGGTCGAACTTAGTGAAATTCAAGGTAAAAAAATTCAATCGCCTTTTGAATTAAAAAAAAAAAAGTATTTCCAAAAATACAATTTAAAAGCTCATTAAATGAAGTTCCAAATTCAGAGGTTTCCTTTGTTTATTCTATAATTTTATGACTCAGTAAATGGCCTTGAATTACTGCATACCCGCCGGTTGGTCAAAATTTCAAAGTCCCATAAATCCTGAACCAGTCATTAAATTACAAAAATATTTAGTACACATATCAGGGATATGTATAGGTAGAACATACTCAAATTTTACTAAAATCGAAAACATCGACTTTTTTTACTTGTCCGCTTCGCGTAAATGCCCCATAGGTTTTTAACAAATGGCAGCCTTAAATTTTTCATAAGAAGTTAAATATTACTGAATTACGACGAATATAAAAACCAATGAAAAAATCGATATTGAAGTATATATTGATCTAGTATTAATCGCACGGAACACCGCCAGGTGTCATATGCTTTCAAAAACAGTTCAAGCCTTAATAGGCTAGGAGAGGCCTATGTCCAGCAGACATAATAAACTTTCACAATCCATCTTACACTCAAGTACTTTGAAAGAATCGTAATGATAGCGCGATGTAAAGTACACCCAACGCCATCTATTGATATATCTTGGAACTAAACACTGTCTAGTTTGCTTTATCAATAAATTGAATATTGTTATGCTTATATTCGTTGCATGATTTATTTGAACAATATTGTTTTTGATAAACCGAAATTCAAATTTAGATTTGGTAAGTTGATGTAAAGTTTTGATAAAATTGTGTAATCAAATTGATCCAGGATCTAGCTCTACGATCCATATAACTATTTAAAAAACGCAACTCTAACAAAAACGTTTAACATGGAGGAAGGTTATTGTAATGATAAGGTTTTACCTTCCAATAAAACCACCATTGTGCTCCTCACCTTGTCCGGGTAATAGATAAACGCCCGGACAAGGATCGGAGCACAATGGTGGTTTTATTGGAAGGTAAAACCTTATCATTGTGCATCCTCACCTTGTCCGGGTAATAGATGAGAGAGCCATTGCAGATTCTAAGTAAAACACGTTTATTTCGTCTGGCAACACTGGTTTCCCGCTTCTGATATTCATTTACCCGCCAATTTCCTACAACAAACCGAATTACCCCCACCAGAGTGGGGGCAGCCAAGCATTTTGGCGGCGTTACTTTCCTCATTGTTCTCATCAGGTGAATTAAAACGCCCGGACAAGGATCGGAGCACAATGGTGGTTTTATTGGAAGGTAAAACCTTATCATTGTGCATCCTCACCTTGTCCGGGTAATAGATGAGAAATGTCTGTTATCACCTGGTGAGGGGTAATGAGTAAAATTCTGAGGTAAAATTAAATTATGTCATGTAGGTGCATTCATGCGGTGTGTCATAAACATATGCAAGCGTATAGTCACATACATCTAAAATACTTATTATAATGTTCATGAAACATGAAGTCTTTAGAAATAAGAAATAAATTAAATTAACCATTCTTTATTGAAAATTTTAAATTATCTTTTATATTATATAAACCTTTTCATTGTATTTATATACACAGTAATTTAGATTGTATCAAATAAATTGGACATATTCTGAGAGTCGATATTTGAACTGTGATTATCATTATAACATTTTTTCTTAACTTCTTTGCAGTAATGTTTGTGAAAAGTCGAAGCCTGCTTCCAGTTACCTTTTCTAAGGATTGTTTCAATTTCAACATTACATAACCAATTGTATGAGGCGACAGCTGACCTGCTGCTGCCGGGACTAGCATCAATACCTGCGGATTTTAGTATTGTTCTTACCCAGTTCGCAATAACGGTTCTGGAAGCAGGTTTCGGTTCACCTTGAGAAGTAATAAAGAGTTGCTGAAGTGAGCGTCTTCTGGTAGCAGACAGTTCCACCACCTTACGAATCCAATAAGGTGGACTCAGCGTACAATTTTCGTGAGGCAGCAACTTCCATCCAGATTGTTGATATCGAGCGGTGTCCGTTTTAGAACCAAATATTGGCCACATTATTATATTGGTCCCGTCATCCTCTAAATGTGTTGGAGAAGTAAACAATAGTGTTAAGTCATGTATTCGTCTTCCAGAGGAAAGTAATAGAATGGTGGCACAACGTCTGTTTGCTTCGAATAGTGTTAAGGAGTCTGGAACATTATTCTGCATCCATTCGACAACTAACTGGGGATCCCAAATGGGAACTTTATTTATTTTTGGTCTAGTTTGAGACACAGATTTTAAAACATGTTTGACAAAGATATCTTCACTTAATTTTTTATTTATATGAGGTTCACAAATTGTTGATACAACAGATTTGTGTAAATTAATTGTCGATGGTGCAAGATTTTCCTTTAAATGAAGGTGTGTTAAGAATCTTGCCAAATCTTTACCCTGTGGAGATAAAGAGGTACAGTTATTTTGAGCACACCATTTTATCCAACGGCTCCAAGCTGATTTATAGGATAACCTAGTGGATTTTCGCCAGCCATTCAAAAGAACTGTTCTTTCCTCTGGAGCCCAGCCTTGGAGAAGGTGATCCCAGCTCCAATTAGCCAAGCTTCCAATATCAGACTCTCCACTCCTGGGAGAGTGAGACCTGTTGTGACATCCACCAGGGTTCTGTTCAGATTTTTTATCTGAATTGGCCCGCTGAGGGCTCTGTTTTGAAGATCCGGTCTCCAAAAAGACTTCAGCCACTGGGGCGCCACTATTACAAACATACCCCTGCACCTGTTTAGATGTATTAATACCCTTGGTATTAGTGACGGGGGTGGGAAGATCCACGCAAGGCGATATTTCCACAGCCTGCTGAAGGCGTTGTGAAATACTGCCTCCCTGTCCCAAGGGTCCAGAGACACGTAATGCTGAACTACATGCGCACGGGCAGATGCAAAGAGATCTATCTGTGGCACCCCCAATGCCTGAAAAAGTTTTGAAGTGGCTTCTGGCAGAAGATGCCACTCTGGGATAGGTTTTCCCCGAGACAAGCGGTCCGCAATACCGTTGAAGTATCCCGGTAGGTGTTGGAAGCTCACCACAATGTTCAGGCTGTGAACTAATTCCAAAATTTCGCGAGTCTGCTTCATAAGCAGAGTTGATTTTGTGCCGCCCTGGTTCCTCAAGTAGGCCAAGGCTGTGACATTGTCCGATTGTATCAAGAGATTGGCCCCTTGTAGATCTCTCGCCCGAGATTCTATTGCTTTCCGAATGGCTACCAACTCCTTTAAGTTGCTGTGCCAACGCATTTGGTCTGGCTCCCATTGGCCATACAGGTAACTGTCGTTTAACAGGGCTCCCCATCCTTGGTTGGATGCATCGGTAACTAGGTGATGTGTAATCTGAGGTAAGTGAATGAGTGAAAAATCGCTTACCGACCGTTGCCACCATTGAAGATCTTTTATTACTGCTTCCGGTAACGTGTATTGGCGTCTTGGAGGTTCCTTGCGAAGCTGCCGTAGGTGATTCTGAAAAAGGCGACAATGTAAGCGTCCCTGTGGTATTACGTAATTCGCAAAATTTAGTCGACCTAGTATCGACTGAGCCTCCTTTAGTGAACACGTTTTCTTCAAAAGGAGTCGCTGAAACACCTGACGAAGTTGGAATACCTTCTGCTGAGGAAGATACTTTCTGTTGTTCACAGTATCCCATTGTATACCCAGAAAATCCAGACTTTGCGTTGGGCAAAGAATAGATTTTTGGAAATTGAGGATCCATCCAAGAGCTTGCAGGAATCGTAAGGTCAACGAAGTTTGTCGCTGTAACGCACTTCGATCCTGATGAGCCAGCAGAAAATCGTCTAAATACACAATTATTCTGATGCCGGTTTCTCGAAGCTTCTGTGCTAAAAAATTTGTTATCATGGCGAAAACTTTTGGTGCACATGCTATTCCGAAAGGGAGGCAAGTCATTTGATATAGAACTTGTCTGTAATTCAACCTTAGAAAACATCGGTGACTGTGAGACACATTTACGTGAAAGTACGCTTGAGACATGTCTATTTTTGTCAACCAATCTCCGGGTTGGAGAAATGTCGGCACTTCGAAATGAGAAATTAGGTAAAACTTTCTTATGGATACAAATTCGTTTAGACTTTTTAAATTGAAAATTGGTCGAACTGATTGATCTGGCTTTGCAATCAAAAACATTGGAGAAACAAAACTGGGAGTCTTCTCCGCTATTTCGAGTACATTGGTCTTTAACATATTTTGAATTTCTAACGTCATTTGCTGTGTTTCTGAAGTCTCGTGAGCATCTAGTTTTGGTAAAATAAGAGGGGGCTTTCTTGCAAAAGGAATTCTGAAATTCGAAATAGTTTGTAGTATTACCCGGGGTGTTGCAATAGCTTTCCAACTTTCGAGGAAAAATTTTAAGCGCCCCGCTTGAAATTGAGAGTCAATCATAGCGTCGCCTCTTTGAGCTACCGCTGTGACGACCTCCACTAGATTTTCGAGGCTCCGCAAATTTTCGTTTTCCCCGGAATGATACTTCACGTTGTGAACTTCCCGAGGGGCCAGGTACTCCCGGTACACTGGCATCTCCTCGAAACGGTTGCAAGAATTGATTTTTGAGGGTATATTTGGATTGACCTTTTAAAATACCCGGATTTTTCTTAGGAGTGTGTGGTTTCTGAAAAACTTTGCTAGGGCCTCCTTCCCTTTCCAATAATTTATGGAATTCATTAGGCTCGAATAAATATTCAGCAGATGGGGGTATCTTTTTAAATTTATCCGCTGTAAAGGTGTTTTGAATTGATTTTAGTATTTCATTCCTTCGATTATTAATAATTGAAGCTCGTTTGCCACAAATGATTTGCATAATGTTATTTGAAACTTCGTTAAACTTTTTTTCCTCAAAAAACAATTCGTTGATTTTAACACTCAGCTCTTCAAAAGACACAGTTTCTAGACTCCTAAACCAAAGCAATAACTCCGAAACATTCGTTTGCAGCACATCTCTTTGGATGATAACCGCATGGGATAGTGCTGCTAGTGTGCGTTCAACGGAGGGTAGAAATTTATTTTTATCAAACGGTTTTAGGTCATCATTTGTTTCCAATTCGACAAAACCGGGCTTGGATAAATAGGTTTTTTGAGTTTCAATAAAATTTAAATTCGACCAATCAGGTGACTCAAATAATTGTAAGGAGTTAATAATTTTAAAACGATCCTGATCAGTTTTGCCAAAGCCCGTATCTTTCAAGGTCGTATGCAAAGATTTAAATGAAAAATCTTCACTGATTTCGTTTGCTAAAGGTTCTTTTGAGTTCGAACCTTCCGACAAAACCTCCGTCTGAGGAACTACAGGGGCTTGTTCGGAATTTTGTAAAAAATTATTCATGAAATTAGTTAAAGTTTGAACTTGGTTACACAATTGGTTTAAAACTGATAAATTTTCTGAAAAATGGTAACGGGACTTATCTTTATGTCTCCAGTTGGCTCGTTCTTCGGAACTGTCGATGCTTGTGGTCGTAGATGAACAGCTAGAAGACCTGCGCCTTCGGCGTCGCTCTCGTTCCCGCCCACGCCTATCACCAGTGTCGTAAGACTGAGAGTTCTCCATACTGGAGTGTAAATCCGAAGGAGTAACTTCTTAACGTGTTATCACTGCGAAATTCAGCAACGCAATGAGGAAAGTAACGCCGCCAAAATGCTTGGCTGCCCCCACTCTGGTGGGGGTAATTCGGTTTGTTGTAGGAAATTGGCGGGTAAATGAATATCAGAAGCGGGAAACCAGTGTTGCCAGACGAAATAAACGTGTTTTACTTAGAATCTGCAATGGCTCTCTCATCTATTACCCGGACAAGGTGAGGATGCACAATGATAAGGTTTTACCTTCCAATAAAACCACCATTGTGCTCCGATCCTTGTCCGGGCGTTTATCTATTACCCGGACAAGGTGAGGATGCACAATGATAAGGTTTTACCTTCCAATAAAACCACCATTGTGCTCCGATCCTTGTCCGGGCGTTTATCTATTACCCGGACAAGGTGAGGATGCACAATGTAATCTAAGTAAAATTTAAAGATTTTACAAATACAAATAAATATAAATTATTTATTCGCATAATATGGGTAGGTAATACAGATGTTATAGAAATTATAAAAGTTTCACCACATTAAGCCTTACTTATGGCATGCAAATATTTTTATTATTATATTATTATTTATTATTATATTATTATTTATTATTTTATGGATATTGTATACCAACTTCATTAACATGAACTTAATTTTTTTTTTTTCTATTCTATTTGTAATTTGTTATGTGATCATTTTTGTCTGTTATTTTTTTCCTGATTGGGATTTGTCTTTGTTGGGATGAAACCAAAACTGTTGTCTGAACACATGGACTACGTTACCAATGTACTAAATAATATAATTATACTGGTGAGATTTAGTGACGCTCAAGCGTCAATGTAACTTATATTAACTTTATTACTTATTGACAACCTCTGTAGCCGAGAGGCGAGCGTGCCGGACTATGGCGTCGCACCATCTCTGAGGTAGTCTCGGGTCTGGGTGTTGTGGTACCGTCGTTGTTTCTGAATTCTGTAACACAAGTGCTGTAGCTACTTACCACAGAATCAGAGCAATGTATGTGATGCTGTCCAATATTTATTTATTTATTAATAAAAAAAACTTAATGTAACTACCAACAATCTAGTTACAATCTATCTACCAATTTTCATTATTTTCCGAATGAATGGGTTCCATCAGAATATCAGTCATGGTCCGGTGTTAGAAATAATGTATATATTTGTAAAGAAAATGTATTCCTTTAATTCTTGATTTTAACCTCTTTTACAACATGTAAAGCCTTATAGTTTTTATGAGGACATTTCAACTTGACACGTTGCTAAGGTACCTAACCAAAGATTGTTGATGTCAAATGGAGATGTTACTCCTAAATTAAACTAAAATTATTTTATTAACACTTATTATATAAAATGAATTGGCATATTGGAAAATAGACTTTGAATGTGGTTTATCTGATTTTCAGGTATGTTATTTTGTTCAAAGTTGTAATGATGGTTTTGTTTTAATTTTATTTAACTAATGAAATAAAAATCTGATTTTCAGAACAACACAACATACTTTGTTTTTTATTTGCCAATGGATGATTGGATGAAATATTCTTCTTATATAAATATTAATTTCTTTCAAACCCATTCTTCAGTATCGTCTCTAAGACTTCCGCGATCCATTTTAATCATTTAAAATAGGCATCTGAAACGTCGGGCAGTAAGTAGTTCTTATTAACTACAATTCAATTCAATTCATTCAATTCAATTCATTCAATATTCTTTTATTCATGTAAATTACACCAGTAATATTTATGAATCGTCTATATAATGCAAATGACGCTACCTCCGGTTCGGAACCTATAACTTACAGAGAAGATCCCGGCAAGAAACTCTGTCGTTCATATTACAAATATAGATGAACTTATAACTAGTTTTGCACTAAGACATACAGTGTAGTAATTAGATAAAATAATGTAGTAAATTGTAAAAAATAATTCATTGATTCAAAGTAATAAGAAAAATTAAAAAATATATATATTTAAATTAAACAAACTGTAGGTCCTAATGCACATTCGTGCTTAATAAGAATTTTGCCAACTTGCGAGTTGACAAATACGTAAAGAAATAGGTACCTCTTGCTGAGTTTGTATAAATAGAAATACAATTAGTAAATATAATTAGTGAAATTTTTCATGTGAGGGCGAACAGACTAGTTAGTGGTCCACACTTCTTTGTCATTAATATAGTCTTCTACTCTGTAGTACCCTTTTTTCAAAAGACAACCTTTAACAATTAGCTTAAATTTATTCAATGGTAAATCAACAATAACTTGAGGTAATTTATTAAAAAAAGTTATACTTAAACCAACAAATGAATTACCAATCTTATGAAGTCTACGTTTAGGGACAGCAAGCTTGTGTTTATTTCTAGTGTTGATGCTATGAGTGTCAGATTTTTTAGGAAAAGTATGCAAGTTTTTGTATACATACATTAGACAGTCAAAAATTTATTGAGATGCGACTGTTAGGATGTTGATTTCCTTGAATAATTCTCGCAGCGAGTCACGTGGTGTTAGCTTGTAAATGGCTCGGATGGCCCTCTTTTGTAACACGAAAATAGTCTGTAGGTCGGCCGCAGATCCCCATAAGAGCAGACCATACGACATGACGCTGTGAAAATAGCTAAAATAAACCAATCTTACCGTCTCCACATCAGTCAGTTGCCTTATCTTCCTAACAGCATATGCCGCCGAACTCAGTCTTCCAGCCAGAGAAGTTATGTGAGGAGACCATTGTAATTTAGAATCTAAGTTTATGCCAAGAAATATAGTAGAGTTAATGAGTTCAATTTGTTCCTCATTAATTTTTATTATAGTGTTGACCTGCTTTACATTTTGCATTGAAAACTTTACGCATTTTGTTTTATTGGCATTAAGTAAAAGGTTGTTAGTTTTAAACCAATTGAGTACCTGGCTGAGAGCTAAATTAATGTCATCAACATTTTCATTTTGTCTATTAATTTTGAACATTAGAGAAGTATCATCGGCAAATAATACTATCTCACATAAATCATTGGTAAAGAATGGCAGGTCATTAATATATATTAAAAATAGCAAAGGTCCCAATATTGAACCCTGGGGCACTCCCATTAATAATGGAGTACCGGACGAATTAACTCCATTCACACTGACTTTTTGAGTTCGGTCAGACAGATATGACTTAATTATATCAAGTGAATTGTTAGATACACCATAATGCCGCAATTTCAAAATCAAGGTTTGGTGATTTACGCAATCAAACGCTTTTGATAAATCGCAAAAAACACCCACGATATCTTGCTTATTATCCCATGCATCAAACACGTGCTTGATGAGTGCTACTCCTGCATCTGTTGTAGATTTCCCTTTAGTAAAACCATATTGGTTTTTATGTAATAGCTTATTTACAGTGAAATGGCTTAGTATCTGATCAGAAATGATATTAATGATACAAAAAAATGATGTCGCGTTTTGACTCGTTAAATTATTTTAAACCATTGTCAGTAGTCACCTCTGTGCCGGCCTACGACATTACCTACAAGTCGACACAAATACAGCGTCAGCAGAATTGGCGGAGTAAACAACGCTCCATACGTAATGCGTGACATCGATATCCTACATCGCGATATCAGAGTTTTCGTCGCCACTAAGTATATATACAACAAACCAAGATTGGTTGTTGGGCCTTGGTCCCCGAGCAGATAACACCTAGCTCGGCGGAAGTACTCCCACTTTTAGTAAAGAACATACGTTCCCTTCACCTCGTACTTTAGTAGCATTGAACGAAAAAAACATAGAGGCATTTCTAACGTTCGACAATGGCCCCACAAAAAGTATGGCACGGTGGGCGTGGTTTTAAAAAAGTGAGCTTGCGACGTTACTCATACCGTTTCCAACGACGCAGCGAGTCACAGGCGCGGACCAATCACAGCGCGTCATTCTTCTCTATGAAATGACATAACTAACGAACTGTCTATTTATCGACCTAAACGCATTAGCCTATTATGTGTCGATGCTTTATTATTATATTGCGTATCTATTGCTTGTGTGCTTTACTTTTGTGTGTGTTTTGGTGCCGATATTCAATTGAAGTTAGTGTGACGGGAATCCTTCCATGTTTTTTCATTCACTGTTCAGCAGACACGTACCTGGTGACGCAGCCGACGCCGGCGCAGCCGCTCAGGATGAGGTCGCAGAGCAGGGCGGCGGCGTTGGCGGACGCGACCGCCTGCAGCCGCTCCTGCGCGCTGGCCTCGCCCGCCTCCGCCTCCGCCTCCGCCGCCGCCTCCGCCTCCGCCTCCGCTGCCGCCTGCGCCGGCTCGTCGCCCTCCGCGCTTTCTGGACCTGGAAACCGATTCCAATAACAACACCGCTCAACAAACCTCAACAAAAATCTAATTGTGTCGCAGAGTGGCAAGGCTGATGCTTTCAATTTAGAATTTTCTGGTTCTGCTGACCTAGCGAACTTTATCATTTCAGGACAAATAGAAACATACTAAAAAAACATTCAATATTGATTTAGTCATTAATTTTGGTGGCCCGTGACTACAATAATCTTTTATCCTTTTTCTTCTCGCCTACAACACGTTATTAACATCTTATACTACCCATGATAATACCACATACCACAATACCCAGACCCGAGGCAATATAGAAACGTTCCCATATTGACCCGACCGGGGATCGAACCCGGAACCTCAGGGATGGCGCGAAACCAAAGCCCGGCCCACTCGCCTCGGCCACGGAGGTCATTTTAACATAAATATTATATAAAAGTCAGTAACCTCTATCAGTATGTTGTTCTGCGGCTTCGTTGTCAAGCGGGTGCTTCTCACTGGGCTCGAGCTGGCCCTTCTCGGGCCGGTCCGGCGAGCGCTCCTCCTTGCCGCCCCCCGCGCCCGCCCCCGCCCCCGCCCCCGCAGCCCCCGCCCCCGCCCCCGCCCCCGCCCCCGCCCCCAGCGCCCCCGGCGGCTCCGGCACGTACGTGCCGCAGATTATCTGGATCAGGCACTCCAGCAACTGATGCTCGTCGAACCACTAGAAAAACATACATAATGTTATAGGTGTTGAAACAAAACTGAAATTATGACACCAATTATAAAAAAATAAGGTGTCCATGCGTTACATGAAAATTTCACGAAACTTCGGCCATTATTTTTTGACTAACAAAAATAATGGCAGACATTTAATAGTCAGTGTAGTGATAGATCACATTCATCACGTATATTTACGCATTTCCATATAAATTCTATAACGAAATCGTACTTTGTGAGGTGTTTAAAAGTATCTCAATTGACTAGTCAACCTTCACCCATGTTATCTGAAAACTGCTTAAGAAGTTTCTCTATAATGTTTAAAATTAATTAATATTGAGAAAATGAATAATAAAACTTCGAATGTAACATACATATCGCATTGGCCGAAAATACCAGTTTCGAATTAGAAAAAGTTACGACATACAAGTTCTAAATACATATATAAATGATTTAAAAATCGTTGTACCCTTTCGTAAAATAAACAAATAACTATGAATGAGTAACGCTTTAGGTATCCAGTAAAACCGTATTATGAAAGGAGGTTACATTAACAGCACAATACATACTAGACACATGTACAAACATCAGACAATTGTTATCCATTTGTTAAGTTATTCAATTGAATTAGTCAATCATGTCAACTAGCTGTGACTCACTTATTCTTGTGAGCACGTATAATTTAATTTGAATTTAAACAAAATGATTCAACTTGTTTAATTCTTGGATGAGACGCATTGTTTTGTGAATTTAAACCATTTGTTATTTCTATTCAAGGAACCATCAATTAATACAATTAGTGAGACTAATGAGCACAGCACTGATATGTAACAATATACATCGCTTCCAGATAAATGGTTAGCAAAATTATCTTGTTCCAAGTAAATATTTAGTTCTACAAAAATAGATCGTAAAAATTTTATATGTTCATTATGATAACATAATAATGTTATAATTCATCTAAGTACAATGTTAATTACAATTATTTTACATATTTACAAATTCATTATTATTTTGATACAATCAAATATAATATAAAAATATATAATAAATATAACAAAACTGTTTATTATCTCTTCACAAAGGCAGAAGTTATACAGTAGATATGGATCTTTATACAAAATGCAGATTAGTGTACTTAGTTTAATGTGCATTTTGGACTTTGCACCACCCTTATATTGTGTACTTATAAGAACTAATTGAACTGCAACTGTTTACCTTGATGAACTTTTAACTGTACATCACTATTATAATAGCTAATTGAAATATAAAACAAAAGTTGAACGCAAGTATTTTGAAGAGAGTACATTATGTTATTTTTTTATTTGGAAAAACCCAAACAAAACAAAGTGCAACAAGCAAAATGAAAACCAAAAGTAAGCTCACCTCCATAATGATTTTGTTGAATAGATCATCGAGCCTTATAAAATACTTGAAGGTATCGGCTATCGCCGAGGTAGATATGTGGCGGAGCAGGTTCGGCAGGAAATCGCGGCGCGACTTGAAGAAGTCGAGCACCCGCAGGCACACTATGTGGTAAAGGTACCAGTCCTGGGCAAAACAGAGGGTCCTTAGTACTTTAGGGAGCATCAACACTGGCATTTTATTTAGGTCGGTGCCCTTCCGAGTGCCGGCGCTGGCCTGCGGCAAGAGACGACACGTGACAGGCAGGTACACTCAAGTCGATCACCTTCCACCGCAATGCTACTTATGCCCTCTAAAAACAGCCCTTTTGTAAATAAGAATTGGGCAGGCACACATTGTAGCATAAACGGTCAAAAGGTTATGTATTAATTAACAGTGAAAGCAAAAATAGCACACAGAAAAACAAAAGCATAACCAATAATAAAGTTTAGTTTTGAAACAACTCTCACAGAGCATGCTGACATTGTAAACTTTGCATAAAAAAAAATACAAAAAGAAAATTTTAATTTACTCCATTTAAAACAAAATTAAATGTTTGTTTTTGTGATCCAAGCATTTTACAAAAGCACAAGGCTACGAAATTAGCTTCAAATGACAAGCTCCCACCTCAGCACCGCACACCTTATTTAATCTTGAAGAAAGAAATTAAGGGTTACATCATGTTCTAATACGTAATCTAATCATTGCCACTGGTATTATTTCACAAGTTGAGTGGAATTTTGAACAATACATGAATGTTGTACAATGTTATGATTCAAACATAACTGAAAACATTAAGACCAAAATAACTGTTCAACAAAATGCTTATCCAAAGGCAATGAGTTAGAGACCGAGATGAACACACACCTGCTTGGGACTCCTTTCGAGCAGCATTTCAACAGTTTTACTAAAGTAGGAAGCCAGCAGTGGGTTGAGGGGCGGGTCTCTGTTGATGAAGTCGCAGAGGCGGTTCATCTGCACCGTGTCCATGGACAGCCTGTCGCTGAGGGTGGACAGGTGGCTGGTGAGCACCTCGCATGCGATGCTAGCGTGACGGTACTGCGACGCGAGCTGCACATTTTTGGGCGGCTCCTCCGTTATAAGTGTTATAAGCTCCGCCAATATCTTTGGCTTTGTGAGACTGAAATAGCAAAAAAAAACCTTTATCACAAGTTACCATACAAAAAAAACTATAGTAGGTATGTTCCGCTGCAGAGCAAAAGCTATCATTTAAATCGAGTCATTGTTACAACAATGGGCTTTATGACTATACATACTATGTAAACATGCACCAGCTATATTAAAAATATTCAAAATATACTTTACTTAACCCAGGAATCAAACCCAGAACTCGTATAATGTGACTCATCTCTTAAGTTATTACATCATTAAGATCTTACAAAACATAAATAGTGAACCATATAATAAAGAACTGTCTAAAAATAAAACTCATTTTAAATACAGAAACTTATTACAATCATCTGTTGATATTAACTACTATAACTATTGAAATAAGTAAACAGGATTCTGTACTATGCAGTTATATTTAACATTTGACCTTGAATCACTAAATGTTTGCTAAAATCAGAGGAGATCATAATTTTACTGGATTTATGAGTCGCACAACCATGCAACACATTATTGTATTTGAGTTTTTTATTTTGTAACCTTTAAAAATACCTTTTCTTTAGTAAGCATGGTTTACGATATCTTATTAAGTGAACAAAATTTGTTGCAATGCTTCTAAAATCTATTTAGCAATCAGTTTATCCTTATGACTCTTCTTGGTGCACTCAAAATCATAACTAGATCAGAGTTTTTCTACAGTTTTAATGTAAAATTATAACATGTACATAACATTTACAATAAAAAAGTAGATTTACATAAGCATTTGAATTTAGGAAGTCAAAGTGTCCTCATTCAAGGAGGTTACATACAAAAGTTTTGGATTATAACTGAATCCTATGCAAAATGATTCTACTGCAGTTTCAGAACCTAAATTTTGTCTATTTAACATTCAATATTTATTGTGAGACATAAGCAGGGCCAAACACGATATAATAATATGGTTCACTAGAATGGTTACAAGTCTCGAGAGTGTGCCAAGAAGTAGCACCAATTTTTTATTAGCTTTGACCAAAACAACAAGAAATACCCTGAGTAGATGTTAATCAATTTTTAACTAGATTGGAAATAACTATTGATAAGATGCAGTTAAGTGTGTCTTTGTTTGATTAGTAGAGTAGTACACACAATGTAGCAAGCTTTCCAGATTGAATCATCTTAATTATATATCGTTACAATAATAAAAATAAGGTTTATGTAGATTTCTTATTAGATCCTTCATTGTGAGAATATTTTCCTTTAGACCATTCAAATAGGAATTTGCTCAAAGGTCCAGTATGGGGTGACTAGTTTTCCTGGTCAGTCATTAAAGAGCGCTTACAATTGCATCAGAGCTTTGTTGTCGGCTTTGCACTCCTGCAGGATGTCATCCGCTTCCAAAACCTGCGTCAGTGTTACATTCTGCAACAAAAACATACTCATAACACCTATCGTAAACAAAGACCTCAAATTTTATACAGCAACAATAATTCAGTATTTCCTGGTATGTCGAAACAATGAGAATTTGAATTATAAGCAAAATAAAATAATATTAATCAAACGAACCACCTATAACCATAAAATTTTTCAACAATTACGTACCTCTTCCTTGAGTAGGAAGTTTAACTCCCTAACTGCGATATAATTTCCGCTCCAAAACATAATTAAAATTAATAAGTACAAGTGATTTATTTACTCTAAATCCATAGAAAACCCTATTATTTTACAATTTTAGCGTTTCTCCGATAAAAAGTGCAACGATCCGTTTTCTTTTTTGACAGCGGCGTTTGGAGTGACCATTACCTTTTTGTAATAACTTCTACTAAAAAAACTACCATAGGTTGTGGCCACCCTATGGCAGACACTATTTTATAGGGTGTCTCTTTGTTTTTAAAAACATAATATTGTCCTGTTAGTCGACTGCGGTACGTTTACCATAATTAGTTCCACATTTTTGTATTTTAATTGGCCAAAGTAACTATGTTACTGGTTATATAAGGTAGATAATGTCATTGAAAAATATTAGTCAAAACATTCAATACTATATTATCGTATGGAACCCATTAAATAAATATGACATATTGATGAAAAATTGAAAGCCCTATTTTTGTTTGCTAAATACTAAAGTATTCACAATGAAATGCTAAATAAATTTAGAAATAAAACTTTCTGTTATTACGTACATTAAGAAGTATTTCCATCCCGTTAAAAAACAGATGTGTGCAAAAAAAAATTTAAGTCTAAAAATGCATAGTAAAACCACGTAAAACTACGCAATTTTTAACAAAATGTTATATTATTAGAATAAATAATCAAACAAATACAACAAAATATATTTGTTGTATTTACGGATGTAAGATGGTTAAAAATGCAGTGTATATCTATACTAATATTATAAAGAGGAAAGATTTGTACCTATTTTTGTATGTTTGTAATGAATAGGCTCAAAAAGTACTAGGCCGATTTAAAAAATTCTTTCACCAATAGAATGCTACATTTTTCCAATTTGACATAGGCTACAAAATTAGGGATCCTTGGTAAAATTTGAAAAATTTCAACAGAAAAGCGGGAAAAAATCTCTAAGGCGAATCGAAGTTCGCCGGGACCGCTAGTAGTGTATATAGTTACTATTATGGCTCATATGACATTTAATAGTGGATTTTAAATAAATATAAATAAATAAATAAATATTGGACAACATCACATACATTGCTCTAATTCTGTGGTAAGTAGCTTAAGCACTTGTGTTACAGAAATCAGAAACAACGACGGTACCACAACACCCAGACCCGAGACAATATGGAAAAGTTCGTTTCCCATATTGACCCGACCGGGGATCGAACCCGGAACCTCAGAGATGGCGCTCGCCAAAGCCAGGCCCGCTCGCCTCTCGGCTACGGAGGTCGTTAAACATAGAAGGGACTTACTTTTTTCTACTTGGGTTCTGTCACATGAATAACTAGCTGGCCAGTCTTTCAATTCAAAATCGCAATTTCCAAACTATGCTGCAGGTTAAATAAATAAGTAAAAACATCTTTAAATAAACATATTTATTTTATTTTTATTTCTTCAGCAAACTCATTGCCAGAGCTTCAGCTTCATGAACAGAAAGTGATGACGATATATCTTGTATCTTTTTCACTTTTCGTGGTGCTACGCTCTCCTGAGGAATTCCTTTACTTTCCACTAGTTTTCGCTTTGTAGGCCTGAAAAAAATTACGCGTTTAAATACAACAATAATTTCATTATGAGAAAGAAATATATATGACAAGATATACCTGTGATAGACTGCATCATCAGATTCTTCTTCACTGTCGCCTTCTGCATCAGATTGTGCAGAAATCCTATCATCATCAGAAATAGAATCACTTTCTTTTTTCCCATAAACTTTATCAGGGTCAGGCAGCCAAGACAGGTCAGGGCCATCAGATTCTGACTCCGACCCAAATTCATCTTTTTCGCCTTCCTCTTCTTTCTTTTTGTTCTTGAGTTTGCGCTTCTGCTCTTTATGTTTCGCCTTCACTTTTTCTCTAAAACGAATTTTATCAAACTTGTCTTCCTCTTGTAGAATCTCTTTGGCTTTCTCAATATCAATGCCGCCAACATTTTCATCATGCAATTGTTTAGCTAAATCTGATTTTAATTCTCTCTTTTCATCTTCTATTGCGTCACCATCTTCTGTAAACTTAACAGTAGTATTAACTTTGATCTTCTTTTTCAAAATTTTCTTGGCCACAGCTGCTTTGGTCAATGGTTTTGCTTTCTTTTTACTTTTGCTTGGTTCCTCTTTCACTGGTTCAGTATCTATGTCTATATCAGCATTTTTAACTCGAAGAAATTCATCTTCATCACTTTCGTCATCATTATGAAAATCAAACTTAGGAATTTCTTTTTTAACTTTTGTATTCTTAGTCTGAGTTGCAGGAATCTCCTCATCAGACTGCTCTTCAGAAGCACTTTGATCAGATCCTTCATCATTATCAGCTTTTGTTTTTAATTTCTCTACTACTTGGGAGCTGTCTTCATCATCTTTAGATGTCTTAATAATATTATTATTTTTCTGATATTTATGCATGAATCTTATTCTTGGTGGTACAATAAGTCCCAAAGACCTGGCATAAGCATCTGTATCTAAGATTTGAACATTGAATATTTCTTTGTTTTTCATTAAAAACACTGATTTTAAATAATTTACGAAAGCTCTTTGAGCAGTTTGTTTGAGTTCTGTATTATCAGAGAGCAAGGCTTCTATTTTTCTTTGAGGAGCTTGAACTTTGGATGGATCTACAGAAATTTTGTTGATAGGTATTTTTCTGTTTCTTAGATCCTCTACAATTTTCTCTTCAGAAGGCAATAGCATTAAAAGTCCTTCTCCTTTTCCAAGTACCCCTCTAGCTGTTCGGCCAGCCCGGTGGATGTATGTCTCTACATCTTCAGGGCAATCCATCTGTATGACCCAGTTAACTTTGGGGAAATCTAAACCTCTTGATGCCAAATCAGTTGCGAACAGAACAACATTTGATTTTCTACAAAACTCATTGTAAATTTTCTCCCTTTTCTCCTGATGTAATGTACCATACAGAGCAAGCAGACTGACGCCAGGCCTGAGTTTACAAAACAAATCATAAGTATATTTAACTTGTTTACATGTAGCCATGAATACTAAAACTTTTTGTTTCAAATGATTTCTAATAAAAGACCACAAAATGCCCAGTTTTTCATCAATTTCACATACAATATAGCTCTGTTGTAAGGACTCAGGTGTGACAGTCTCGGCTTGTTCATGGGGAGCCACATATGTTGGGTAAGAAAGACTCAAACGTGCAAGATCTTTGACAGATTTTGTTTGAGTGGCCGAAAATAGAAGTGTTTGTCTCTCTGGAGGCAAGTTTTCAATAATAGCATTCATTGTAGTTTCAAAACCCATGTCAAGGCACCTGTCTGCCTCATCCAGGACAAGTATCTGCAGCTGGCTGCAGTGGAACAGCGGATTCTCGTCCATGTGTTGAAGAAGCCGGCCTGGAGTACAGATAAGGATATTCATTTGGTCCATTCTTTTCCTTTCGAATTTAAGATTTTGCCCACCAATGATCAAGCCCACTGAAAAATCATGGAGATGACCAACTTTCCTTAATGTCTCATAGATCTGATAAGCTAACTCTCTCGTCGGAGATATGACTAATGCCCCAACACCATCCAAGCGAGTCCATTTTTTACAAAACAAGTGCTCCAGTATGGGTACTAGGAAGGCCAATGTCTTTCCAGAGCCTGTTTTAGCTGCTCCCAATATATCTTTTCCTTGTAATGCAAAAACAATTGCCTGTCTTTGTATTTCTGTTGGTGTTGTGTAATTATTGTCTTTCAAACCTCTCAAAGTTTTTTGTGATAAAGGTAAATCTTTAAACGTTTTTATGTCATCTATAATGATCTGAAAAAAAAGAAACGATGAAATAGTGGCTAAAATAACTTTTTTATTTTATTAATTCTCATTACCGAATATTTTACTGTCGAAGTTATTGCAAATTACATCCACGCAATTTTAAGTGCCCACTGCTAATCAATGTCAGTTTAGCGTATAATTTTTGGTTGCGTATAAATTTTGGTCCACACAACTTTGAACACATTCCTACCTTATCGTACTGAGACTGTAAATATTTGATAGCAGCGTCTTCTTCGACACTTTTTTTCTTTCGAGGCTTGAAAAGTTTGAATTTCTTTTGCTTGCTTGCCTTCTGTGTTTTTTTGTCGTTGTTTTGCTTCATGTTTATAAAGGTAATTAATAAAATATATACTTATTTTATGAAAAATAACCTCAAACAATCATGCTGTCACAATTTACAGACACCTTTATTTTTAATTACAACAGTTCTAGGGAAGCGCCTCAACTACAAAAAAAAGAATGAATTACATTCTGATCAAATTGAACATTCAATTATGTAGGTCTCCGATTTAAAAAAATTGAAATTAATGAATTTTCCAAAACAGTTATTTCTTTGTTACGGAGGTTATGTATTACATATCCTTAATTACAATTTTAATAATCTTATCTTGTAGCCTCAACTTATGAACTGTTATTGCTTACTCTATCGATTTTATTTTGCTCATATCCTGACCTATTTCAGCATTAATATTGTTTGTTTACTTTAGTAAAACTACTGTATACATTTAATAGGTATATTAAGAAAATTTAGAGCATTGTTCAAAGACAAAGCATTGAGGGATCAAACGAATTTTGAATCACGATTGACGGTAAGAATGAATTATGAGTGACAGAAGGAATGAACGAGAACCAAACCAACGCCCATCGCTAACCATCTATATCCATATCCGTTGTGAAAAAAAGGCGCATAAACAATTGAGACGCGGAGGAGGATAGTACTTTTCACCAGAGTGTGTTCCTCGTAATTGCACTCGATTTTTTATAGTAACATACTTAGATTCAGTGATAATTGTATATTGTGAAAAGGTGAGCTACCGTATTTTTGCGTACATATTGTTGACACAACCTAGGCTACATTCAAAACAAGGATGAAACCCACAAGCTTTGTCTATTCATTGTGCGTAGTAGGCTTACCTACCTAGTTCTTTGTTTTGTAAATAATCTTGAATAAATCAATTTTGAAATAGACCATGAATCCTACATATTTGCAAGTATTTTTAGCCTGTTATGCGTCCATTATTAATTAATTACACATATTTTATCTAGCTTTTTTATTTTGCTTAGTCACGGCTTGGGAAAATGCGTGCGAATAAATGAATAGGTATCCTCTGGAGTATGTAGGTAACATAGAAAAACAAATAATATTAAAATTTAATTTCTTACCTCCTTACTTTTTTCTAGCCAATCATGGCAGGCAAAATAAGAAGGTACCTACCTAACTTAAAGTAAAATAATAAAATCGAATTTCTATTAAATGATTCGTACAGGTTGTGCTTATTAAATTTAAACTTTATTAGGAAGTAGGTACCTACATAATTATTTATTAATTACATTCAACTTCTACCTTACCTATTAAACAAAATAAATGAATATTTTAGTCTTGCTATGAAGGTGGAGGGTGAACAAATGTGGAAGAATAACTACTGCAGCTTTTGAACTTGTTTATTGTTCTTGACTAGGTAGGTAATTCCTGTAGTTACTTAATAGAGGAGAACTGGAATTAATTACTGAAATTCATATTTGAGTTAATAAATTCATTTATAAATAATAAATTAGCTTATAAATTAATATCAGATAATAATTAATTTCAATTACTTTGTATGTACATACTACATACGCATGAGCGTCATCTTAGAAAAACCTAGGGCTTGTAAACAGAAAGTAGGCAGGTCATCCAAGTCGGCCATCATGCTTCTTCCGTTCGCGGAAAGCAAATTACTAATGAAAATGGCTTCCATGCATTTTTTGCCAATTATCTTGAAGTGTATCGCGAACGAGACCGGTCGGCGGCGGCCGCGCGATGACGCAACGCAACCTCGCCTGACCTGACCATCATCCGTCAACAGATACACTCATAAAATCAGAGAGTTAAGTGCTCATTTTACTTACTGATTGTTTAACGGAGCTACCGGGGGTCAGATTTGAAAAAGTCGGCCCATTGAGCGAATTTTTGCTACTTACAACTTTGCTGCAAAAAAAATAAAGTCTACAAAATATAAGTATAGGTAAAGACTTATAGCCTCAATGCTTAAGTTCAGTCACAAAATAATCGTTTCATTGCGCGTGTAAGTAAATAGGTAGGTTTTTTCCGTTCCTCTCCGTTTTCTTTGCAATAACTTTACATTATTTATCGTGTATTGATATTTCGGAATGTATTTAAAACAAGGGGCCGTTACAAAGCTTGCTATAAACCTCTTCTGATAAGTATTTGGATGTAGGTAGAGTTGAACTTGTACTATCGACCGATTATAAGACCATTATGTAGGTATGTTTATGTCTTAGTAAGAAACGTTCGTGAGTTATCTTTTTCTTAGCTTCGTGGTGTAAGATTTAACTTATTTTACATATAAACAGGTCAACTTCGATTCACGGATGTGGCTTTTGTGAATCATAATTTGTATGTTCTAAAGAATAATTTTGAAAATTGTAATATTTGATTATAGTGAGTTTAGTGATTTAAAACTAGAGAAATCATTAGGCGGTTAACCAATATGCATGCCCAATTTGATTTTGGTAGGTTGGTTAAAAATAAAATAATGTAGGTAGGTGTATAGTCTTTCTGATTTTACACGTTCCCTGAACGTAGTGCGTGCAAGCCAACTATTTTTGTTTTTTTTTCCTCATGCTGAGTTCAATCAAGACCTAACGAGTTGTATGCTCCACTCATGTGACTGGTTCGTTGCGTGATTGGTGCATTTCTATACACGCTACATTGAACTCGAACGTAGCGGTACTATGAGCACGTGAAGACTGTACAGTGTACACTATGAAGGTTGCACCGCCTTTATGCCGTGCACATAAGCACAAATATCGAACTACAAGTGTTCACCTTGACTTGCGGTCGTCCGTACAACAATTGCTATTGTCTGATGTTGCGAGTTTAATGAACGTGCGATTTTCGGTGAAACATTTAAATCTGAAAGATTAAATCCTTATAGTCCTCTAGCATACTTAGGGAGGTAGGTGCGTGTTTGTTTTTTTTTATAGTAGCGCAGTATATTGGCTCCTCCCAGCCTGATGGTAAGCAAGAGAGGAACCCACATCGCGATGACAACGGATTTGATATCAAAATATCCTATCCGTTAGCATCGCCATACTGGCCCGCAAGATGTTTCACGCTCCTTTTGAAGGAATCCATGTCAAAGAAAGGAGGAAACACATGAGCCGGCAACGAGTTTCACTTCTTTATGGTCCGGCAAAGATAAGAGTTACCGAACTTTTTGGTTCGTGATGGAATATTTTCCACGATGAAGCGATGACATCGTTGGCCGGCTCTTGTGGTTCTGTGTAGGAAAGGAGAGGGTGGGATAAGGGAAAATAGTTCCTCGGAACAGTCCCCATGATAAAGCCGATAAAAGACACTTAATGAACCAACGTCCCTACGTAGTCGAAGAGGTTTGTTCTTTTAAATGGCGAAAAGTAATGTAAAACATGGATTTTAGTTCTTTTAATTTTTTTTCTATTATAGGAAGAACTGTTAATAGAGTAATGCGCTTAGAGACGTCATTTTTATTTAGCTCTTTCTAGCTCTTGCTCGGAACGGCCTGCCCTGAATCAAATGTCTTAAAACATTTTCAATGAGATCAAGCGTAAATTATTTTCTACTTCAAGTGACTCCTTGATTACTTCTTAAGCGTACTGGTCAGTACCTGAAGCTCCTCACCTGGGCCCTTCTTCCAACGTATGCGGTCGTTTAATTGCTGACTGGTTGTCCTCAGGCAGTGCAGACGCTATGAAGTACCTGGTGGTAGCGCTGTGTGCCGTGGCGGCCGTCGGAGCCGTCTCCTTCTTTGACCTCGTCAAGGAGGAGTGGAACGCTTTCAAGGTAATTATCATCAGCTCCTGTTCATAATAGAGCGTTAAATTAACATCATAAAGTACATATATTGATTTTTAAGAAAAAGTAACACACGAAACCAGGACCTTAACATATCGCGCGTGCTGCTCTTACAACTGAGCTGCCGCAAGTTATCATAGGCGACGAATTTCTCTATTATATAATTATATTCATTATACGCATTCGGTTGTAATTATCTATAAAATATATTTTGAATGTAAAGGGTAGTAGGGTAAGATCATCTTAAGTTTGAGTTTTTTCAAGTGACCTATCAGATTAAACTGTGCAGAATAAATAAATAAATAATAAATGCGCCAGACAATCACACCAATCACCTGGTCTCAAACTAAGGTTTTCCCTTGTACTATGAGCACCAGACGACGGATACTAACTGGGGGCTAAATCTTGTACAACTTGGTGAAAACCTTATTAGATTTGTTAATTTGGTTGTTAGTGTAATCAACCATAATCGTTGTTTATATTTGCTTAAGTATAGGTAACCAAAACAACGCCTTCCCGTACTTAATGTAAAACGCAACAAATAACACGTGGTGGCCTCTGTGACGGAATACAAATGGGAGCTGTTCAATGTCCGAACTTGGAGTTCCGTTTCCGCAATCTATTGCCATTGGTGAGCGTCTCACGGCTGCAGAGAAGGACGGGGCTGCGGGGACGGAAACGATATATTTGAGACTTGATTTTTACCGCGACTTTATTCATTATTTCTGAATGAAAGTATCATTGTGTCATTCTGTTTTCTTAATTTATCTATCTTTCAAATTTAATTCCTTTCGTTTTGCGTGAAAAAAGAATAACATCCATACATTTCATGTTTATCATATTATTAGTATATACCGACGACTTCGTTAGCGTAGTGGCTAAGAGAGGCGCCCAAAGCACGAAAGGACCCGGGTTCGATTCCCGGTCAGGTTAATTTGGGGAACGATTGTAAATTGACTTGGGTTTGGCTGGCATGACGTCCTCAGTATGCGTAGTCTATTAGTTTACCATAATAAGCCGAATGACCCTTCAACCGACTGATATCGTTGTTAAACAAACATAAACAACATCATGTCATGTGATCATGTTCGGCTGTTTCGTATCTGATAACGCCCAGCCGCGAGCCGTGGCCGTGACTTACGCGGATCTGTTTTGTTTTTGTTTCATGCCAACAATATTATTTCGTGTCTCATGATAATGAGTAATACGTGACTAACAAGGAACACAATAAACTTAATTTAAATTATACCTAACTGTTTTGTTTGAACTTGAGGGGTGAGTGTGAAATCTAACGAGTAGGCACCGAAATATGCTGTTGTGGTTATGGCTGTGCCATTTTCCCACTGTGTCATCCTACAGGCGATGTGGTTCATCCGGGGGGTTATATTTTTTGGTTGGGGCAAATGTAGGTGGGGTATCACTGTTAATCTCTTAAACAGGCAATGGGAAAATAGTTAACATCTCAAATTGAATCTTATAACCTCGATAACTTGAAAAAACTAATGAAAAATTTTGTACTCGGCCCTAATTAAGGGTTAACGGATGAAAACCCATCCTTCCACCAAATTGTTTCTCTGGCCTTTCGCCTCGGGAGCTCATTGAGCGTGTGGCTTCTCTTTGTACCCTGAGCCGTATACTTCCAACACTCAAAAGCTTATTGAACGTAATTTTCACCTGGTTCCTCTGGTGTTTCTCGCTAGATGGAGCACAACAAAGTGTACGAGAGCGAGCTCGAGGACAAGTTCCGAATGAAGATCTTCGCGGAGAACAAGCACAAGATCGCGAAGCACAACCAACGGTACAAGATGGGCCTGGTCTCGTACCAGCTGAAGCAGAACAAGTACGGTGACATGCTGCCGCACGAGTTCACGCAGACCATGAACGGGTTCAACAGGACCGTCAAGTGAGTGCCTATATTTAAAGAACGGTAGGGCATAGCGATTCATCGCTCGAACTGCAGTAGCCCGAAACACCTGCACCTTACAGAAGATCGCAGCCAAATAACAATCACTTCAGTGTTGTTGGTGTTCCTGCGTGTGAGTTTATAGAACTCCTGGAGGGGGGGAGGGTGCTAGATTAGTAGCAGGGGTCAAGCTAAGGGCGACAAGTCCTTAGCTTGAAAGAATAGCTTTATTATACTGTTATAAAATAAAATTAAGATATTTAGCGTCTTTATCGGACAAAAATCGGGACGCGTCCTCATACCGCTGAAAATCGTGACGTCCCGTGCATATTGGGACACCAGACAACACTATTTCGGGCCCCAGTGTAACCTAAAGGGAGTCCATAAAAACATGCCTAGTGAACAAATACTTACTTTTACATTATCATAATGTTCTTTCATTAAAAAATATTAACTTACCTATTGTGAACAATTGCTTTGTCGACCAAATTGTTCGATTTATGTCCCAAAGTAGGTTAATATAACATTTAATCAAATTAAACTTTATATTGGTAATGCGGGCGTATTCATCACATTTGTATGATTCAACAAAACAAGTCATACGATAGTAAGTGTGCATGGGGGCGGATCAAATTATTAACTAAACGAACAAATGTGTCAGTAGCAACTCAATGCCTAGGCCGTTAATTAAACTACGGCATCCTAGGCTATCAACCAAATTCGTAATTTAATACCTACAAAATTATTGTCATAATTAACGGAATGTTCAAATACTTTTATTTGAAGTACTCATGCCATTTGAGGCTGTTAAAATTTAATCATAATGATACCACCTTTCCACCGAATTCAAAACTCTATCACAATTGGTTTAAATTACCATAAAAGGGGAAATGGGAATACCCTTTATCTTATTTCCCACTAAATCATAAAAATAAATAATTAATTACTCTACTAAGTGGTTTTAAATCGTAATATTATATGTATTTTATTAAAGCACACTGTTCAACCGACATGTAACTAATATCACTGGACACAGAAATTATATCTTTATTTTTGTTTAGGTGAATAGGTCGAGCCAATGTGTTTCTCGTCTTGATTAAAGTAGGTACACCGTATTTTTGCGGGCTTCAACTTATTTTTAATTAACAGTTTTCAACTGTAACGATCGGCGGACTAAGGTTGGCAATTATTTATTCACGAACAGATACTTGTATAACTTTCCCTACTACTTACGACATTTAGGAATCATTTTCATCAGATAAAGTAAAAAGTTAAGTTTCTGCTTGTTTATGGTCAAAGGTAAGGTTTTCCCATAATTGATGTCAAGCCATCTTTATAACAATTAAAATTGGCATAAGCACCACGTTTGCCAAATTTTCTCCTCCGTTTGCCAAAGTCCTCAAACCACTTGTCCACTCCTGTATCCATTAGCAGGAATTATAATTTTTTTGCGTCAATAGTCACGTAAACATAGACCACAAGCCACTATTAATTTAAGTGCGTTATAATTTTTATAATGCTTAACGCCGCACAAGCAAACTTTAAATTGTTTTTAAAACAATCAGGAATTTTCAGCTTCTTTTTTGCTCTGGGATTTGAACTCACTACCTTCACGAAACGGTTAGCTCAGCCAGCTCACCAACTGAGCTAACCGTTTCGTGAAGGTTATCGTAAGCGGTGCATTTTCCTGTTATATTAACCACCTGGCCTGCTGTCAAGTGCCCTGTATAAGCTTGGAACTACATACTTTACGGTTGGATGCGATTCGTGAAGAGCGTGGGTTCGGATGTCACTCCGCAAGGGGAGATATAATTTTTCTGTTTCTTAAAATATATATTTAAAGTGTGTAATTTAAAAAATAAATGAAACTCTAGCCCATCGAGGTATTTCATCAGATGATACCCAGCTGACTAGAGCGCCTCGTTCCGCAGGCACGCCAAAGGGCTGCTGCTGTCGAAGGGGCGCGACATCCGCGGCGCCACCTTCATAGCGCCCGCGCACGTGACGGCTCCCGACCAGGTGGACTGGCGCAAGAAGGGCGCCGTCACGGAGATCAAGGACCAGGGCAAGTGCGGCTCCTGCTGGTCGTTCAGTACTGTGAGTATGCGCTCTCTTACACGTCCCTGACGCCACATAGCGCCCGCGCACGTGACGGCGCCCGACCAGGTGGACTGGCGCAAGAAGGGCGCCGTCACGGAGATCAAGGACCAGGGCAAGTGCGGCTCCTGCTGGTCGTTCAGTACTGTGAGTATGCGCTCTCTTACACGTCCCTGACGCCACATAGCGCCCGCGCACGTGACGGCGCCCGACCAGGTGGACTGGCGCAAGAAGGGCGCCGTCACGGAGATCAAGGACCAGGGCAAGTGCGGCTCCTGCTGGTCGTTCAGTACTGTGAGTATGCGCTCTCTTACACGTCCCTGACGCCACATAGCGCCCGCGCACGTGACGGCGCCCGACCAGGTGGACTGGCGCAAGAAGGGCGCCGTCACGGAGATCAAGGACCAGGGCAAGTGCGGCTCCTGCTGGTCGTTCAGTACTGTGAGTATGCGCTCTCTTACACGTCCCTGACGCCACATAGCGCCCGCGCACGTGACGGCGCCCGACCAGGTGCACGGAGATCAAGGACCAGGGCAAGTGCGGCTCCTGCTGGTCGTTCAGTACTGTGAGTATGCGCTCTCTTACACGTCCCTGACGCCACATAGCGCCCGCGCACGTGACGGCGCCCGACCAGGTGGACTGGCGCAAGAAGGGCGCCGTCACGGAGATCAAGGACCAGGGCAAGTGCGGCTCCTGCTGGTCGTTCAGTACTGTGAGTATGCGCTCTCTTACACGTCCCTGACGCCACATAGCGCCCGCGCACGTGACGGCGCCCGACCAGGTGGACTGGCGCAAGAAGGGCGCCGTCACGGAGATCAAGGACCAGGGCAAGTGCGGCTCCTGCTGGTCGTTCAGTACTGTGAGTATGCGCTCTCTTACACGTCCCTGACGCCACATAGCGCCCGCGCACGTGACGGCGCCCGACCAGGTGGACTGGCGCAAGAAGGGCGCCGTCATGGAGATCAAGGACCAGGGCAAGTGCGGCTCCTGCTGGTCGTTCAGTACTGTGAGTATGCGCTCTCTTACACGTCCCTGACGCCACATAGCGCCCGCGCACGTGACGGCGCCCGACCAGGTGGACTGGCGCAAGAAGGGCGCCGTCACGGAGATCAAGGACCAGGGCAAGTGCGGCTCCTGCTGTTCGTTCAGTACTGTGAGTATGCGCTCTCTTACACGTCCCTGACGCCACATAGCGCCCGCGCACGTGACGGCGCCCGACCAGGTGGACTGGCGCAAGAAGGGCGCCGTCACGGAGATCAAGGACCAGGGCAAGTGCGGCTCCTGCTGGTCGTTCAGTACTGTGAGTATGCGCTCTCTTACACGTCCCTGACGCCACATAGCGCCCGCGCACGTGACGGCGCCCGACCAGGTGGACTGGCGCAAGAAGGGCGCCGTCATGGAGATCAAGGACCAGGGCAAGTGCGGCTCCTGCTGGTCGTTCAGTACTGTGAGTATGCGCTCTCTTACACGTCCCTGACGCCACATAGCGCCCGCGCACGTGACGGCGCCCGACCAGGTGGACTGGCGCAAGAAGGGCGCCGTCACGGAGATCAAGGACCAGGGCAAGTGCGGCTCCTGCTGGTCGTTCAGTACTGTGAGTATGCGCTCTCTTACACGTCCCTGACGCCACATAGCGCCCGCGCACGTGACGGCGCCCGACCAGGTGGACTGGCGCAAGAAGGGCGCCGTCACGGAGATCAAGGACCAGGGCAAGTGCGGCTCCTGCTGGTCGTTCAGTACTGTGAGTATGCGCTCTCTTACACGTCCCTGACGCCACATAGCGCCCGCGCACGTGACGGCGCCCGACCAGGTGCACGGAGATCAAGGACCAGGGCAAGTGCGGCTCCTGCTGGTCGTTCAGTACTGTGAGTATGCGCTCTCTTACACGTCCCTGACGCCACATAGCGCCCGCGCACGTGACGGCGCCCGACCAGGTGGACTGGCGCAAGAAGGGCGCCGTCATGGAGATCAAGGACCAGGGCAAGTGCGGCTCCTGCTGGTCGTTCAGTACTGTGAGTATGCGCTCTCTTACACGTCCCTGACGCCACATAGCGCCCGCGCACGTGACGGCGCCCGACCAGGTGGACTGGCGCAAGAAGGGCGCCGTCATGGAGATCAAGGACCAGGGCAAGTGCGGCTCCTGCTGGTCGTTCAGTACTGTGAGTATGCGCTCTCTTACACGTCCCTGACGCCACATAGCGCCCGCGCACGTGACGGCGCCCGACCAGGTGGACTGGCGCAAGAAGGGCGCCGTCACGGAGATCAAGGACCAGGGCAAGTGCGGCTCCTGCTGGTCGTTCAGTACTGTGAGTATGCACGCTCTTACACGTCCCTGACGTCACATGACATACTCACTTTAAATCGCCCTTATGTCTTGCCCATAGGTACTAATATTGAACTACAAGCGTTTACCTTGACGAGCTTATAACAAAGTCAAATATATCTTGATCTAAGTAGGTTCCATGTAAAGACACATTAACTATTCAGTTTAGAGAGATAAGCTGGAGCAGACCAGTCCAGTAAGAAGGAGACGGTTCCTACTTTTAATGACAAGTGGTCTTGGGTTCGATACCCACACGATATATGTTCGGCACATTAATGACAGAAAACCAGTGATTCATCAGTTAGATTTTGAAAATACAGTGAAAACGTATTTTTTACTTCAACAAATAAGTAAAAATTTATGATTATACTAAACCGCATCAAAGTTCAGTGGAGTGGTGTTTTCATGTCTCTATATTATAAAACTGAAGGAATAAGTAACGCCAATGTATTTTAATACATTTTTGTTTACAAGAAAAAAAAATATTTTTCTTAAATAATTGTTGGGCAAACAAACATTTTTGTCATATAACCTGTTATGTTCATATGTAAAAAGCTAATTACCTTTATTAGGATCATAATAACTTATTATCCTGCTTTTGACTAACGTCATCGAATCGCGTTAAAACAGACAAAAAATATGAGCTAGCATTCCTTTTACTTCTAGTATATGATACACACACACTACACACTTTTGAACTGGTTTTACGCATCGAACAGTGTCACTCAGCTTGGACTCTGAATCTTTTTTAAATGTTTTTAGTTAAGATCGTTTTGGATATAAATAAATAAAAACTCCTTGTAATAAATAAATAACTACCTGCAGTTTTCTAGCACCTACGCATAAAACAACAAAGTTATTCGCAAGCACATAATATTTGAACGTTCGTTACTTTTAATCACATTTGCAACGTTAGCCGTGAAGCGGCACTAAAACCTCATTAATTTGAACGTGGCGTGCTCCCACGACATTGAAGATATAATAGGATTCAAACAGTAACCAGATATACTATACTGTCGATATTCTAAATAAGATACGTAGTCGCACGCTCACAGCTACCTACACCAAATCAATAATAGTAGGTAACGCTTTGACGTCGCGCCTTCTCTGAGGTCCTGGGTTCGATTACCGGTCGGGTCAATATAGGTAAATATAACTTTTCTTAATTTCCCGGAGCTGGGTGTTGTTATACCGTCGTTGTTTCTGACCTGTAACAAAGTGCTTTTACAGCATACAAAGAAGCATAACGTCTAGTGTAGGTGCACAAGGAAGGCTATGACGTCCAGACCATTTTGTCAATTAAATACAATTAGGACACGCTTACACGTTTTAAAATGAAACAAATAAACTTATGATAACATAAAGTCAACTATAACTAACTTACAAAATATTCAAACTAATGAAATAAACAAAAAATAAATATTAAAAAAATATAATATTATTTATTTATATTTTTTATACAATTTATTTGGGGTACTCTATCAAAATAGTTTGAGAACCTTTACATTAAAAGTATGCTTCTTAAAACGCAATGGCGAGATAATCAAGTTACATAACCAAGGTCATATAAAAACTGAAGCTGCACGTTAGTGCATCTATCTATACAGCGAGAGGACGCAGCCATATCTGTATTTATTTTGTTGTAATGTTGCATAAGGTAAATAATACATTAGCTGTAGGATAAGTCTGTTACAGGAAAAATACCACACAAATAGATAACACGCTAGTTGACGTGTGAAATTAAAATCACCGTAACATGGGTCGCATTATGTTTCACCAGATGCATGTGTTGTATCGTCCAATCTAACACACGCTTAGCAGGCCTGGCATGCGCCACGCGACTAAATTTTATCGCGCTCAAAACAAACGTCAAAATCGATTGAAGTCAGTGCGTCAGCTGCTGATTAGCTGAAAATACGAGTGCAGTTTCCTATTAGCCAATCAACAGTATCGAAACTTTTGTCGTCGCATTAGTTATGCTAGGCCTGTAGGAAGTGTTCATAGATTACGTGAGGTGTAGTAGGTTGTAGTTTTTTTTTAATTTTCTTTACCTCTCTCTTCCCCTGGTGAGATGTCGTGAGTGATTCATCCCTCCAGTCTTACGCGAGATTTTTCAAAATGTGGGTTTAATTAAAAAAAACAACTGATTGACATTAATTTCAAAATAATTTTTCTTCGTTCGGACACAGTCATGAAATGTCAAATATAAAGTACCCGCACTTCGTTTTTAAGGCCTAGGCAATGTTCTATCTGGATCGAATTAGTATAATTTTTAAAATTGCGTGATATTTACCGAGAATCCCCCCCCCCCCCCCCTCTCCAACGTAAGATTAAATGAGATTTGACTGGACACACGTAATTTATGGAGGCCCCCTTACTTGTGTTGACCTGCATTCATACTTACAACAGTTTGTTTGCCGACACAATTCTCATCATTCCAGTGAATCAGTATGTATGCGCAGTTGTATGTGCGATTAATGACATAAATATCTATTATTGTTAAACAAAGCCCCTGCTTTTATTCAACATTAATTTGTAGCATATAATTGACTCATCGCGGTTAGTAATACACTTAATTTAATTTGCATATCTAAACCGAAATTAACGTATATTCCTTGATACTTTTTATGTCATGACTAATAGATGTCTTCATAAATAATGTATGACGATTACACATACACTACAATCTGTGGACTTAAGTATATTCCAATACAATAACACTTCCAATAATAAAATAAAAAAATGCTTCCTTTAGAAATACACACTAAACATATGATTTGACGACCTTCGTAGCCGAGAGGCGAGTGGGCCGAAGTTGTCGTCGCGCCTTTCTGAGGTCCCGAGTTCGATCCCCGGTCGGGTCAGTATCATTACCACTTAACATCAGGTGGGATGAGGTTAATCTTGAAGTGCAATATAAAAAAAATATATATATGGGAAACGAACTTTTCTGTATTGTCTTGGGTCTGGATTTTGTGGTACTGTCGTTGTTTCTGATTCCTGTAACACAAGTGCTTAAGCTACATACCACAAAATCAGATCAATGTATGTGATGTTATCCAATATTTATTTATTTATGGAATTCATGACAGATGAGATGACCATACACATATAATGGTTGAAATCTCTTTTTTTTTTCATTGCCGCAGCGAAGTAGGTAAATAGCCGCAAATTACGCCTATATTTTCTTTATTTTTATTTCCTAGCAAGTGATTAACCAATTAACAATGATAGAAACAAAACAATTTATCGTTAACAATAAACGTTTCTTGGAAAGTTTATTGCAAGTGTTATTGCTTAATGGCTGTATTATGAGGTATGATGACAAAAAACACCCAGATAAGGTACGCCCACTAATAAACATGTGAATAATAACATATTTTATTGCCATTAAGAATTGACATTGTGAGGTCATATAGGAAATGATTACCTAGGTAAATCCAGCAATAGTCATTAAACTTCAGCGTACGGTGATTGCTGATAACTCGATACTTAAGGAGCAGTGCTGATCAAATTAGACTTACCCCTACACACAACGAAACTGTTCTACTACTGATTAATATTTTAGTTTGGAAAGAGACACATTACCTATAGTTCTGAATCAGATTTTAACATACACAAAGCAATTAGGTAGATAGGTACTGCTAATGTAATAAATTGAGTTTCTTATCGGTATCTTCTCAGTAGATATACGATCCGAACCAGTTGTAGAGTCACTTTGCATTGTATTTTGAGCTCGGGGGGGGGGGGGGGGATGCTACATTAGTAGCAGGGGTCAAGCCTTCAAGGTAAGGGCGACAAGTCCAGTAACAGTTTTATTATGCTGTACTTGTCGCCCTTAAGCTATGATCTCATTACGACTCGACATCAGGTGAGATGAGGGCACTCTTGAAGTGCAATATAAAAAAAATATGTAACCTACTTGAATAAAGATATATTTGATTTGACTGTGGCGAGCTGAGGCTAACTGGTGCATGTTATTCCCTAGACCGGTGCGCTTGAAGGTCAGCACTTCCGCAAGAGCGGATTCCTGGTGTCGCTCTCGGAGCAGAACCTGATCGACTGCTCGGCGGCGTACGGCAACAACGGCTGCAACGGTGGCCTCATGGACAACGCCTTCAAGTACATCCGCGACAACCACGGCATCGACACAGAGCAATCCTACCCCTACGAGGGCATCAACGACAAGTGCCGGTCAGTTAACACTCCAAATGTACATTCATTTGTTTACGCTATGATCCATAGGTATAGGTCTGTGAAAGACTTCTGTTACTGCCATGTGATAATTGCAATTAAAAATGGAATCCCCTAGTAGTACTTCGTCGAGTTACTCTATTCTCTAGAATAACAAGATGTATCTCAGGCCGGAGACCAGCCGGCCGTGGTTGGGGAGACAACCCTGCTGGCCTTGCACGATCGTTCGCTGCCTTCTCCTACGCAGCAGTAGGGTCACCAATGAATTTCTTCCCCTTAAACAAGTAACAAAAGGCCCCGACTTACCTTGAGGTTTCCCCTCGCTTGTCCAGCTTCAACCCGAAGAACTCTGGCGCGGACGACGTGGGCTTCGTGGACGTGCCGTCCGGCGACGAGGCGGCGCTAATGAAGGCGGTCGCGACCGTCGGGCCCGTCTCCGTCGCCATCGACGCCAGCCAGGAGTCCTTCCAGCTCTACTCCACCGGCGTCTACTACGACGAGAACTGCTCCCCCGAGAACCTCGACCATGGGGTGAGTTTCATATTCAAATGAGATCGCGACTTCGTTCACGTTGATTTTGGATAAAAAGTATCCTTTGTCTTAACCTAGTATCTTATCTATCTTTTTCCCAAATTAATACAATATTACAAATCTTCTCGTTGTCGTGTTGAATAGTAGTAGGATAAAAAATGGTAATTCCGCTGTTTGTCCACGGCCTCATTTAAAATATGACGGTCCTCACTCCACCGGACTGAGTGCAGATTGGTGGAGGGGTGTGTGCAAGGCAAGTGACCAGCCCTAGTAAGTGTCAGATGTTCTCAAACCGCCAAATGGCGACTCGGCTCAGGAATATCAAGATATCAGCCGGTGCTAGCCGCTTCTGAAGTACTTAAGGTCACACATCCAAGACCGCGTTTAGTCTCAGGCTCACATAGAACTTTTAGTAGGCCACTATGTTTCCTAATATATATTTTTTGTTGAACGCCCTAGAAAGAAAATATTTTTAAAATACATATAACTACTACTATTGAATGCATTTATTTGGAAAATTCGTTTAATAATTAGCAATGATGCCCTATGATATTTGTAGTCGTGTTTAACTAAGCATGTCTTGTATAGAGAACATACAGAACAGGAAAATATGACAAACAATCGACTTATTTGTTTCGTAAAAACACATAATATTTCATTATTCAAGGTTATCTTCAACAGAGAAGCTGATATCTTGGAGCAGTGTTTATTTTTATATGATTTATAATTATCGCAGAAATCGGTTATAATAAAGTTCGTTGGGAAAATTCAGGTCATGTTTTGTTTATAATGTTGATAAAGACGTGGCTGTTCTTGGAATTGTGATGCGACTTATCGTTGTAATTATTATTATTATGATTATTTATAGTATCCAATGGATTTCGGTTCATTTTACTTTGTTTAAAATATTATTACTTGCTTGTATGTAGTATTTTCATGTATCGCGTCGGAAAATGAATGAAACAAATAATGCACTAATGAAAAGGTATTGCTTCAATTGGAATTCTCGAACATAAATGTAGCTTATACATACAGACGTTTACCGATATTTTGTAACGTTAATATAGTGCGAATTAAACGGTCTTAATGTTAGTAAGTTTATATGTTTGTCAGTGAGTCAAACAACATATCTGCACGGTCGTTTTTATGCTAACATTGATTTCGATGTTAAGTTTCGCATTAGTCTTGTTGAGTCATTTTGATGTCGGCTCACTGCTTTCCCATGACACACCATTAGGTACCTACTCTTGATCTTCATCAGATTTAAAAACTCCCGCTAATATTTTCTAGACTTTCCTGTAAAAACTACTGAATTGATTTGGCTGAAATTTGTTAGATAGGTTGATGAGATACTAGATGAAGGTTAACTTTACATTAAACGGTAGCACATAAGTTGATGGTTGTCTAACTGCAAAAAAAGTAGAATCGTTTGTTATCGTTTTAGTTAAGTTGGTGCCACTGACTCTTAAAACATAATCTAACAAGTGTATGTAATTTAGAATAAGCAATGGTCTCACAGGCATCTTTTATTAATTTGGGTGTCAGAAATTTAGACCGAGCCACAAGTCTCCCAAGCCCAAGTGGCTCACTTATGAAATTTGTTGCCAAACTATTTATTGAAGTTAGGTTAGTATTTTTTTGTTGGTCGATTAAAAAGAACCAATTTAATAATTCCATGGTGGTGGTCATGTCTAGTTCCGGTCCTCGTTATGCCACATTATGAGGCCTCATGCTTGGAGGAGTAAGATGAGAAGACAGAGTAGTGATTATGATAAGTGAGTAATGAGTGTATATGTATCCTTAGGTGCTGGTGGTCGGGTACGGCACGGACGAGGAGGGCGGCGACTACTGGCTCGTGAAGAACTCGTGGGGCCGCACGTGGGGCGAGCTCGGCTACATCAAGATGGCGCGCAACCGCGACAACCACTGCGGCATCGCCACCGCCGCCTCCTACCCGCTCGTCTAGTCGACACCACCCCTCCGCCACCCCCACAACAGCTTTACTCGACTTTAGTGGAATCGGTTTATAAACTGAGAGTTTGTTGCTACATATGTACTTCTCCAACACTACTCAATTTGCCTAAAAAATAACATGGTTTTCCAAAAAGTACCTATTTCTTAAAATCTGTCCTAAAGTTCTTGTGTTTGCCTTTCCAAACAAATATCTTTACTCTGTATAATATTACTAAAAATGACCTCCTTTTCCTAAAACTGAGGGTTTTATATAGGGGTTTACAGGCAAATAGTTTGAGAAACAATGAAGTTTGAAATTCTCCATTTATAAACCAACAATGATTCGCACCCTTGAGGTTTTATTCGTCTTGTCGTTGCCTTACCTTTCAAATACATACAAGGTGCGATCATTTAGTTATTATAGTGATAGTACTGATATAGTGATAGTGAATACATTATTTGTAAAATAACTAAGAAGTACTTAGTTATTCGGTTTTGAATGCTTTAATACTTATTTGAAGAGTTCATCTACTATTCCATGACAACTAAATACTACATAATAATATTTGTAGATATGTTTTCCTAACATTCCATCACTATATCAAAATCTCATTTTGTGTTATTAAGACTTATAAATATTAAAAACACCTAATTTTACACTGTTCATAAAATTTGTGTGATAGTAGCTTAAATAAAATATCTAAGTAAAAATGTTAAGGTTAAATAAATAAGTGTAATAAATATTTTTAAATTTATTTATTTCTTTTTGTTTCTTCTTAAACACCCATGTTATACATACATATTACCTACACATAACTTTTGAACCGTCATTGTATACTCGTACAATGCAAAATGATGCTACTGCTGCTTCGGAACCTATGTAGCGTTATCTACCGTCAAGGCACCGGTAAGAAACTAAGTAGATTAGTTAAACTACTTAGGATCGTGTCATATAGTTTTGTTTGGATGAGTGAAGATCCAAACAGTTTATAGCTTCAGCATAGCTTCCGTAATGACTTTTGAAACGCCCGGTAGTTACTTTACTTGTTTATTATGTTTTTATTTTTGAGATAATTTATGCACTCTGTCACTATTACCGCACTCGTAAACTAACTTCGCATGACCCAAAGGTTGACTGGTAGAGAATGTCCATAGCATTAAGTCCACCTGTTGTACTTTTTTGTGCAATAAAGTTTTTAAATAAATAAACAGTGTATAAGACAATCGTCCGTGACGAACAGTTGTCCTAAGAATGTTGTTGGTCCTCGCTAGGGACAATGACAACATATTCTGATTATCTAAATCTGTGACCCCAAAGATCCTTGCCCTTGGATGCAAACCAGCTTATCGCAAAACACTAAATAATGACACTACGTCCTGTTATTATTAAAAAAATGGTCTGAGTAAAGTCTTGTGCAGTGGACCCTTGTCAGAGGAGAATCCGAACACTCAGCAATAATTTTTCCTATATCCTGAAGTGCGCACAGCATTTCTATTACTTAAAAATAATAGTCACCTTGACTATAATTTTTAAATAGAAAAAATATTCACCCGACTTAATAATAGGTTTGGCACAAATTTAATAAATGAGCCAATTGGGCTTCTGCAACTTGGGGCTCAGTCAGTAGGTACCTATTTCTGTCGCACAAATGAATGAAAAGGTGTCTGTAATTATTTCTCTTTTTAAACTAATACTTATGTTTGGATAAGAAGAGATAGGGGTTCAATCTGATGCAACGGGTCTCAAACGGCATAGTTACGCCTCTGGTCTTTGGTATTGACTCTAATGACTTGGTTGGCTACCCCGGCCCTGGCAATTTTTGAGTTCTAGGAAACTGGGCATTGGGCAAAACACTAATTAGATCATTACTAGCTATAGGTAGGTAAGTAGGTACACAATGCCACGCACGCCATATCAACGAGCTTTAAAAATGAAAAGAAACGTAAGACATTATCTTATCGCGATGCTGATGATGAGATGAAGTCATCAGTTCTAGAAGACAAAATTTTTGTATCTTAAGAATTTCTAGTCACAGACAAATCTTTATGTCTATCACTAGATGCTGTTCAAATGTAAGGTACGAACTAAATTACTGAATAAATAAATAAAGAGACAAGATCAGACGACTGTATGTACTAGTTCTGATACAAAATAATAATCAACAAAGTAAATGTTGTGCTGCTGCGTAGAAGCCGTCGAGATAGGTGGACTTTGTGCGAGGCGAAAGCACGCTACTTGACCCGACGCGGCGCCGGGTCACCGACCTGCGCCTGCGGCGTACGTCGTCTTCGACCAATACTTCTCACAATGGATACCAAAGTGACGCTTTTTTTTTTATATTACACTTTAAGATTGACCTCATCCCACCTGATGTTAAGTGGTAATGAGGTCCTAGCTTAAGGGTGACAAGTAGGTACAGCATAATAAATATGTTACTGGACTTGTCGCCCTTACCTTGAAGGCTTGACCCCTGCTACTAATGTAGCACCCCCCAGGAGCTCTGGAAACCTTACTCACACACAGGAACACAACAACACAGAAGTGATTGTTATTTGGCTGCGGTCTTCTGTAAGGTGGAGGTATTTCACCAGTTGGGCTGCTCCAGTTCGAGCGAAAAATCGCTATGCCCTACCTCTCTTAACGCTACTTTTCGGAGCTCTATTTTATGAGGCGTATCTAATAATTAATCGTTATTATTTTATATCTACATACTACCACGTGGATCCTTAGCCACTAAGTAGAAGTACTACCTCCATTATAAATAGGTACTTATTTCTACTTAGAAGATAAAGTTTTAAAAGTAACTATTAAACAAAATAATTTTTATGTCACATCGGCCTATTTCATTTTCAATCATGGGATGATTGAAATAAATGTCTCTTTGCAACAACGTGTACCTACCTACTGGCTTATTCAACACGCTAGTCAAATATGGATTGGTGATTTCAAAACCCGAGCTGTATTCGAAACCCAAGGACCCCAAGATCTTGAAAATGACTAGGGTTACTTTAGTAACTAAAAATGCGATACCAAAATATTATAATAATAATAAATAACATATTTTCTGCAATATTTTTATTATTTAATCTAATGGAACCAGCTTGAGTTTAAAGTTATTAGGTGGGTCAGGAAAGGCAGTGTGAAAATTACCGGGTCATGGAAAAACAATGATTGGGAAACACTGCCGTAAAGTAAACTTAATGCGTTGTTAGCTATACATAGTTAAGGCTCGAAACGTAACGCCTTATTTTTCACATTGGATAAAGGAACACAATTATTCTAAGCACAAGAGTAGGTAAGTAGATGGGTTCCGAGTAGTTGACCGCTTTGGACGGATAGTGCGGCGTAATAGAGCCTGCTGATAAGATGTCATGCGGCAGTCCAGTGACCCAGATCACTGGGAGTCTGTCGTATTCACATGACCGGTTATCTACTATTAAATATTGTCTAACCAAATATCGCCGACCCGGTTTATTTATGTACGTAGGTATAGTTAATATCCTACCAAGATTGTACCTAAACGTGAAAATTGGGATGTATGGATGTTTGTTACAAAAACAGTAATCCAAAAGTTTTCCGTTACTCACCACTCTTTTTATTCCCATACTATTTTATTGCTATGTTAAACTACATAATTACCGTTTTTGTTCTTACTTGGTCTTAAAAAAAAGCTTTATTCGCATACACAGTGTTGGTTACGGCTATCAGAATTAAAAATTGTTACCTATTCGTCGTCAGATCCCACTTTACAATTTAGTTTTGGGAATAATAGGCCTCCTAAATGGATTTGTACAAAATTTGGTACCCACTTGGACAGTTTAATATTAAAATAACTTGCAAAATATTTTTTATCCCGAAATAAGACAAAGTCGCGAGCAGCAGCTAGTATTAAAATATACCTAGATAGCAGTTTAGCAGATGGTGATTGTTTTGAACCCCGACCCAAAATGTAATATTATCGTTATGTTATTTGACCGACCATTGGCCTATTTCGGATGATTAGTTATTGTTAACGCCCTATTCATTTACATATCCATTTGATATAAATTAAAATGACGTACCTACCACCGTATTATAGAGTTAAGTACATACGGCGAGACGAAAATAACCAAGGCACATCTTTGCCTACAATCCTGTTAAGATTTATCAATGCGAAAGTTTGTGAGAATTTGTGGATGTTTGTTTTTCTTTCACACTAAAACTACGAAATGGGTTTAGCTGTGCTACAAAAATTAATGAGATATTTATTTACTATATAACTTATTAGTTACGAAAATAAAATTTACGAAAGTTAGTTCTTTGTTTGCAATGTCTATTAAAAGTCTTCATTTGAAACAAATTTGACCTTTTGAGAACGCAGATACACTATCCCCTATGACACAAGCATTAACTTACTTACCTGCCAAGAATATAATAAAAAAGGCATTAGTATCCCTTACTGTATCCTAAGGTGTAAAAACAACATGTATGTACGCATGAGGAGTACGCTGGTATATAATATGTTTTATGCTACCTAGTTTCTATTCCTTTGTAACAATAGTGCCGCCTTTGACCCGAAAGGTTGAGTCACGCACTATTCATTTGAAACCGGAGCATCATAAGCCTACTTACGCGCAAATTGGCTCGAGGACGGGCGCGATGTCAGCAATACAATACTTGGTGATAAATGCATTGGAGATACCAGTTTTACTTATCTGAATCAAATTTTTCAGACGTCGAGTCATTCTTGATTCATATCGTTTTCTCTTTATTTGTTAGGTACCATTCACAAAGAAACATTGTCGTTTCCTGTGCAATATCTATAGGTAGGTATAACGGTAAAAAACATGTTTGTGTTGTAGAACAAAATAAAATTCCTTCATTGGGAGGTCCCATTAATTTTTATTTTATGTGATTTAATAGGTATGTATTTGTTGTTATAATAGCAACAGTAATAAATCTGTGACAAAATTTAACCTTTTCCCAGCCCAGCTATCTTTAACGTAGTGGCCCGCTGTACGCCAACGTATAAATGTATAACAGTTTCTATAGTACGAAAGCAAGGATGTGGCATAACGTCATATCGATAAAAAAAATTGATGTCTAAATCAAGATTTTTTATTAAACTTTGCAAATATAAATAAACCCTGATACATTATAATAGTAATTTGTTTTATTTTATGAACATTTTTAGTAAGAAAAACGAGTATATATTATCATAGACAAAAATACATGCATAATCTTGCAACACATTTATTATCAAAGGCACTTCACTATTCATTTTATAACGTAGTCCGTTGACTTCATATCAAGTCGTTGGCGCTCGTGGCAAGATAAATATCTCAAATAGAAGTGTTGTCTATGCGTTTCTTTCTTCACCTTGAGTGAATCTCTCTCTATCTCTCTAGACGATTTGAATAAAGAAAAGACGGCTCTTGTACGGTATTCATAAATCATAACAAGTATGTTACGGTGAAAAGTAAGACAAAAGAATGAATGGTCAGTTATTATTCGTATATTTAATAACTTTTTATAGTTTGTGTAAGTTTACCTTTCGATATTTAACTTTTTATAGTTTCGATAATTATATTTAATGATTATTGTACGAAAAAAAAAACAGACGAGCGCACGTTTGTAATGGCCGGCACTATGACACAATGACCTTGACACCTGTACGCTTACGACGTCACAGGTTTACTTGCATTGAAGTTGGTGGCGCTCGTAGCACTGAAATCTTGTCATTGCGTAGAGATGGGTGTTGCAATATCGAAAATTCTAAATAAATTATAAATTAACTAGCTTCCGCCCGCGGCTTCGCCCGCGTGTAATTCAGTTATATTGCGGTATAAATCACAACTATAAGAAAACTTCTCATTTCTACGGAAAAATCTAAGAAGCGCGATGTAACGCTGGATACGATTAGTTGTTAACCTAATAACCGCCAACTACTTCTATAGAAGTTCAGGATTTTCGTGCCGTCAACGCCACTACTTCTATAGAAGTTACTCATTGTACCTACTTTAATTAAATACCTTTACGGTGCATTAAACATTTGTTTCTCTTGTAATTTTGTAAGATGGACAGGGTTGAAGCCCATTTTTGTTATTTCGCCAAAAGAAACAGGCTTTATAGTGTTTTAAAACAGATAAAAACAAAAACGCCTGAAATATTTTGATGTCCCATACGCCAACGACTTCATATCAAGTAGGCTAGTGATGTGACGCGATAGTTGCATTCATTACAATACTATATGTTTACTTTGTTTTGTTCCATACAAATATTCATAGATTTTATGATTGACAATTAATTCCGGTCTGAAAATAACGTATTACATAATAAATATTGAAATTAATTTATTTCACGAAGATCCTTACTAATATTATAAATCAGAAAGTGAGTTTGTTTATTTGTTCCGCTTTCACGACATAACTACTGAACCGATTGCTTTTAAATTTTGCAGACGTATAGTTAGAAGTCCGGATTAAATAATAGGTTACTTTTTATCCCGAAAAAAACTGATATTCCCGAGGGAAAACAAAAATATAGTTTGCTTGATGGATGGATTGATGGATTGGAAGGTAAAATATTGTAAACGAATATAAACATGTAAATGTAGAAGCTAAATGATACGATAATGAATCCCCGAAAATGTGGAATTCCCGAGGGATGACGTACAATTTGTTTTATCGTCTAAACTGATTTTTACATCTACTTAGCTATATAATATAGTGTTCCATTCAGTTTTTGTTTAACAACTAATCGTATCCAGCGTTACATCGCGCTTCTTAGATTTTTCCGTGGAAATGAGAAGTTTTCTTATAGTTGTGATTTATACCGCAATATAACCGAATTACACGCGGGCGAAGCCGCGGGCGGAAGCTAGTTAATTTATAATTTATTTAGAATTTTCGATATTGCAACACCCATCTCTACGCAATGACAAGATTTCAGTGCTACGAGCGCCACCAACTTCAATGCAAGTAAACCTGTGACGTCGTAAGCGTACAGGTGTCAAGGTCATTGTGTCATAGTGCCGGCCATTACAAACGTGCGCTCGTCTGTTTTTTTTTCGTACAATAATCATTAAATATAATTATCGAAAATATAAAAAGTAAAATATCGAAAGGTAAACTTACACAAACTATAAAAAGTTATTAAATATAGGAATAATAACTGACCATTCATTCTTTTGTCTTACTTTTCACCGTAACATACTTGTTATGATTTATGAATACCGTACAAGAGCCGTCTTTTCTTTATTCAAATCGTCTAGAGAGATAGAGAGAGATTCACTCAAGGTGAAGAAAGAAACGCATAGACAACACTTCTATTTGAGATATTTATCTTGCCACGAGCGTCAACGACTTGATATGAAGTCAACGGACTACGTTCTAAAATGAATAGTGAAGTGCCTTTTATAATAAATGTGTTGCAAGATTATGCATGTATTTTTGTCTATGATAATAGATACTCGTTTTTCTTACTAAAAATGTTCATAAAATAAAACAAATAACTATTATAATGTATCAGGGTTTATTTATATTTGCAAAATTTAATAAAAAATCTTGATTTAGACATCAATTTTTTTTATCGATATGACGTTATGCCACATCCTTGCTTTCGTACTATAGAAACTGTTATACATTTATACGTTGGCGTACAGCGGGCCACTACGTTAAAGATAGCTGGGCTGGGAAAAGGTTAAACAAAAACTGAATAGTACACTATATTTTAAAGCTAAGTAGATGTAAAAATCAGTTTAGACGATAAAACAAATTGTACGTCATCCCTCGGGAATTCCACATTTACGGGGATTCATTATCGTATCATTTAGCTTCTACATTTACATGTTTATATTCGTTTACAATATTTTACCTTCCAATCCATCAATCCATCCATCAAGCAAACTATATTTTTGTTTTCCCTCGGGAATATCAGTTTTTTTTCGGGATAAAAAGTAACCTATTATTTAATCCGGACTTCTAACTATACGTCTGCAAAATTTAAAAGCAATCAGTTCAGTAGTTATGTCGTGAAAGAGGAACAAATAAACAAACTCACTTTCTGATTTATAATATTAGTAAGGATCTTCGTGAAATAAATTAATTTCAATATTTATTATGTAATACGTTATTTTCAGACCGGAATTAATTGTCAATCATAAAATCTATGAATATTTGTATGGAACAAAACAAAGTAAACATGTAGGATTGTAATGAATGCAACTATCGCGTCACATCACTAGCCTACTTGATATGAAGTCGTTGGCGTATGGGACATCAAAATATTTCAGGCGTTTTTGTTTTTATCTGTTTTAAAACACTATAAAGCCTGTTTCTTTTGGCGAAATATAAAAAATGGGCTTCAATCCTGTCCATCTTACAAAATTACAAGAGAAACAAATGTTTAATGCACCGTAAAGGTATTTAATTAAAGTAGGTACAATGAGTAACTTCTATAGAAGTAGTGGCGTTGACGGCACGAAAATCCTGAACTTCTATAGAAGTAGTTGGCGGTTATTAGGATCATCTTCGTTCATGACCATGAATCATGACATACAATCTGCCAGACGGACATTGGAGTCGAGGTGGGTTCAAATTTAACTTTTGATTACGGAACCCTAAGCGCGACTTGTATGTTACAGTTAACAGCACATCAAGGTACACACTTGCCAATCGACATTAGCTCTTATACCAATGACATAAGGTCAGTGCGTGCTTTTGACTGGGCATACATACAGTTTACCTAGCCAAAATAAAACCACGTGCGACAGAGACAAGAGTTTATATTGTAAAAACAAAACTATTCACACATTAATGGTTGTATCTGTTATTTACACGGACATCAATCAATTACTTACAACTACAACACTGGATATGCCTTTACAATTATTTTGCAAATATCATTATATATTTAAAATATGAAACTAAATTTATAAAAAAGCATGTTACGTTCACTATTTTTAACCGTACCCATATTAGAATTACAGCAGCAACACAAACAGCTGTACCCCAGAATACGGTTCTAGGGTTGATGTAGTAAAATATTTTCGGTTGAAAAAGTAATACATAAATGTACTTGAATATTAATTTCCACAAAATTTTATATTTGGCACGACATGTCCTTTATACTCAAATATATCGAGTGCTTTTAGGTACATATAATATACTCTAATTATTCTATGATCACTGTAGTTTATGTACAAAATCTACAAGTGGTTCTTATTCTAACACCTATCACTGAATACTGATGAAATACAATTAAGAAAAACGAGTTCAACGTGACCAGCACATTTCAAAATTATAAATTGAAGAGGACAGAAGAAAAATTAGCGATGTCACATATTTAAAAAAATTAGGAAAATCTGGGGGCACAGCCGTGCCCCCACCAAGTCGAGCAAAAAAGCGTCACGGCCGTACCATCCTTTTCTCGAAGCAATTCAGACCATTTTCGACCCCCTGTAACTTCGTTGTGGATAAAACTAGAAGACTGAAATTTTCAGTAACCATGCAGGCATTGTAAAGACACGTATATTTCAAATTTCATTCAATTTGAACCAGTATTTTAAGAATTATAACGGGTCAAATTTCTTAATTTTGTCACTCACTGACTGACTCACCGATCATCAAAAGTCTAAGGCACTTCTAGCAGACCTAGAAGCTTCAAATTTGGAATATAAGTAGTGTTTGGTGTATGAATCAAGGAAAAACTAAAAAATCTAGAAAAGACCGCAAAGACTAAGACCATACAGCCAATATTGGCTTTATTCGTAACGATGTTTTATTTACGGCATTTTATTTACGGCAGTTATTATTATTATTATTATTGCGTGCAAAGCCGTGGGTTTAAGCTAGTCCCATATAAATATAGGCGCACGTAGTGCCCCAGCCAAATCGAGCAAAAAATGGGCATTCCCGTCATGAAAACACGTGTATTAAATTATTTATTAAAGCAAAAAACGTACCTACGTGCGTATTCGTACTTATTACGAGTGCGTAAAGTTGTATAATTATAAACCACGCGCTGCCGTGCTATGCTATAATTATAGCGAGTGAGTGCTAGGCGTTACTACGCGCTGCGCGGTGCTAGCGCGAGGCCGCGGGGTGGGGACAGTGGCGGGGCGCGCGGAAAGGTGAATGTCATCGAGAGATCAGCAGCCGCGCTCATACGCGCAAGCGACCCAATGCTGTTCGGATGTGCCCAGAATTCTTACCTATAAGTTTGCGTTTTTAATTGATAATTTCGATTGCTATATTAGTTTGACGACTAAAGGCTACTCTCATCGGTTTACTGATATTATTTGCTTATTACAATTTACTGATATTATTTTCTTACAATTTTGACGTTGTTCGGATAAATAATTTAAATAAAATATTGATACTTTAGTACTTAAAGTATTTATAAATTTCTTATTACCTAATCGTATTTCTGCATAAAAAAACTTTGCAATTTAACTTGTAGGTAGTCGCAATGGATTCAGTAATACTGTATGTGAATGATCAGCCTTGTCCACACTGGGTTGTTCCTATCCTGGTGATGGTTCGTGTTTATTTCATTCTTTGTCATTCTCTATGTATGGGAATATTGAGTCGTCGTATGACATTAGACTTGCTATAATCGAGTATGTGGTAGCGCATTGGGATGAGTTACAAGTGTATACTTGTGACGAGCATGGAGACACCTACATTAACGCTAATTTGTATTCGACGGCAATGGTAAAAACCAGTACTTATGGTTCCGCGTCTGAACTTATGGCGGCCGCCGCTTTGTATCCGTATGCTTTTGAAGTTTACGATAACGGCCTTTTGAGAGCATCATTCGGTGGTGATTCTGGTAAACCGGTGAAACGTTTACAATTTTCTGGAAGTTACTTAGGCGGTCATTATGAAGCGCTCCTTCCGGACGTGCCTCCAAATGATAATAATTTAAATAATAAAAATAATAATGATGCGATCCGTCCAGACGTGCCTCCAAATGGTAATAATTTAAATAATAAAAATAATTATGATGCGATCCTTCCAGAAGTGACTTCGAAACATGATAATTTGATTAAAAATAATAAAAACTTAACTAAGAAGGGTGGAAGACCTAAAAAGGTTAGTAAAGGAAGACCTAAAACTTCGACGCTATCCCGTTCTCAACAAATCAAAGAAGCAGCAACACGTTATCGCCACAACAATCCCGAAAAACGTAAGGAGACCTTAACGCGTTATACTACGTCTCATCTTAGTGGGCTCTTAGAAAAACTGTAGCTGAAGCTCAAGAAATAGTACCGGAAAAGAGAAAACGGAAGGCTACCTACAAAAATAAGTTAAGTTCATAAGTCAGAGAGAGAGGGCTTTAAGAAAATTCGTTGCTGGAAATATACATATATACAATAAGTAGAAGGTACCAAAAAGGAAAAAAGTAGAACTGTCTACAAAATACAAAAAGAAATGAGATCCCATCAAAAACAATACTTGTCAAAAAAACCAAGTCTCGCAACTCAGTTGTTCTGCAGTAAAAAGTTGTGAGATCCATGTAATACCAAGTCGGATATTAATTTATTCAGTCTCTACTTAAGTGACTTTCTGTCTTAATACGTCCAGTCTCTAAGACCACGATCGTGGTCCATAACAATTGAAAATCAATTTTATTGTGTCTGGAATCTCCGTACTCGAAGCATTAAGTTGTTACGTAATAATTAACAGCATCCTATAGTGACGTATATCAATATTAAAATTCTTGAATGTTTTATATAAATATATCTAGACTTGGCCATCGCACTAAATAATTGAATTTACATGTGTTTTCAGGCGATGGCCAAGTCTAGATATATTTATATAAAACATTCAAGAATTTTAATATTGATATACGTCACTATAGGATGCTGTTAATTATTACGTAACAACTTAATGCTTCGAGTACGGAGATTCCAGACACAATAAAATTGATTTTCAATTGTTATGGACCACGATCGTGGTCTTAGAGACTGGACGTATTAAGACAGAAAGTCACTTAAGTAGAGACTGAATAAATTAATATCCGACTTGGTATTACATGGATCTCACAACTTTTTACTGCAGAACAACTGAGTTGCGAGACTTGGTTTTTTTGACAAGTATTGTTTTTGATGGGATATCTATTACTTCAACGCATTTCCGCGCGGTGCGACTGCGCATGATTATTAAAAGTTAAAAAGACACGTGGCCGTTTCGTATTTTTTCATTGGTGCAGGGTGAAAACAAAGGATTCAATGTTATAGTTGGTGTCATAAGCTTATTTTTTAATATTATGTGACATAGCTTGTTTTTCCCCTGTACTCTTTATTATTGTATGTGAGCCATTACAACAGGTAAAATGACTACAAACAATCCAAACTAAATTCCTGATACAAATTTATTTTGAAACCCAATTCCAATTTTACGAACGGTTGACTTCTAATTCCTTTCATTGTAGCATACAGACAGATTCAGATAATTTGGTTCACAAATCACTACACTTATTAACTATAACCGTTTGGCACTATGACATACAACTACGCTATCATACAATGTTACATCTCACTCGTTTCGTACTAACTCATAAAAATAAACAACTTATTAGTCATCCCTAATGACTAGAAAACATAACAAATAAGAATACAGATCTTTTGTTGTTGTTGACCGGACAAAGTGCCACGTCATATGGATGGACAAGATTTGCACATTCCAACACTATTTTTATTCACTGATTATTGAAATGATGCCAAAACTGCAATTCCACAATTTTATTTTCTCTTTGTTTTATTTCCAGTAATGGACAATATTACTGAAGGTGACAAGTTGAAATATATCGTAAATTAAACATGTTTTGCACTTGAACACCCAAAATGTTACAAATATAAAATAAATCTTACTCTGTGTCATTAAAACACTTACGTTGCCCATATCAAATAAAAATCCACAGTGGAAAAAATCACAACATATACCACCAGTGGGAAATCTAAGTTGTCTGAGACCCCAACAGCGCTAAGGTATAATTGTAGGATTCCACTTTAATGCACCAAGACATTTAAGGGTTGAACATTTAGAAACAGCCCCCGCGGAGAAAGGTCGAAAACGGATTCGAATTCGGAAACTATACGTTGTCTTTTAAGCTATATACCAATAAACCAATGACATACATGGATATCTACAAACGTAAGAATTGTTTCTGATACGTAAAGTATATTTTTCTCTGCCCAATAGGAACAGTAGCTCGTGATAATTCCGCTAGGTGGCATTATGTGTAAGGTATATTTGCTACGTGATTGGTTATTTTTGGCATGATTGACAGATGTCATCGTGACCTGTGTCACCAATGAACCAATCACGTAGCAGTTGGACCCCGCACTTGCCCTACACCGACTAGCTTATGTCATCTAGCGGATTTTTCACGCACGATAGTCCCTATTTTATAGGTAAGGTTAGGTTAGAAGGAGACAAAGCATAATTATCGTTTTAGAATTCGTTTTAGACTTTGTGAAGGGGCAAAACATTTGTGATGAATAATCATAAAAATTTTAATTTTTTCTATATGAAGGGTGATTCCGTTAAGAACTGTGCCCTTGAAATGCACCGTCGTAACGTGACAGTCGAACCAAGGCGGTGGGCGGTGTCCGGCCTGCGGGGCGGGGGCGACTATTTCTTCTTGGGCTTCTTGGGGTTCCGCGAGCGGCTCTTGGCCTTGCACAGCGGGCAGATGGGTGCGTTGCGGTGGATCTGCTGGTGGCACGAGAGGCACGACTTCATCGGCGGCGGCTGCTGCCTGCATCACAGAATCAAATTTATCATATACTTTTTAATTTATTTGTAGTGCTTCACGTCGCAGCGAACATCAATAGTATTTTAAAGAAACAGAAAAGTTTCATCTATTCAGATTCCAGGGTGTAATCGATCTGTGGTAGTTATGGTTGAGCCGAGTTGGCCGTAGCTTCACCATTAACTGCGATGAGGTCTGATCGGGGGGTTTTAGTGGGTAGTCCTGCCCTTCTCAGGGCGGGGAGTCCCACACACGCCGTCGCTTCCCTCGGGTGACGGTACGGTACATCAATGTATTTCCCCTCGTTAAAAAAAAAGCGTGTAATCGATTCCGTAGTTTCCATACATTGCAACGATGTACCTCGAGCCGATAAGTATGTTGTTCTAAACTTGTATGGCAGAGGGCACTTACCGTAAATAATAATACCACAAAAATCACAGATCATTGCCTACGATACCTTGCGGTTACGTCAGTGGGAAAAGCAGCACGCGCTATGCGTGAAGATTGGATTGGGATTCCACAACGGAAGGGAGATTAAATTTTTCTGTTTCTTTAAAATATCATAGACTTGATTTACAATTAATTTGTAGAATGTACATTAAGCACCATTCGTTTGCATAGATAAATATGAGCCAGACAATCACATCAATCAAGTGGTCTAAAGTTAGGGCTTGTACTGTGAACATGACCACTCATACTAACTGGGGGCGTCAATCCAGTAGGTACACCTGGACCCAAGTCAATTTAAAAAACACGTTAGAATCTTGTCGTATTAAACCTTACCGTAATTAAGTACGTCAGTTATACAATTAAGTTTATGTGACAAAGTACTTAACGGTACAGTCTAAACATGCTGACTGTACAAGGCATTTCGAGTATAATAAACATTTTGCGCATGCCTTGTTAGGTTAGGTTATTGATTGCATACACTTCAGGACATTGCCAGCATAAATATCTGCTTAACTGAATACGTCAGACAGACGGTTACCTTATTGTGATAAGGTACTGCGGTGTATACAAACGAATCATGCTGACTGTACATGTAGTTCAGAGTTGTAAAAAATTGTAAGCGAACCTGTAATGTTAAATTGTATTATGGACGTATATTTTGAGCAATTATTCGTGAATGTCAAGATGGCGGGACCCCGGCTTGTATTTCGATCAAACTGTGCTCAATATTAAGTGCTCATTTTGTACTATTTTGTGCCTTCAATTCCAATTTTGTGCTCCAGTGGATTAAGAAAAACACATATTGATTTGTGGTCCCGTCAATTTGATATCAAGATGGCGTGACCACCGATCGTTGCTGACAAAGTACTGTTCATAACATTATATTAAGTACATCAAACATTTGTTCTCATTTCGTTCTCGATTACATCAAATCATCACTGCATTTTATAAAGTGCGTTCAAAGAAATATCATTATCTAAAAATTCATTAATGTCCTTTACCACAAAATTCGAAATGAGGACACAAAATAGAACAAAATGAGCACATAATATTTTGCACAGTTTGATCGAAATACAAGCCGGGGTCCCGCCATCTTGACATTCACAAGTTACTATCAATTATCATAGTGTAAATCTTTGCAATGCAGATAACAAGTTAAAAATAAAGTAGGTATGTGATGAAAACAAATTGGTTATGTTATAAGTAACCATGTGTGCTGTTCTGTATTAGTACGTACTGACTAAAAGCAAAGAAAAATAATGATCAAAAGTGGTGAACAAAAATTAAAATTAAAATTAAATTAAAGGTTATTTATTACTAATAAAATCATGTTCACTGAATGGATATATTTTATGTTTTGTCTAACAGTTTTCTTCAATATTTTGGCATCTGGTGCATAATACTATATAGTTTTTATACATATCATTAACTTTGAATACAACTTAATTCCTATTTTAAATCATTACAACTTTTTTGCTGCAATACTATTCGGGTTGCAATCAATAATACAATACACAACAAATATTTTTGAAATGTATTTCTATTTGTAAAAATTTCTTAAGAAGTATTCTACACCAGTTGTATTACTTTAATGTAGTACAGTCAACTGAACTTGAAGGTAAACACTTGCAGTTCTATATTAGATCTTATGTGGACTACATAAGGACGGTGCAAAGTCCAAAATGTGTAGTCTAACATGCTGTTGTCTGTATAATTGCTTTTTGTTTTACACGAATATTGAATATAAAGAATGCCATTTAGTGAACACAACAGAGTCGGGGCGGGACCGACTGGAAGAGGGAAGGAGGGGGGGGGGGGGGGAGAAGGGGAGTAAACAGAAACAAAAAGCGAACCTCAGCGAGACGGTTATGAAATCTTGGTCGAGAGCAGACCTGAACGCGGGCGGCGGCGGCGGCGGCTTGCGCGGCGCGGGCGGCAGGAACGAGGCGCGCGCCCCCCCCACACCCCCCGCCCCCCCCACACCTCCCCCCACGCCCCCCACGCCCGCGCCCCCAGGCAGCGGCGGGAAGCGGCTGCGACACACAACACTTCATATGGAGAGATAAATACAGGTGGAAATTACATTTCTGTTGCTGGTTAACCTCCTAGATAGATGTTTGTTATGTACTCTTTTTTGCAAAAGCAACTGATTAGATTTGGATGAAATTTGCCCAATAGATGAGGCACTAGACAAACATAAAGGGCACTTTTTACCCAGAAATTACGTTATCCAGGTTGTAGGCAACAATCAATATTAATAAATGCACAGTAACCTCAACGTGATGGTGGTAGCCCCTGGTACAATACATACTATGACCAGTAAACTCTTCATTATATTATAAATCACTTTACACTGCCACATATTAGTATCTAAATTATACCCTCTACCTAAAGGTTGTCTCGAAGAGATTGCTTTCTAGCAATAAGATCGCCTAAAATTTTCTGTAAATTCAAAAACTCAAATATCTCTGTAAATCCATTTTCTGTAAATTTTTCTGTGCAATAAAATGTATCTATCTATCTATGCCTGTACCAAGCCGTAGTAGGCAGCTAGTCCTACTAATATTATAAACGTGAAGAATATCTGTATGTATTTGTTCTTCTTTCATGCAAAAGCTACTAGGATTTAGACAAAATTTGGTAGGAAGTTAAATTGCATACTAGATTAACATTTATAATACTTTTTATCCCAAACTAACGCGAACGAAGTCGCGGACAAGAGGTCAAGGCAATCTATAAAACAGATTATAAGTGGTAATATGGTATACAACTGACTCGGGAGTGATGGGGCTGCCCTCCTCCTCGTGCAGGTCGGGCAGGCGGTCGAGGCCGAGGCACTGCCGCCGCAGCAGGTCCACCTCGGCCTTCAGCGGCCGGTAGTCCTCGTGCAGCCGCGACGCGTTCGACAACTTGCGCGTCATGCTCTCCTCCGTCTGCTTTATAACTGTCTCCATCTAGAATCGCAAGAAAGGAACGTGTTAATGTATCACTCACTCACTCACTTCAATATGGTTGAGTGATGTGATTGCTGGCACATACGTCATGCTCGTGAACAGGTGCAGCCTTTGGGGACTGTCTGCTCCAGCTTACTGCTCGAAAGTAAATACTTGAGTACTTAATTGTTTCATCACTCATCTAATCAAAACTATATGAATTGGTCCAAAGTGAGCTACACATAGCAATAAGTTAGATACTGCTACTGTAACTGATCTGCTGAGTTTCTTACCGGCGTCTTCTCGGTAGATATAGGTTCTGAACCGGAAGTAGAATCACTTTTCATTGTATTCAATGACGATTCAAAAGTGTTATATTTATCCTACTTGAATAAAGAAATATTTAAGTTTGACCAAAACAAGTAATCAATCTTTGACAATTAGCTATTCTGAAGATTGAGCTGAAGTATTATCCATAGGCAAATAATCTGTAGGTAAATTTGGTGTAATTAGTATAATAGATAATTATTATCTATAAATGATTATTTAATTGGTGACTGTTTCTTTTAATGCTTGTTAACTAAGAACACATAGATTTATACAGGTAATCAAATCCCAAGCTCTTAGTAGCTTTTAAAGTATGCTATAAAATCAATCACAAATCAGAGAGAACTAATGCACCATATGGCAGAGCTCTCCAAGCCAAACAAACAGGCTAAGCGTTGGCAGAAACAATGGCGCCCACAATAGCAGCCCCCAGTGTAAACAAACTCGCTCTATTTATAAAGTCCACCTGTGCCCAGCTGATTTCATTCTCCTCAGATTACTCTGATCATTTTTCATTCATCTAGTGACAACATAAAGCTCTAATCCTTAACAATACACTCTTAATTGAGATGATTAAAATAAAAATATCATATCAGATTAACATTTGCATTAATTTAATATGATAAAAGATTTGTATTTTTATACTTAGGGCTGCCAAAACCCAAAATTTTAATTATTTCAGATGTCCTGTAGTGACTTTTAGGCCCTCTAAAACAAAATTTGGCTGTAGGTAACCTTAGCTAAGTTAGTTTAATGTATTAGAAATAAATATCAGTCAACCCCACAATGGCCTATCTCAAAGTGAGCAGCTTAAGCACATGTGTTATGGAAACCAGAACCAATGCTGGTCAACAATGTATACTTAAATTATTAATAGAAATACTTGTTAGTTCTGGATGAGGATCCAACCCACAATTGAGTCGATTAGAATCAGAACTCGCTATCTCTATATGGGCTATACTAATATACTCAATATTTGGCTCAGAAGCCAGTTCCAACTATAGTTTGTATAGGCCTATTAATGATAGATAATATGAAACTAAACTGAGAATAACAGAATGTGAGTACTAACAGCATTGATGTCTGCATGTATCTGCCGCAGCTCCTCAACGTGGCTCATCTTCTCTTGCTGCAGCAGCTCCATCTCGCGTTTGTACTGAGCGAGGCAGCGGCCCTCCTGGTCGCCGCTGCGCACTTCATTCACTATGCTGCGCTTCAACCTCTCCAGGGTTATCGTCTTGTTCCTTCAAACCAGAGACACTCCAATGAAATATGATTATAAAATAAGTTTACACACGAGAATTAAATTACATACTTCAAAAACATTGTCCGGTATCTAGATTCGAATCCAACTATCCTTATAATAAAAAGCTGTTTATACTATGTGCTTCTCATACGACAGACAACCACAATGTGAGGAATCTTCTCATAGTATTTAGATTAGTACTAATACTTCAAATAATACAGCCATGTATATCCCAGGATCAGGACATGGACTATGAGCGAATTAACTGGCCATGAGATGTCGATAAACACACAAAGCGAAATAAAATCGGTGTCAAGTGTTTATTGATCGAGTCCACAGGTGCGAACTGGCGTAGCTTTCAGAACGATTTATCACAGAAAAATGATATACCTGATCTCTTTCATGGCTTCCAATTTATGGTAAATTTCTCGTTCGTTTTCCGCAGTCATTTCTTTCGCGATAGTATTGATAAATAAACCTTTATATCAAAATAAACTAAAAAACGGGAAAAATACAAGTTCTACCCCATGCAGACACTTTGTTTAGTGATGTGTAATGTGAATGAATGAATAAGTGATGCATGTCAAAAATTTAACAATTACCAATTTTACCTCAACAATTGAATTTGTAAAATCGATTGCTCATATTCAACTGTACTATTAAAAAATAACTTCAAAATAAACTATACATAACATGCTTTTAGAAATTTCATTTCATAGTATCTTTTCTTCGATTTATTAATACATTTACTAACAATTTATTTATTCCTTTTTTATTGAATAAAAAACAACTACCACGTTTTATACGAATACAACTATATTTTCAAGTGTTACAAAGATTGAGATTTCTCTGCTTGGTCTCGTTCGTTATTTCTTAAGTTGTTTGAATAAGGATGAACGGGAAATATTCTTTCGCTCAGGCATGACACCTTGTGTGAAAAAAAGTATTAAAACAAAAATGGCTGTCTGACCATCGATAGCGGCTTGCTGTCAAAATATTAATTTCTACTACCTAACGCGTATGCTTTATTTTAAATGTAGTTATTTTCCCATTCAAAGTTTTATATTGTTAACTGGATGAAACATTGAGTTGATTTCAGATGTCTCAAATACTACTCAACAAAGGTCATTTACACCTTTGCCTTTAGTGCTTCGTGTCGTGGTGAAGAACCACTTACATTCATAATTCGGTGTTTACGTCTCGGGCCAGGATGAGCGAGGACGGCAGCGATGACTCCGCGCCGCGTCCGAAACGCAAGATCAAGCGGTTCGTGGTGTTGGACTCGAGCGCGAGCTCCGATAGCGATGAGAGCATCGGCCCGACAGGGACACGTAGAAAGAGAATGAGGGTGAATACCAGTCAGAAATAATTATCTTTTGGTTTTAAGTGTAATGTGAGCGTTCTAGTGATAAGGATGATCGGTTTCAGGTGGTGAGCGATGCGGAGAGTGAAAGCAGTGGGAGCTCTGTGGGCGCGCGTCGCAAGCGGACGCTGCCGAAGCTGCGTGACTCCGACGGAGATAGTGACACCTCCGGGTGGGCCACTGACCACTCGGATGCGCCCAAGCCTGCCCCTGCGTCCGCTAAACCTAATTCGGGCTTCGCGTCCGACAGTTCCGAGGGAAACTCCGACAAATGTTCCATCTGTCTTATGAGGTTTACCACCCAATTGGTGGGGACACCCCAGAATTGTGAACACATATTTTGCTTGGACTGTATCACTGAGTGGTCTAAGAATGTGAACACTTGTCCTGTGGACAGAATTACATTTGATTCAATTGTGGTGCGTGCTTGTGCTGGTGGTCGTGTGCTGCGTACTGAGCCTGTGAAGGTGGTAGAACGCAGACCTTCAGTCGAGATGCTGGTGGTTGAGGATCCTACTGTATGTGAGGTTAGTGCAAAGTGGCTAAATTATTGAACTTATGCTAAGCTATCTATTGTGTACAAGTAGAATGCTAGCACATACAGAAAGTTTTTATGTGTAAAATGAATTAACTCTTTTAGATCTGTGGCAGTGCTGAGAATGAGGAAACCATGTTGCTCTGTGACGGATGTGACCTTGGCTTTCACATGCAGTGCCTTACACCACCACTGACTGAGGTAGCATTATTTGTTCAATTATATATTAGACAAGACTATTGTGCACATTTTATAACTGGAATTCGAAAGACATACATTTTATTTCAGATCCCAGCTGATCAATGGCTTTGTCCAAACTGTGACAACATTCTTGATGTGATCCACTTATCTGAAGTTGAGGATTTGTTCACTGGCTTAGAAGATATTGATTTACCACTTCATCCTCGCCCTACCCCTCTACGAGAACCTAGGAATGTACGAAGATCTTCCAGAAATCAGAGCTCATTAGATGAGCCTTCTACATCGTCAGGGCGCCGGGTGAACAGCTCTAATGTAGACGCGACGCCCTCATCATCACGTGGAAGCAGCATAAGCCACAGGACTAGTTCTCGGGGGGCCGCAACCACCCGGCGTGCCACAGGAACTCAGAGAAGAAAATACAAGCGAAGGAGAACTAAAACTGTTATAATTGAGTATGAAGTGGAGGAAAATGGCAAATTCCCAATCACAAAAAGAGTTAAGAGAAGAGTAAAAAAGAGAAGGGTGGGTTTTTTATTAACTTTCTAAGTTTTAAATAAAGATTATGATCTCATAATTAATCTCAGCACTCAATTCAAAACAGTCTAAAGGATCAATATTTGGAATTTCCAATCAATGTATCTATCACATTCACACTATTATGACCAGTGGGCTGTGAAATCAATCTTCATATCAATCAATCATCGCTCGCTACTGCAATATGTATACTCAATTATTAGAAAAGTGATCAGTCAAAGCTGAGTGCTTCTACTTGAATATAAACATTGTAATTTAGGGTCGGTACAGTGAAAACTGAGTGCTTCTAATTGAATAAAGGCATATTTTTATGTTGTAATTTGAACTAATTGCATCAAAACACCACATTCGTAGACTAAGAAGAGGCAGCCTCGGACGGTGGCGCGGCGGTCGCACGTGCGCGCGAGCGTGCGCGCCCGCCTGGCGCACATGGCGGCCGCCGACGCGCCCGTGCAGGGCTCCGCCGCCGGCCTCACCCTGCGCCGCCACCGCGCCGGCATCCCCGCCCTCAGCCTCTTCGGCAGCCGCCACCAGCTCGAGTACTTCTCCGAGGAGGACGAGCGCGATGTGTCGGAGGGCGCCACGGCCGCCGTCGCAGTCCGCCCCACCTCCAGCATACTTAGTGCTTACAGACAGGTACCACTTTATTTACAAACTTGTCGATTTTTAATTAAAACAATACTGCTCAATTTTATAAGTTACTAAGTTCTATTTCAATATGAGGAGGATTAAAGTTTATTTCAACTTTCGCAGGCTAGAAGAAAAATGATAACGATACCATCGCCTCCGCACGCGTCCTCAGCCCCCGATTTACTCTCGAGTATATTGGATAGTCAAAGTAAACTACATTCTAAGAACTCTATAGTGTCAATTTCGGTGGACGGTAATGTTAATATTAAACTTCAAACTAGAAATGAGGACAAATCTCTAAGTAAAACCCTAGAACCTAAAAAAGATGATAATAAAAAAGTAGATTTAACACAAGGAACTAAAAAAGTAGATCTTACTAAAGGGGAGGACGCAGCCAAGAAGGTTCCGTCTTACCCGGGTCAGTCGCGGGGCGGGGGATGGGGCGGAGGCTACCGCGGCAACTACCACCGCGAGCAGGGCAGCAGCGGCTTCAACCGCGGCGGTGGCGGCTACGCCCCCGACAACAACAACTACGGCGGAGGCGGATACGGAGACGGTGCGGCCGGCACCGGCGGCGGCAACGGCGGCTTCGGCTACCAGAACCGCCAGCAGGGCGGTGCCTTCAACAACAACATGCGCCGCGACGATTCCGACTACGGCAACTACCAGCGCCGCCAGTACCCGTACCCTCAGAATGAGGAAAACAACTTTGATAGAAATAGGAGACCACAGGACTCGAATAGACCACAAAACTTACCTCACAATCAGCGGCCGAACGAGCAGGGCCGGCACAGCCTCGGGCCGTCGTGGCAGCCGTACGGGGGCGCGGCGCCCGCGGGTCCCCGGAGAGACGGGCCGCAGATGAGGCACTCCTTCGGGGGCTCCGAGAACCCGCTCGACATGAGGATGGGTCAGGTGCCGCCGCAGAACGCGCACAACAGCCACCCGTCGGACTCGTACGCCCCGGAGCCGCAGAAGCCGCAGCCCTACCGTCCGCTACCCGAGCCGCCGGTTTTCAAGTTCGACAAGACCCCCGAGGTGGAGAAGTCGGAGGACGAGAAGAGCGACTCGGGCCTAGTCATAGACACGGAGAAGTACGACCCCACGGAGCCTACGAACGACGACGATGACGACGAGGAGGCTGCGAACGTGGCGGAGGTCGCGTCGAGCGGCACGCCCCAGGTGGAGATGGCCTCGTCGGTGGTCGCCAGCGTGCCGGCGGCGGGCGTCGTGCAGAACATCATCGCCGGCATCGACGCCACCTCGCTCAACGTGCCTGCCAACGTGCTCGACAGCGCCGTGCGCCAAGTGCTCCAGGAGCACAGGGACCTCATCACGCCCGCCGTTGCGCCCTCCAGGCCTCGCGCCGAGAGCGAGGACGACTCCGACGGCGACTGCCCGAACTTCTCTATTTATTCCGCTACCAGCGTTCACATAGCGAACGACTCCAATGCCGTCCCCGAGACTCCTGCGGCGCACGCTAGCGATGATATGGCTGACCTGGTCCAGGAAGATGACGAGACGCCACCGCGCGCTGCAGAAGTTGACGTCGTCGACAAGACACCCACCGTCGTCACCCCGAGCAAACAGTACAACTTTGACACTAGCGTCAAAAAGAAAACAGAGGAGGAGTTGAAAGAGAAGGTGTCAAAGCGATGCCCGATTACCACAAATCCCAGGAATCCAATCAAAATAAAGCTGAACACGCCGTCCCTCATTAAGAGACACATTCCGCTGTACGACGAGGAAGAGCTGGCCGACGACGCCGAGCCGGAGTCTGAGCCCGAGCCTGAGCACGAGCGCGAGCCTGAGCCTGAGCCCCAGGGCAAGGCGGACCACAGTGACGAGTCACAGAAAAAAATATTGAACAAAGATGGCACGAAGAGCCCCAGCGATCGTGCAGAGGTGCCGGAAGAAAAAGAAGACACGGTTTCTAAGGCCCAAAGTGATAATGAACAGGAGATTACGAAAGATGACGAAAAGACAACTGACGACATTGAAGCGGCAGATGAAGCTTCGCCTAACAAAGAGTCCGAGGGCCCCGAAGAAAAAGCTGCCTCGAACAACGAGGATTATCAAGAGGACGATGGAGATAATGAAAAGTCACCGAAAACACCTGAAGAACTACCCAATGAGGAGGAGGAGGAAGAAGATTTTGCGGAAGATGAAAAAGAGGAGGATAAAGATGATGACTCCAGCATTTCCGATAAAGACGAAAAGCTGGACGATCTGGCGTCTGACGAGGACGTCTCAGAGGGCGAACTGCCCGCCGCGTGCCGTGACTCGGAGGCCAAGGAGGGCGGCATCGAAAAGATGACGGAGTCGATCAGCGAGACCGAGGACGAGCGCAGCTACACGCCGTGCCTCGACGAGAACAAGTCCAAGGACACCTCGCTCGAGACGGAGAAGGACAAGGGAATCGAAGGACTCGACACCGAAATGATATCGGAGGACGAGGGCAACGAGATGTTCTCGGAGGAGGAGAGGCAGGCCGAGAGGTCGCCGCCGCGCGCAGACCCGCCCCCGCCGCCCGAGGAGGGCGAGATCCTCGACAAGCGGAAGGAGAAAACGGACCGCGAGGAGCCAAAGAAGAGGAAGCGGAAGGACTCGAAGCGGGAGTCCAAGAAGGAGAGCAAGGAGAAGAAGAAGAAGAAGAGCGAGGTCGCGTTCAAGAAGCTCAGCAAGAGCGGGAAGGAGCGCAACTACAGGGACAAGGACAAGGAGGACCGGCCGCGCCGCGACTCGAGCGAGGGCGAGCGGAAGCGAAAGCGGAAGGAGAAGCGCAAGGACCTCGAGCGCTACGACGTGCGCACCGTCGTGTCGGAGAAGCGGCGGCGCGCCAAGGACCCGTTCGGGCGCGACGTGTCGCCGCGTCGGTCGCGCTCGCCGTCGCTCGAGCGGTCGCCGCCCGAGCGCTCGCCGTCCGGGCCGCGTCGCTCGCAGTCGCGCCACTCGCGCCACTCGCGCCACTCGCGCCGCCGCCGCTCCTCGTCGCGGCCGCCCGAGCGCGTGCGCCACTCGCCCTCCTCGCGGCGCTCGCCCTCCCCGCTGCGCGTCCGGCGCTCGTCGTCCCGCGGCCGGCTGACTCCGAGGCGCGTCGGGGCGTCGCCGTCGCCGCGACCTCGGCCGTCCCCGTCGCCGCGCTCTCCGTCCCCGGCCAAGCGGCGCCGACGCACGTCCGGCGAGAGGCCGCGACGCCGCCGGTCGGGCGAGCGGGTGCGCAAGCGCAGGCGGTCTGGGTCGCGGTCGGCGAGCCCCCGCGACAAGTCGAAGGGCAAGCGGCGGCGACGCGCGCGGTCGGAGCGTCCAGCGGAGCGAGCGACGGAGCGGGCGGCGGAGCGGGTGACGGAGCGGGCGGCGGAGCGTGCAGCGGAGCGACGAGCGGAGCCCCGCCGTCGGAGCCCCAAGCGACGCCGCGCACGCCGCCGCAGCGCCGGCAAGTCGCCAGTGCAGCCGCCGCCGGGTAAGATACTGCAGCTTACGTTTATAATACTCGTATTTATCGATAAGAAATTAAATCAAAATTATATGCAATACATAAATTTACTTAGTCGTAACAATTTTGAAAATGTGAAAAGTTTTAATTCCTAGCCAAGTATTGAATGTTAATAATACACCAAGATAATAAATAAACATAAAAATATGTTGATTTTGTAAACGTTTCATTAGCAAAATTGTACTTTTTGTACAATAACCGAATTATCTCTCATCACTGGTCATTTCCAAATAAATAACATGTATTACAGAACACTCGACATTGTCGGAATCATCGCGTTTGCCTTAAGGTGCGAAATTTAGCCCACACCAAAGAAAATGTACAATAAGACAATTATCATTTCCTTGTTTACCAAGTAATATCAACAATGTGTTACTCAACTATAAACACTGGTCTTAATAACATTTAAATAAATAATAAGTAAATATATAATGTAATGTTGTATGTTGTGTGTGCAGCGGCCGCAGGCGCGTGGTCGCCGCTGTCGATGGACTCGCGGCTGCTGTCGCCGCGCACGCCGCCGCCGGCCGCGTCGCCCCCGCCCCCGCCCCGCAGGCCCCGCGCCCGGCCCCGGCACGCGCCTGCGCCCTCCAAGGAGGTGCGTTTCGACTTTACAATTTAAATTTATTTCTCACTATTTAGTTTGATTAAATCTTACTAATTGAACGATCTACATAGCCGAGAATTTATTTCATTTCATTTAAAAAAATGTGAATGTCATTTTTGCATGTCATTTGACGTGTCGCGGCGGCAGGTGTTCACGTCGGGCGACAACATCCTGGTGAGCGTCAGCTTCAAGGAGCAGGAGCGTGCGCACTCGCCGCAGCGCCGCGGCCGCCGTGCACGCCGCAAGCTGCGCCGCCGCCGGGCCTCCGCCGCCGCCGCCACCGACGCCGCCAGACCGGTGAGACCCCGCATACTCTTATCTCGACAAGGCATTGCAAATAATTATATAGATTAAAAACAACAAGGGACCCAATATAGATCCCTGGTGAACCCCCATAAGTAGGCAGGCCCCAGATGAGTTAGTGTCATTCATATTTACTTTTTGTATTCGCCCAGTAAGGTATGACTATCAGATTTAAAATGCATCATATGCAACACCTTGATGTTCCAACATAGTAAACAATATTTTATGGTCAACGTAATCGAATGCCTTAGATAAATCACCAAATATACCTAATGCATCCTTTTTTAGTTCATGATTTCGCCCAAAATAATCCTCTTAACTACCAAAATTTTAAAGCGATTTCTTTTTTAAATTGATTGCTACTGGATGCTTGTGTGTTGATTGCATTGGTTCCTCTATGTACAGGTGGCGATAATAGACTTAGAGCGGTCTCCGTTCCGCGAGCTGACGCCGTCGCCGCGCAACGTGATCGTGCTGAGCGACTCGTCGCAGACGTCGCCCGCGCAGCCGGCGCACGCGCAGCCTCCGCCGGACAAGCCGCCGCCCGCGGACGCCGGTCAGTGCTCTAGGCGCCGCCGTGGCTGATCCTTACTAGAACAAAGTTCCTTGTAAAATTTTGGTTACAGTCGTCAGACCTTAAGTTGGACTTTGTACCACTGTTATGTCATGGGCATAAGACCTAATATCGATCTACAATGTTTTTGATCATATACTAATAATAATGTAAAATTTATCTGCGCGCAGTACACCACGGACCGCCAGCGACGACGAACGGGCCGCGCACACCGCCCTCGCGCTCGCCGGCCGCCGCCGCCCCCGCCCCCGCCCCCGCGGCCGCCCCCGCCGCCGCCGCCGCCCCCGCCCCCGCCGCGGCCGAAGGGGACGCGCGAGGGCCCAACACGCCGCCGGAGCCGCCCAGCTCGCCGGACGCCTACGACCCCTTCGAGCCCACGCGCTCCGCCTCCGCCTCCCCCTCCGCGCCGCCCGCCGCCGCCTCGCCTCCCGCCGACCCTCCGCGCCCCTCCATCACGCTCGAGACCGCGCAGAAGACTAACTTGTCGGCCGACGACGTAATAGACCGGCGCCCGCTTTCACCTATGGAGAAGGTACCATTTGTCCTATAAACTTAACACATTGTACCAAATTTGGTTATCTAGATTTTCTATCTTATTTATTTATAAAAGGATGGATAACTATATCGTTGTATTGGAGCCGGATGGGGCTCCCTATGACCCCACTAGTCTGCTCTCAGGGCTCGCCACACTTGTTTGCTCCCTAGGCCCCACACTCGTCTGTTCCCTGGGCCCCCCATACTTGTTTGCTCCCTAGGCCCCACACTCGTCTGTTCCCTGGGCCCCCCATACTTGTTTGCTCCCTAGGCCCCACACTCGTCTGTTCCTGCGCCCCCCATACTTGTTTGCTCCCTAGGCCCCACACTCGTCTATTCCCTGGGCCCCCCATACTAGTTTACTCCCTAGGCCTCACACTCGTCTGTTCCCTGGGCCCCCATACTTGTTTGCTCCCTGGGCCCCCCATACTTGTTTGCTCCCTAGGCCTCACACTCGTCTGTTCCCTGGGCCCCTCATACTTGTTTGCTCCCTGGTCCCCCTATACTTGTTTGCTCCCTAGGCCCCACACTCGTCTATTCCTGGGCCCCCCATACTTGTGTGCTCTCTAGGCCCCACACTCGTCTGTTCCCTGGGCCCCCCATACTTGTTTGCTCCTTGGGCCCCCCATACTTGTCTGTTCCCTGGGCCACCCATACTTGTTTGCTCCCTGGGCCCCCCATACTTGTTTGCTCCCTGGGCCCCGCACTAATCTGCTTCCTGGTCCCCCACACACTCGTCTTTTTTTATAAGTAAGTATATGATGCAATCTCTGTACAGGTGATGGCTCTCCTGGCGTCGACGCGCGACGTGTCGCCGGAGCCGCCGCCGACGGACGCCCCGCAGCCCCCGCCGGCCGCGTCCCCCCCCGCCGCCGCCCCCCTCGCCCCCGCCCCCGCCCCCCGCATCGTCCTGCCCGACGCACAGCGACACCACCCGCAGAAGGGGTATGCCACTGCACTCGCACGGTTACTGTCCACATTTTATTACTGCTTTATTATTAATTTATTTGATAAGTTTGGAATAGTTCTACTAATTTATCAATTGACGGAGTGTTCAATGTGCAGTACACACTGAAGGATTGATATGATGCTGAGTGCTGAAGACTGATGCAGATGTGTGAAAAATTATAAGATATGTCGCTTGTCGAAGTCTTTATTCAACACTAACAATTATAAGTTATTTACAAACGTTTATAACTAGGTCATGTTCGGTACGCGCTGATTCGGTAGAAAATTAATATTCGTAAATGTACGGGTTTACTCGTACACGGAGGTTCATTTTTGACGTTTATCAGCCTAAATTATATTTATTTTGAAATTTAGGCGGTTTGAACCAGTAACAGAAATTATACTTTCTGATAGGCGCCAATGAACTTATGACGTTACAATAAGAATGTTTCTTATTTAATGAAGTTGAGTACATAATAGCACACGTGCCTGGCCTATGGGCCACAGGAATAAGTTTGCGATAAATGTACGTAAGCTGTCGTGGTTCCAGTGCGGGCGCCCCGAAGCTGTTCCTGGCGAAGCCGTCGCCGATCAAGTCGGACCCGATCAAGCCGATGCAGCTGCGGCCGGCGGCGGCGGTGGCGGCCGCGGCGGACTCGCCGTACTCCCCGTGCTCGCCGTACTCGCCGGGCGAGTCGGACTTCGGCGAGCTGTTCGAGCCGCCCGCGGCGCCGCTCAAGCACAAGCCGCGCGACATCTTCGACGCCCTCGTCGACAAGCGTCGCCACAAGTCCTCCGCCGCCAAGGTGCCCGTCAAGCTCAACAAGAAGAGGGGTGAGTCACTGGACACCGTCGCACTCGTCTGCGCCCTGGGCCGCCACTCGTCTGCTCCCTGGGCCTACCACCCTTGTCTGCTCTCTTGGCCTCGCACTCGTCTGCTCCCTGGTTCCCGCACTCGTCTACTCCCTGGACCCCGCACTCGTCTACTTCCTGGGCCCCGCACTCGTTTGCTCCCTGGGCCTCCCACACTTGTATGCTCCCTGGGCCCCGCACTCGTCTGCTCCCTGGTCCCCGCACTCGTCTACTTCCTGGGCCCCGCACTCGTTTGCTCCCTGGGCCTCCCACACTTGTATGCTCCCTGGGCCCCGCACTCGTCTGCTCCCTGGTCCCCGCACTCGTCTGTTCCCGGGGCACCCCTACATTATTTTGTTCCCTGGGCCCCCACACTTGTCTGTATCTTAGATCTCGTCGATTGTCTGCTTTTGTTCAAATGAAGCAGCCATTGTGTAGTGTGTATACTAATCGTTATGAATGTATGTTGTTACAAACCATTCAATGTTAATAAATAATATTTCCCGTTCAGGTAAAACGCAGGTGGGCGTGAAAATAGACGAAGACAACCTCAAGATCCTGGACGACCTGCCCAGCTCCGCCGTCGAGATGCAGGTCAAGAGCAAAGTGAGTGCCCACCCGCCTGACATTATACTTACCTTTAGTAACTTGCCGGGGGTATTACCGTGCCCCTAGATATCTAACCACAGTGTTATATAATAACGTTAATCATCAATGCACCATGTTATATTCTTTAAATAAGCTTGATTTTAATAATTGCTTTTATTTGTAAATTACTAACAACCATCCACATTCAATTTAAAATATTTCCTACAATTTATTAAATTTTCAAAAATCTTTAAAAAAATTAAAACTTATTTTGAACTGTAGCGCTCAAAACCAATGTTTACGAGACATGCCACGCGCAAATTAATAGCATAACACGCAGCTGCCTTGTACTCCCACTCCACGTTTCGCAAAATTAACAAAATGTTAATAATACTTGTTCCATTCAATCAATCAAAACATACTATTTTGTTTGAGTACGTTACAATCCTTTTCAATCGTCATTATATGCAATAAAAAGTTATTAGTACTGGTTTGGAACCTATATCTATAAATAGGTTTATTTCTATTAAGAAGATACCAGCAAGAAACCGAGTATAAATATTATAATAAAAATATGTAATTCGGTTGATATATCGTAGGGCCTGATTGATTAGATGAGTGTAATGACACGTATAAAGTGTCCTATAAGCTTAATAATAATTATAATATATGTAACGTTGTGGATGTGGTAGTGTTAGTAACCGATCGCGTGGGCGGGTAGCGTCGAGCCGTTGTAACTGTGTCTAATGTGGGTACGTGTGTATCGTAAGTCGTTCCGCCGGCAGTTCCTCAAGAAGCTGAACCGGCAGGAGCGCGTCGTGGAGGAGGTGAAGCTGGTGCTGAAGCCGCACTACAACAAGAAGCGCGTCACCAAGGACGAGTACAAGGACATCCTGCGCCGCGCCGTGCCCAAGGTCACTATTTGTTTTAACTGTTACATATACGACCGATTACCTCGACCTCACACCTTCTGATTGACGACCTCGGTGGCGCAGTGGCTAAGGTAGCCGGCCAAAGCGCGTAAGGTCGCGGGTTCGATTCCCGGTCAGGTCAATTTAGGAAACGACCGAATCTGGTGCTCATGGTACAAGGGAAAACCTTAGTTTGAGAGCAGGTGAATTTATTACGGCCGCAGGTGAATTTATTAGTATCAATATACCTATAGATGGCTAAATACAGTGAACTAATAAAACAGAAGCATTTATATCGCTTGAAATTAGCACCACGTAAAGTAAGGCACGGTGGGCGTGGCTTAAAAAAGTGAGGTAGCGCCGATACGAATACCATTTCCACAGACGCCGCCAGTCATAGCCGCGGGCCAATCACACGCTTGTTCCATCCCATTCTATGAGATGACGTAACTAATGACCCCTTTAAAATAACACATGATCCAATGTACCCTATACAAGGGACTACCAAGTCAGTGAGCTGCAAAATATCCCTTTAACCTTTTCCCAGCCCAGCTATCTTTAACGTAGTGGCCCGCTGTACGCCAACGTATAAATGTATAACAGTTTCTATAGTACGAAAGCAAGGATGTGGCATAACGTCATATCGATAAAAAAAATTGATGTCTAAATCAAGATTTTTTATTAAATTTTGCAAATATAAATAAACCCTGATACATTATAATAGTAATTTGTTTTATTTTATGAACATTTTTAGTAAGAAAAACGAGTATTTATTATCATAGACAAAAATACATGCATAATCTTGCAACACATTTATTATAAAAGGCACTTCACTATTCATTTTATAACGTAGTCCGTTGACTTCATATCAAGTCGTTGGCGCTCGTGGCAAGATAAATATCTCAAATAGAAGTGTTGTCTATGCGTTTCTTTCTTTACCTTGAGTGAATCTCTCTCTATCTCTCTAGACGATTTGAATAAAGAAAAGACGGCTCTTGTACGGTATTCATAAATCATAACAAGTATGTTACGGTGAAAAGTAAGACAAAAGAATGAATGGTCAGTTATTATTCGTATGTTTAATAACTTTTTATAGTTTGTGTAAGTTTACCTTTCGATATTTTACTTTTTATATTTTCGATAATTATATTTAATGATTATTGTACGAAAAAAAAACAGACGAGCGCACGTTTGTAATGGCCGGCACTATGACACAATGACCTTGACACCTGTACGCTTACGACGTCACAGGTTTACTTGCATTGAAGTTGGTGGCGCTCGTAGCACTGAAATCTTGTCATTGCGTAGAGATGGGTGTTGCAATATCGAAAATTCTAAATAAATTATAAATTAACTAGCTTCCGCCCGCGGCTTCGCCCGCGTGTAATTCGGTTATATTGCGGTATAAATCACAACTATAAGAAAACTTCTCATTGCCACGGAAAAATCTAAGAAGCGCGATGTAACGCTGGATACGATTAGTTGTTAAACAAAAACTGAATGGTACACTATATTATATAGCTAAGTAGATGTAAAAATCAGTTTAGACGATAAAACAAATTGTACGTCATCCCTCGGGAATTCCACATTTTCGGGGATTCATTATCGTATCATTTAGCTTCTACATTTACATGTTTATATTGGTTTACAATATTTTACCTTCCAATCCATCAATCCATCCATCAAGCAAACTATATTTTTGTTTTCCCTCGGGAATATCAGTTTTTTTCGGGATAAAAAGTAACCTATTATTTAATCCGGACTTCTAACTATACGTCTGCAAAATTTAAAAGCAATCGGTTCAGTAGTTATGTCGTGAAAGCGGAACAAATAAACAAACTCACTTTCTGATTTATAATATTAGTAAGGATCTTCGTGAAATAAATTAATTTCAATATTTATTATGTAATACGTTATTTTCAGACCGGAATTAATTGTCAATCATAAAATCTATGAATATTTGTATGGAACAAAACAAAGTAAACATGTAGGATTGTAATGAATGCAACTATCGCGTCACATCACTAGCCTACTTGATATGAAGTCGTTGGCGTATGGGACATCAAAATATTTCAGGCGTTTTTGTTTTTATCTGTTTTAAAACACTATAAAGCCTGTTTCTTTTGGCGAAATAACAAAAATGGGCTTCAATCCTGTCCATATTACAAAATTACAAGAGAAACAAATGTTTAATGCACCGTAAAGGTATTTAATTAAAGTAGGTACAATGAGTAACTTCTATAGAAGTAGTGGCGTTGACGGCACGAAAATCCTGAACTTCTATAGAAGTAGTTGGCGGTTATTAGGTTAACCTACTAAGCTCCCAGCCCTAGTGGGGCTTAAGATTTAATTTAAAAAAAATACTACATTAATAGTTCGTTGAGGGATATATTTAAGTGATTATACGGGAGATATAACACTTTAGTCATGTCATTCGAGTCCCTTTTTAGCTACTTACCTACAGAAACAATATGTCCAAAATCATGAGAAAAGAGCTGTTTATCGCGAATGCGTTCGCGTTATTTGGGGAAAGAAATGATATTCTTATCTATCTTTTTTCTTAATTTCATACAGTACTTTTAAGGAGACGATATACTAGATTAACATAAGATTTTTTTACTCGAAATAACCCAGACGAAGATGTGGCCAGATAGTGGAATATGGTTTGTTTTTACTTTGTGTGCGTAGTGTAATGTAGTTGTTTTGTTGCGTGCGCAGATCTGCCACAACAAGACGGGCGAGATCAACCCGACGAAGATCCAGGCGCTGGTGGAGGCTTACGTGAAGAAGTTCAGGAAAAAACACAAACTCGGCCTCGTGTAGCGCAGGCGTCTATCAGATTATTGTAATTATAATTTATGTACTGACGATGTATTTTACTTAAAAACGTTTTATTTAAATTAATTATAGAGAATTAAATCATGATTTTAGTTCATTGGCAGTTAACATTTACAATCCCCCACGATAACAGCCTTCAGATGGTGTTGTCTCTTTTTCAAAATTTGTATGTGGATATCTAATGCATTGTTTGCACTGTTACCCCTTGGACTTACCAAACAGTAATCCGCCAGAACACATTGGTAGTGTGTGGCTCCGTGATTGGTTCATTGTGACATGACATTGACAGACATGGCACCATGAGAGTAAATCACTGCCGACGTAGCAGTTGGGAGTCCCCCATGTATTCTGGCGGATTTTCAAATAGTAACCGTTGCTTGTTAATCTATTCGCATTATTTTGGAATAAAACGTATCCTAGTTATTTTATTGTCTAATCTGTTACTTACGAATTTTCATCCAAATTCATATTATTTTTTTCAGTATTTTTGCATGAAATAGTAGCAAACAGATGCTAAACCACCAAGTTTTTTATTACTAGGATTACAGCATCGTCTGGAACATCCAGGATTCTTTGTCCTGGCCGACGCGTCTTTCGGTTTATCCCTTACAATAAGGAAACTTGTTTTGTCATTTACTACGTTTGCTTTGCTTGACGATGTCAACGTCGAAATGATCGTGGAAATCGCAAGACGCGTCGCCCGCCGCCCGTGACGTGGTCAGCACGTAACATGAAAACACATGAGTAAAATAATAAAAAAAAACCTTTATTATTATGAAACAAACTAAGCAAAATACATGTCATGAATTCCTACTTGATAATTATTGCGAGAATTTTAATCTTAAATAATGATATTCTTTGTTGCCTAATCGAGATACATTCGTTATAATCGAGTATAACAGTGCCCATGGAATTCTTAAAACTATTAAACGGTTTAGTTATGTAGGTTTTAGTAATGGTCTTTGGTTTTGATAATTTAAAAGTACGATTATAACCAAGCACCTACGACTATGTGTTAATAATAATTCAGTGATAAACATACATACGTTATTTCAAACTTACGAATAAAATAACGTGATAGTAACTAACTAACGGACTACTCCTGCGCTGCCACAATAATAGAAACGATTACAAACAAATACACAGCTAATCTGATAGAGGGTAGAGAGTAATACATTTACACAGCTAATTCAGTTTTTGATGCAACTGTTTCATACGAAAAACCGCTCGAACTGCAATTTTCGTAATTCCGGCAGTAGATGTATTTTCCAATAATAAGTTATTGCTCATTGTTCAATTAAAACCATTATTTTGGCCATTACAAGGGCCAGTTACTAGCAACAAAAAACTTGACATATGTTTATTTAAAATACTAAAACGTAGTTTCGACTTACATTCCAAAAATAATCATATTTTGCCTTTTTTGGTAAAATTACACCATTTAGCTTATGTTACAAAATGGCTTATTTTGCATAAGTGAGAACAACATCATTTTTGTTATGTTACAAAACGACCCCATTTTGCCAGTGTTACAAAATGGCCCCACTTTGCTGAACATTTGATAATGTTACAAAAATGCCAGTCGAGCGGTTTAGTTGGTAGTTGTGTAGTATGCACCAGTCCTTGCCCCCCCCCCCCATCCCCCCCTCGGCCGGCGGCCCTTAGACGGCGGGCGCGAAGCCGAGCCGCTTGTTGGCGACGTCGAACTCTGTGTAGTACTTGCCGATGAACACATCGCCGAGGATCCACAGCGGCCCGTTGGGCGGCGGGATGTCCAGCCCCATGAACCCGGACAGGCAGACCGTCTTGCCGAACTGACTTACCTGGAAATAGTGACACACATATATAACTTAGCTTGCTATGAAGCTGACATAATAGGTGACACAAATAAGTAACTTCATTTAGGCATTTCCTTTACTACCTCGTCGATCAACAAACAATAGGTGGCGGTGGCGTGTCGTTGAATAATTAAGAGTATTAATGTTGGTAGGCTTTCAAGCCATCTGTCTGATCTCTTGATTTAAGACACTTTCAATGCCCAAAACCCGGCTCCCGGGTCCTACTGTATTTTCGCCAGACGCCCAGAACCCGGCTCCCGAGTCGGCCTATAGCTAGCTATACATCGCCTATGCGCACGCCCAGCACCCGCTAGCCGGGTCCTATTGTTCTCTCGAAAGTAGCAAGAGCAAGGGTTGTCAAAAATATTCACAGTTCAAATAATGTTTTTTAAAGATGTAAGAACTTACTATGTTTGTTTTATTTTAATTAATTTTTCAATTATCCGTGAAGTAAATAATTTAAAGGTGATGTTTAAAATAAATAAAATGTTAAATTGTGCTCAAACCCTTTGCAATGTTTTTTTCTAATAATAAACGGACTGCATTTTAGCATCATAAAATAGTCATTGTTATTGTTCAACAAATAAATTTTATAGCCTTTGTAATCTACCTGGTCCAGGCATACCAGAGATTAAAAAATAAATGTAGAATTACAACCTGTATTGTTTGTCACTAGTAATCCCGGTTAACAATTAGAACAAAAGATTCGGTCGATGCTGTGCACGTGCTGAGCGGTGCCTTTTTAACTTAGCTCATTGTCAAAAAAAGGCGCTTTGAATTTCGGCGTTCCTATTATAAACACACTAATTGAAAAAAAAAATAGAATCATTATTATTGTATGGTTCCAAGTTTTATGGTCAAGTATCTATTATTTGCAATCAGTTATTGTAGTCCGCGCCGCAGCTAGCCGACAAAGAGGATGATCCTTTATTTTAATTTTATGATTCATTTATTAGTGTCACCAAAGACCCATACCGAAAGATCAGGTGTGTAACTGATACAATTGTTTTTACAACTGTTTTAAAGTGCACCTGCAGGATTAAGACCAAATGAAAGTAGTTTTGTTTTTGTCTTAAAATTTACTATTTATTGTTTTACGTGTCAAGTGGTTTTTTAACACTGTCCATTCTGTTTTTAACTAAGTTTTTATACAAATGTCAGAACAAGTCTTTATTAATATATTTTAATATAACTCCTTACAAAAAATCAACCCTTGAAAATAAGAACACGAGGCGCGCGCTTTGAAAGTATTTCATAGAAAGTTCATCCTAATGTCCATAAGATTAACCTAATAACCGCCAACTACTTCTATAGAAGTTCAGGATTTTCGTGCCGTCAACGCCACTACTTCTATAGAAGTTACTCATTGTACCTACTTTAATTAAATACCTTTACGGTGCATTTAACATTTGTTTCTCTTGTAATTTTGTAAGATGGACAGGATTAAAGCCCATTTTTGTTATTTCGTCAGAAAATACAGGCTTAATAGTGTTTTAAAACAGATAAAAACAAAAACGCCTGAAATATTTTGATGTCCCATACGCCAACGACTTCATATCAAGTAGGCTAGTGATGTGACGCGATAGTTGTATTCATTACAATCCTACTATAATACTATGTTTACTTTGTTTTGTTCCATACAAATATTCATAGATTTTATGATTGACAATTAATTCCGGTCTGAAAATAACGTGTTACAAAATAAATATTAAAATTATTTATTTCACGAAGATCCTTACTAATATTATAAATCGGAAAGTGAGTTTGTTTATTTGTTCCGCTTTCACGACATAACTACTGAACCGATTGCTTTTAAATTTTGCAGACGTATAGTTAGAAGTCCGGATTAAATAATAGGTTACTTTTTATCCCGAAAAAAAACTGATATTCCCGAGGGAAAACAAAAATATAGTTTGCTTGATGGATGGATTGGAGATGGCGCTGTGTGGCGTTTTAATCAAGGTAAAATATTGTAAACGAATATAAACATGTCAATTTAGAAGCTAAATGATATGATAATGAATCCCCGAAAATGAGGAATTCCCGAGGGATGACATACAATTTATTTTATCGTCTAAACTTATTTTTACATCTACTTAGGTATATAATATAGTGTACTATTCAGTTTTTGTTTAACAACTAATCGTATCCAGCGTTTTTCCGTGGAAATGAGAAGTTTTCTTATAGTTGTGCTTTATACTGCAATATAACCAAATTCCAAGCGGGCGAAGCCGCGGGCGGAAAGCTAGTTAATTTATAATTTATTTAGGATCTTCGATATTGCAACACCCATCCCTACGCAATGACAAGATTTCAGTGCTACGAGCGCCACCAACTTCAATGCAAGTAAACCTGTGACGTCGTAAGCGTACAGCTGTCAAGGTCATTGTGTCATAGTGCCGGCCGTTACAAGCGTGCGCTCGTCTGTTTTTTCTTTCGTACAATAAACATTAAATATAATTATCGAAAATATAAAAAGTAAAATATCGAAAGGTAAACTTACACAAACTATAAAAAGTTATAAAATATACGAATAATAACTGACCATTCATTCTTTTGTCTTACTTTTCACCGTAACATACTTGTTATGATTTATTACTACCGTACAAGAGCCGTCTTTTCTTAATCAAATCGTCTAGAGAGATAGAGAGAGATTCACTCAAGGTGAAGAAAGAAAATCATAGACAACACTTCTATTTGTGATATTTATCTTGCCACGAGCGCCAACGACTTGATATGAAGTCAACGGACTACGTTATAAAATGAATAGTGAAGTGCCTTTTATAATAAATGTGTTGCAAGATTATGCATGTATTTTGTCTATGATAATAGATACTCGTTTTTCTTACTAAAAATGTTCATAAAATAAAACAAATTACTATTATAATGTATTAGGGTTTATTTATATTTGCAAAATTTAAAAATAAATCTTGATTTAGACATCAATTTTTTTTATCGATATGACGTTATGCCACATCCTTGCTTTCGTACTATAGATACTATTATACATTTATACGTTGGCGTACAGCGGGCCACTACGTTTAAGATAGCTGGGCTGGGTAAAGGTTAAAGTAACAAATTACACCTGCAAAAATTTTAGTCTTACTTTCATTTGCCGCGATTATATATCTCAATTTTGTAACCATAAAATGTATATGAATTCTACCTTTGCTACTTTTTCGGGAAAGCGTGGTGCCGCTTGTTGCATCTTAATATAGTTTAACGTACTTGAAAGTATTTTGGGCGCACACCGGGTGTCGTATTTGAAAGCAAATATACAAATGTACCTTATTGTAAAACCTTATCGCGTAAATATGCACCATGCCTTTATAGTATGAGTAGAAATAAAAATAAGAAAAACTACAATCCGCTTACGAATCGCCTTTATGTTTTATGCACAGCCAAAATAATGTTTCAATATAACTGTAAAAGACTACATTTTCTTTGCGAAAATGTACAACCCTAGTGCACCCGGGAGGCGAGTTCTCGGCGTGGCGCGATGCTGTGCGTCACCGCGACGCCCGTGCACCCGGCTACCGAGTCCTATACATACTCGTTGCTCAGTTTTGGGCGTGTGGCAGAAACATGAAAATTGATGAGCATTGAAAGTGTTAAAAGATTAGATTACAGACATCTTTCTACCAAATAAGATCAAGAGAGCCAAAGTTGGCGCAGAGTAGGTATTAAAAGAAACTATATTTAGCACACATGTCGACAGTCAAAGTAAAACTATATATATTGGTTAGTATCCGTATTACATAACTAAATTGCAACTTTAACTTAAATAGTAGCCACAAACATACTTATTACATATCAGATCATACCTGTGCAGATTTCTTAAGTTAAAATAGCATTTCTAGTGTTTTGGCAAATGGCAAACATGTTTAAAAAGGTTGACCACTACTGTGGTACAATATGTAAAACCAGATAAGGAAAACCATATTTAAATATGCTTTTGTTTATTTTAACTATCTACACAAACGTTTCTAGGTATATTTTTATTATTCCATGTGTAACCGTATCTATTTTTACACTAAATTGTTATGTACTCAAAGTATTTATTAATTACGTAAACAAATAGCTTCATTAAGAGGCTATTAAAATATTTTACCATCAGTGAGTGTACATGTAGCATTTGCGGAATACATGTGTAATTAACGACTGTAATTATCAAGGATTAAAATGTAGTTTTTATTTGAATTATTTTACGAATGTACATATATACTTATTAGTGTCTCTGGAATTCTTGGTATCACGATATGTAATTGTGTGATATCAATGGTTTGTCTAAAACATTAATTATGCAACACTGTTACAAGGATGGATAATAGTTTTTAAAGAAATGTTTAATATAATCGGTATGTTGATTGGTTAGTCAACTGAAATACTTTTATATGTCTATCAAAACACATAGTTAAGAGGGAGAAGCTGATTAAAGTGGGAGTGGGGGGTGGGGGGACAATTGCCACCAGGTATTCGAAACAACGTGTCGTTGTCCGACGGCTATTGGGGTATAATTATAAGCAGGAGGTATCATCATTGTGTTACAGAAATCAGAAAACGACGGTATCACAACACCCAGACCCGAGACAATACATAAAAGTTCATTACCCATATTGACCCGAATGGGGATCGAACCCAGGGAACCTCAGAGATGCAAAGCCCGACACGCTCGTCTCTCAGAGACGCCCCCCCCCCCTTCTCTAAGGGATGGGCCGCACTCCTCGCGCTAATAAACCAGCGTAGATATATTTTCTGTTGTTTTCTTTTTCTGTCTCCATTCGTAACAATTTACGCGTACTTATATGGCTGTTGCGATGTAACCCGAGGCAGGGTGGTAGGTACTGACCCTGAGCACGTAGTCGGTGCCCTCGAGCGTGAAGCGCGTCCCGGCGAGGGTGAAGGAGACGGCGGGCAGGCGCGGCACCAGCGAGCAGTCGAACACGTACTGGCCCAGCACCAGCGGCGTGGCGCCCAGGGCCTGGTTCAGGGCCGCCACCTCGGCCGCGGGCCCGCCCACCAGCGACGTGCCCGTGTCCGCGATGGCCTGGCACCCCTGCACCGCACGCACATGTCAGACACTCCTCGATCAGTACATAGGGAGCCTTCAACTATTACGTAACGATATTTTTGTACATTTTTGACTTTCAACCGAAATAACACACTGACGCATCTAGGCCAAAATTATGTATTTGAATATTGCACATTAAGTTTTTGTATATTATTATAAAATGGATTTATAAAAAATTATGTTACCGCACCATAAAAATTGCAAAACCCAAGGGTTGGCCAGTAAAAAATGTTCCCAGCGTTAAGTTTTTGTTCTATAAAGTTTACAAACAAATAAATAAATACACTCCTTTACGTACAAAAGGCAATTTATCCATAACTTGCCGAAAATAAAAGTTAAAGGTCAGTAATTAACCTAATGGAAGCAACCATTGGGCTAATTACTGACGTAGTCGCAGCCGCTTCAAAGAGCTTATGGTTTGGTGCATAAGCTCTTTGAAGCGGCGATTTGCGAGGCGATGTTTTTTTATTGCAATTCAAGATTGACCTCGGTTCACCTGATGTTAAGTGGTAATGAGGTCCTAGCTTAAAGGCGACAAGTACAGCATTATAAAGCTGTTACTGGACTTGTAGCCTTGAAGGCTAGATCCCTGCTTCTAATTTAGCACCCCCGGAGCTCTGGAAACGTTACTCACACGCAGGAACACAACAACATAAAATTGATTGTTATTTGGCTGCGGTCTTCTGTGAGGTGGAGCATTTCACCAGATGGGCTGAAAATGGGTGTGAGTGCGTGGTGTGGTGGTGACTCACGTCTACGCAGAAGGTGTGTCCGGCGGCCTGCACGGCGTCCATCGTGAACTGCCAGTAGGTGGGCTTGGTGAGCGGCACGTACGTGAAGTTGCCGCGGTAGTGCTGCGGGTCCGACCCCCCCAGGATGATCTCGCCGCCCTGCGCCGCCGCCGGGTCCCTGCGACGCGCCTCACGTATACACACGCACTTAGATACTACATCTCATTTCTAGCGTACGACATCAGTAGCCGGCGCGTAGTCCGAACTGTGTAGTTTCAGACTTTAAGTTTATTCGTTACATACAAAAAAAATATTTTCTTCATTCATATAATTATTAGAGTAATTGTAGGCTTCGACTTTAGCGTTGTAACGTATTATATTCAGAAGTTTTGTTTAATAATACTCTTCAAGATTGACCTCATCCCACCTGATGTTGAAGGGCGACAAGTACAACATAATAAATCTGTTACTGGATGTGTCGCCCTTACCTTGAAGGCTTGACCCCTGCTACTATGTAGCACCCCCCAGGAGCCCTGGAAACCTTACTCACACGCAGGAACACCACAACACCGAAGTTGTTGCAGGATGAGATGAAACAAACATCTAAACGAAACGTCGAAATCTTTACGTTTACATCATTATTAGATAGTGGAATAACAATATCTATAAATATAGAGTTTGTAAATACAAACTCTACCTATATGTGCATCAGTTGAAAAATATGTTTTATAGAAATGCAGATTCGTAAACGAAGGTTTGTTAATAAAGTTCGAGTTTACCTATTGAGGTAGAAAGAGAAGACGGGCTGGACGAGTCCCTGGTTGACCATGTTGTCGAACACCGGCGTCACCCCGTCCACGGAGATGCTGCAACAAAGTTATTTAATCATAGGTACAGTAACAGACTACAATATCCAGGAATATATTAAAATATATCTTATATATACTTACTGACAAATAAATTTGCAGTTTAAAAGCATATCCATTGACTTCCGATAGATTACAAATACAAAGGTGCCATTAACGGGAAGTAAAAAATTACATATTACATACTTTATAACTTTCGTATATTTTTAAATAGGAACAGTGAGAGAAAATGTCCAAGTCCTGACTTATACGAACGCTTTGACTACAAGTTTGTCTTTTAATATTAGCGAAGGATTCAAAGTTGAAAACGTCATCGATGTATTTTGAGACTGAATCAGCGATGTTCGCTTCTAAAGATGACATAAATTTGTACAAAATCTTAATTTTTCAGATAGATTACGGAAATAGGAGAGTCGATCCGTTGTAATTTAAACATATAGGTACGCCATCCGCTTCAAGCTGCAAAAACGTAAAATAACTAATACAGACATTTAGTGAAATTAGTTACTAACTATTTTATCTCGGAAATTAAGAATGGTGGTTCTCGTTTTAATTATTGACTGAAATCATTCCGAGATGTCTGTAATGTTATTTCTTGTTCGAAGTAGTGTTGCCGAATAATCGATTATCGATTAATCGATTATCCCCCCCTGAAATAATCTAATAATCGATATGACATTCGATATAATCGATTATGTCGATACCTATTTTTATTAGATATAATAGATTAATCGATTATAATCGTAGTCAAATACAATATAATCGATATCTAATAAAAATAGGTATCGATATAATCGATTATATCGATAGTATCGATACTGTCGATTCTCATATCGATTATTAAATTATTTAGGCCTCTTTTGGAATAACCGATTATAATCGATATACAATCGAATCGACGGCAACACTAGTTCAGAGACTTGTGGTCAGTCAAGCCTCTGGCTACGTGTTAAATCGCAATAACTGTGAGGGTACCTGCTGAAGGCCATGCCGAGGATGCCGTCGAACTTGGCGGCCACGAAGGCGAGGCCGGGCTCCGACATGGCCTCTGCGAACGTCTGCTTCTTCACCGTGATGCCACCCACCTGCAGACACGATCAAGATTGACCTCATCCCACCCGATGTTAAGTAATAATGAGGTCGAAGCTTAAGGGCGACCAGTACAACATAACAAAACTGTTACTGGGCTTGTCGCCTTTACCTTGAAGGCTTGACCTCTGCTACTAATGTAGCACCCACCCCAGGAGCTCTGGAAACTGTACTCACACGCAGGAACACAACAACACCAAGTGATTGTTGTTTGGCTGCGGTCTTCTGTAAGGGGGGGGTATTTCACCAGTCGGGCTGCTTCAGTTCGAGTGATGAATCGCTATGGCCTACCTCTCTTAAACATACTTATGTGGTCAAGGGGGACAGGTCAGGCTTATTGTTTGAAACGGTCTGGTTACCGCAACTCGACGCCTGCTGTGCGCCAAGGGCGTACACAACTTCTAGCATAGAGGGGGATCAAATCAGTTAGGGTCAGATGAGCTCGTCCACGGCTGTTTTATAATACTCAAAGTCACCTTCGTGATACATTAGGTTCACAGCGCGGTCTATTCAAAAGTTAGCACATAAAATTCCGTTTACACTTTGGTGAGTGATTGGACGCGTTCATACATTTTATGCGATATTTCCAAGTAAAGCAGCTGCCCTGAGACAAGTTAAAGTAAAACAGCCTATATTTCTTTCAGTCGGAGGTAAAAAATAAATAGTACACCATCTTTTGAAATGCTGTTACAGTATTGGTACTTCACCATTGATGTTGTATGTTGTACAGTCGCCGTCAGATATATTGGAGCAGACAAAGTGACCAAATACGCCTGACTCCACTAGAGATAGAACATTGATATCTCGCTTGTGATATAAATGTAAGGTTCACTTTATAATGAATATGTATTCATGTTAGTGCAAGTGTGTGCAGCTGTATTGATCGAGTAGGAGCGGTGTTGAGGTGGGTACTAACGGTGACGTCGTCGGCGGAGAGGAACCCGGAGAGGCTGCCGGAGCCGTAGTGGATCGCGAACTCGGTGCCGTTCTGGACGTAGCTGCGCGACTTGCTGCTGTCGTACTTGTTGTGCAGCACTGCAAAACAACATCACAACACATACATTGGTCTGATTCTGCGGGAAGTAGCTTAAGCACTTGTGTTACAGAAATTAGAAACAACGACGGTACCACAACACCCAGACCCGAGACAATATAAAAAAGTTCATTTCGCATATTGACCTGACCGGGGATCGAACCCGGGACCTCAGAGATGGCGCGACGCCAAACTCCGCAGTCCGCAAAACACATAGAAAATATATTTTTTGAGATTCAGTTTTAAGTATTTCACTAAAATTTGTTTATATTTTTGAAATAAAACTTAATGGTGTTCACTTATTACATCATTATACCACAGTATAGGTAAGTCTTTTCGGAAAAAAGTGGCTGTGTCATAAGGACGGACAGACGGACAGACGGACGGACGGACAGACATGACGAGTCCATAAGGGTTTTGTTTTTGCCATTCGGAACCCTAAAAAGGCTACTACACAGTAAACGATTATCTAAATGATAAATATTTGTGGCCTGATGACACTGGTGACCGTGCCTGCACATGGTTGCGCTAGTTCCCTTTTCTCTATTTCAAACGAGCGGTCAGCGGCTGCTGCGCACGCGCACTAGCCCCGTTTTATCACATTGTCCACTGACTCTTCGCTCCTGTTGGGCGCAGCGTGATAATATAGCCTATAGCCTATGTTTTTATATTGTTTTGAAAAGTTTTGTCGCCTTTCCTTAATCAATGTCCCGTGAGCCAAAATGTATTCAATAATACATAAAAAAATATTACACATTAAGTCGTCCAGTATTATTATTTTTTCAATTAATTGCTTATATATTTGTTCTAATATTGACAAACTAACTGTATGTCTTGGTGCAAAATTAGTAAACAGATTAGCTTTTTTTTGTAAAACAAACTACTGAGTCTTGCCGGTATCTTCTCGGTAGTTATAGGTAATACCAGACCAGAGCTAGCTTCATTTGTTTTATATAGAGACTGACTATTCATGAATACTCATGAATACTAATATAATCTATATGAATAAAAAAACATTGACTTTGACTTTGAAAGCCTTCCTCGATAAATGGACTAATGCAATACAAAGATTTTTTAAACTGGAACTATAAATAGTTCTTGAGATAAGCGCGTTCAAACAAACAAGCTTTTCAGCTTTCAAATGTTGATAATTTAATAGTTTTCCACATATATTTATAAGCGAAGAATGTTCACAGCTGAAGCGGCACGCACGATACGTGAAGGTCGTGGGTTCAAATACCATTGTTCGCATAGTGAGCCTCTGAAAATATGTGAGATATGTATTATTTATTTACTTACATAGTTAAAAATAACTTTATGAATAAGTAGGTATACATGTACTTACTAATCTCGCAAACATGTTTTCGTTAATTATAATGATTACTGAGGATGGCTAGTGTCAATAGTTCATTTAAGTGTGAATAAAAACATATTTAACCCATCTACTAAATAGTCCAAACAAAGTCTAAACATTTGGTTTGTATAGGTGAGTCCGTTCTTGAGTTATAAAATTACAACGAAAAGTGGCATTGATTTTTATATACTAACTAGCTGTGCCCGCGACTTCGTTCGCGTGGACTACATCCTTTCATGGTCGGTTTTACACATCTTCCCTAATATTCGAAACAAAAAGATCGTCTATATTTTAATACAAGTTTCGTGCTATATTTGTGCTAAATTTCATATCATTTTTCCATATTACCTTAATCCCCCCCCCCTTATTTTCTAATAAAAAGTAGCCTATGTCCGTTCTTGAGGTTCAACATACACGTATTATACCAAATTTAGGTTAAAGCAGGAAAGCGTAACAGACAGACAGAGTTACTTTCGCATTTATAATTATATAAATCATGTCATGTCGTAGGTCGGCACACCTATATAATATTAGTAGGGTAAGTAGGAATTAGTAGGGATGCGACAGTAACTTCATCTGTCTGTTACGCTATGATAGCGTCTGTCTGTCTGTCTGTCTGTTACGCTTTCCAGCTTAAACCTCTCAACCGATTTTGATGAAATTTGGTACAGGTATACGTTAAATCTCAAGAACGGACATAGGCTACTTTTTATTAGAAAATAAGGGGGGGAGGGGGGTAATACCAGCTTTGAAAGTTTATATGGAAAAATGTTTATTTTTGAAGTTAGAGATATGAAATTTGGCACAAATATAGCTCGAAACTTGGATTAAAATATAGACTACTTTTTGTTTCGAATATTAGGGGAGAAAGGGGTAAAACCGACCATGAAAGAACGTAGTCCACGCGAACGAAGGAACGAAGGTCGCGGGCACAGCTAGTTTATAATATTAGTAGGGATATTGATGTGTGAACGTGTGCGTGTGTGACTCACGGCAGGCGATGTTGGTGTAGTGGCACTTCTTGGAGGGCACCCACAGGTTGGAGGAGCCGGTGTCGAACACCACCTTGAACGTCTGCGGCGGGTCGCCGATACTGATGGGCCCGTAGTATTGCGCCTGCAACACACCACCCGATAACAGTTTACAAATTACTTATTTAACGACCTCGGTAGCGCAGTGGCGGCCAAAGCGCTAAAGGACCCGGGTTCGATTCCCGGTCAAGTCAATTTAGAAAACGAACTTGTTTAAATTTACTCGGGTCTGGGTGTGCTGGGATGACGCCCCCAGTTAGTATCCGTCGTCTGGTGCTCATAGTACAAGGGGAAACCTTAGTTTGAGAGCAGGTGATTGGTGTGATTGTCTGGCGCATTTTATATGCATAGTATCTACCTGAACTGTAAGGATGGCACTGATAACGCATCATTTATGACCACTCTAAAACAATATAAGCCTAAGGCAGCGTAAGAGGTAAGCACCAAGGGGTAGACAACGGAATGCGAGGTAGGGATGATCCCGTTGGATTGGCCATCACATGGGTAAGACTACTCAAGGCGATGAGGTCCAGCCTTGGTTGAAGGGTTTTTTACTAGGTAGTCATGCCCTAAAAAATTGAAAAAAAGGAGAAATAATTTCACAGGCACCTTTTTATTAATTTGGGCGACAGAAATACTAAGTCACAAGTCGCCTAAGCGGCTCACTTATTAAATTTGTGGATAAATTATTATTTTGGTAAGTATTTTTTGATACTTGATAAAATAGAGCCCAAAATTAAGCCGCCCTGGGTACCAACCCATGCTACGCTGAAGTTTGACAATCTCATTGGTGATTACATTATTGGTCATTATGTTTTATCATTACAATGTTATTTTAACTACTTAAATACGAGATGCTTACATTTTACTGTATTTACCGATGCTTTTTTCATGCGACGCCGGTCGGTATCATACTATCTGTTTGCAATCAATGATTTTGAGTTGTTAAACAATGCCAGTGATACCCGTCAGAATTTAAAGTTTGCATACACGCAATATTTACCATAGTAATAATAAGTTATCATAACAAACTTATTTACCTCCGGCGCGTGATAAGTGGCGTAGGTTATCGAGCCGGGCGCGCAAACACAATGACCTCAGCCACTTGGGGAACCACACAAAGGCACTAATGTCACAAAACTAATTCATTTTTGCTGCAACTGAGTGCAACCTTAAAAGAATGTACAATTTCTGGCCATTTCGTATTGACATTATGAAATTTTATTACTTTTTTAAAGCATAACAAAATTATTATTTATTTTATTTTTATTTTTATGTCTGAATATAACTTGACTTGGACAAAAGCATAAAATTAACTCAATATAAATAATTACAAGTTAAGCTTTAAAATTGTATAGAATATAGACTCAGTCACAAGCCCTAGCTTTCAAGCATATCAATGAGTAAAATATTATGTGGCCAAGTAAGCATGAAAATTTAAACATATTTTTTCATGCAAGTGCTACGATGATAAGAGCTAGTTTAAGACTACGAAGTAGATTCATATTTTGATTAAAAGACAACCATTTGATTTTTTTGAGACAATATTAAATCTTTTCAACAGATTACATATGTGTGAAGAGCTATTATTTTGTTAATCATCTGGTGCATTCTCTAATGCAAAATTCGTAATTACTGCTACTTTCCACTTCTTTGCTAAGGATTAAATAATGAATATTTGTTTTCAATGCATATCTACTGCTGGACTATGTAAATATCAGAATACCCCCATACATTACCCAGGTAGGAAGATTAGAATAGATTCCAGGGATAAAAACATTTCTTTACCTGTTCTAGTATCTTATCTGTTAAGTAAACATCAAACATAAGTAAACATCTATATATATTTAAACTTTCATGTTTATAATTATAAAAGTAGGATCTTACATCAAGGTAGTTGGAGAGCGGCTCCGGCGCGGGCCCCGTGACGGCGTACTTCATGCGGTACACCTGCAGCTCCGTGCCCACCTCGTGGAAGTGGTTGCGAGCTGTCTGCATGCGGTAGAGGGGCACCCTGCAACAAAACATGGCAATGTCCACTCATTTCTTTAATATCCAGAAACTAAACGTGTTCTTTTCTATTAAAAATTTTCTAATTAAAAGTAGTTTATATATTTAAGTATATTGTACACAATCAGAAAACTTTAAATGAGTTATATATTATGATAAAACAAAACCACTGCTTACCTCATTAATTCCGCCGTACAGGCGACGATTATCGCCGAAAATAACATCAAAAACCTCCCCATGATTATATCACTGGGCTTGACCTCTGAAATTCAGGACAACAATGCATTATTACTAAGTGTATGTACGCATCTATCCAGAATTTAAACAGGATAAAATTACAAGTAGTCAATTTCTCTCTTATCTAACTTACCTAATAACTTCTAATGTAGAGGTCTACAATCGTTATGGAAATAATATTTTCTACCGATGTATTTATTAGTGCGCGGCGAAATTTAATTGTTAGGTGACTAATCAAATTACAGAAAAACACCGGTGCGCAGAAAAATTTTACAACTGTCAATGTCAATTCTGGCTGTCAGTCATACGTCAATTTCTTCTTTTCCTTTTACTTAAGCAACACGGTTTCGCAGCCGATGCTCAGAATAAACAATTGGCTACTTGACAGTGTTAACAATAAAATATGAAAAGTGTTAGATATGTTAGCTTATTAGTTAAGTAATCATTTACATTTTTACTTTTTAATTAAAAGCATAGGTAGTATTTTATTTTTGCAAAATAAATTTTAGTTTTTTTATCTGTGGAACAAAAGAACCGAAACGGAAACCACCATTGCAATACGGAAATGACAGCTGTCGGCGAAAATTATTTATTTTAATGTGGCGAAACAATGATTATTTTACCGATTAAATTGAATTATTGTGTCTCTAATCGTATAAAGAATTTATTGAAACATTTTCCGTTTATCTTAATTAAGTCGTTCCTATGCGTATCGGTTCGTTGTCAACGACGTTGACGTCATAATTGGAACAGCGACGCGACTAGGCGTTTTCGCGCGCTTTTTAAATGTGTTACACAAAATCTTATTTTTCTCTGGTTATTTAGATTATTTCCAGATAAATCGAATTGCTTGGGATATAAAATGAACGGGCGCACATTTTACAATACTTTTTCAAAAACTGTCAAGTAGCCAATTTAGGCCGCAATAAATTACTTGCCTCATTGGAACAGACGTCTTTACTTTAAATTTTTTATTATAAAATATATTCCATTGAGAAAATAAGAAGACGATAATCATAGCGTCTACATATAGATGCATGGATGCATGCCACTCTGCATATGTGCTCTACCTGGAGCTTACCTTCGTCTCAGTTCCTCAGTAAAATTAGTACGTTGAGTACCATTGAGTACTTTTAGCTTTATGAGCAGTCGCTCTAAAGCAGCAGATAAGGTCCCAGTAGAGTTATATATGTCACATGGACTTAGTGTTTATTATATTAGGTCCATGATATGTCATCAAATCCAAGGCCAAATAGTTCATACTATAGGGGTGAGTGGAGGTGACATACATTAATGAAATAACAACTGCCATTAATGAAATATATCGATCGGATCCAATAACTGTGGGCCTAGTTCATAGTTGTCTGTATTTTAAATAAATAAATAAAATAACACATTACCTGGTACCACGCCTTTTGAACTTCAGATTTACAGATGACTAACAACAAACCTTTCGTTTGATATCAGGAGTACCCTCAGAAAAATTAAAAATATAATTACAACGACCAAATTCAAATGAACGATAGCAGTATCGTAATTAACACATGCATCGATTTTTTAGGATTCCGATTATCTACTATACAAGTAGGTTTAAGGCCTGCAAAGGCAAGATACTTTATTGAGCATTGTTGCGCGATGTTTACGAGGAATCCCTTACAACTGTTCCGATTCACACTTCAGGACAAAAGCATTCCGTTAAATACGCATCTACGTACTACAAATTTAGAAGACATCGTTAGTTGTCTGACAAAAGTTTCTATTAAGCCAGTTGCCACAAATCTCTTCATATCTCAACATATCGTAAATAAGAAACATACATTTAAAGTCAAAATTATTTAATTGCATTTCATGAATGTGATACAAAGGTGGAATTATATAAATTACAGTACATCATGTTGCCCATTTAGGCTTAGCAATACACAATATTCATTAATGAACATGGATCATTAATAGATATACCTACCATTTACAGTATGTATTAATAGTAAAGTGGGTAAGATTGATGAAGAGAATTATTTTAAAAACACTTCCGAAATTATTGAACTAATTTAATACAAATCCTTTAAATTTACAAATATAAAAACATTACAAAAAATAAAAATCTTCTAAAATTGGGCCTTGTGGGATCGATCCCAAGACGCTGGCAGCATTACCTCGCTGAATAGCCAACGAAATACGCTGTGCGAGGTAAGTGCCAGCCCTGGGGTCGCCCGAAGTATGGACCAGCTTTTTTGCCAAAAATCCGTATAAATTTTTGGCATCGGAGCTCCACGGACCCATAGTTTCCACTGCAAACGCCGCAAATTCATTGTCTCTGAGAAGAGATGAATATTTGCGGCGCTTGAGGAGTTGAGCCTGGTCTGCTGCCGCGCCAGCCCTTTGCGCAGTGCCCTGAATGTGGGACGCAGCCAAAGTATCAACGCAAGTTGCATCCCATACGAGGATACGACCCAGTTTCCAGGGCACCAGCGTTGCACCATCCACCGGATGGTGCAACGATAGCGTTGCACCATCCACCATCCACCATCTCGCGGTCTTTTCAGGGATGATGGCAAGAGACCGCTCTTGCCATCATCCCTGAAAAGACCGCGAGGTTCCAGCGTCGCTGGAATAGAGGCGGTGGCAAGAGAACGGCGCAAGATGTCATTTAGGGCGTTGTGGCGATAGCTGCGGCCAGCACTCTTTGAACATGATAGTCCGTGACGCCCAAACTGGTCCACACTTCGCCCACAATGGCAGATGTGTGGATGGCAAATTTTTGTCCCTAACCTCAGGGAAATATAAATGTACATATACTTTGCTACCCAGACTTTATGTATACCTACTTGCTGTGTGTGCAGCTGCGCTCCAGCGCCATGGGTTCAAAGGAAGGGAAATAATCCTTTTGTGTTGAATCGGTGTTGTTTGAGACTTTTTTGCTGCACTACTTGTAATAGAGTATCTAATTAATTACACTCAATTATGCAGTCCTCAATCAATCAGGTGTAAATATTTGCTTCGATTCAGTCAAAACTCAAAAAACCAAGTAGCAGGCCTAGCCACAGACCAATGGCCTAGCATGCGCGACTAAATTTTATCGCGCTCAAACGTCACAATCGATTGAAGTCAGTGCGTCAGCTGCTGATTGGCTGAAAATATGAGAGAAATGTTAAAATCAATGCGACAACTCCTGATTGGCTGAAAACATGAGTACGGTGGACTATCACCCAATCAACATTAATCACCTGTGCGTGCGTATTACGCATGCTATGCTGATGCTGGCTCAGTTGGCTGGGCCATTTGGCTACTTGACATTTTTTGAAAAAGTATTGTAATATGTGCGCCCGTTCATTTTATATCCCAAGCAATTCGATTTATCTGGAAATAATCTAAATAACCAGAGAAAAATAAGATTTTGTGTAACACATTTAAAAAGCACGCGAAAACGCCTAGTCGCGTCATTGTTGCAATTATGACGTCAACGTCCTAGACAACGAACCGATACGCATAGGAACGACTTAATTTAGATAAGCGGAAAATGTTTCAATAAATTCTTAATACGATTAGAGACACAATAATTCAATTTAATCGGTAAAATAAACATTGTTTCGCCACATTAAAATAAATAATTTTCGCCGACAGCTGTCATTTCCGAATTGCAAAGATGGTTTCCGTTTCGGTTCTTTTGTTCCACAGATAAAAAAACTAAAATTTATTTTGCAAAAATAAAATACTAACTATGCTTTTAATTAAAAAGTAAAAATGTAAAATGATTACTTAACTAATAAGCTAACATATCTAACACTTTTCATATTTTATTGTTAACACTGTCAAGTAGCCATATCCCCCCCTCAAATAATCTAATAATTGATTGAACTATCGATAGTATCGATATAATCGATATTACGTTTAGGGCAATATAATCGATTATTAGATTATAATTGTTTAGATTAGACAATAGTATCGATTAAATCGATATTGAAATCAAGCCAATACTATCGATTATTATGTTGCAATCGATTAATTTGCAATTATTTTTAGATTTAATCGTCATTCATATTATGTCTTCTTAGACATAACACATTCAAAATGAAACCGTGAAAAAGTTATTTTACGCTACTTTTTATTCATAAGTTGTTTTACTATACTAATATTATAAAGAGGAAAGGTTTGTTTTTTTGTTTGTTTGTTTGTATGAATTGAATAGGCTCCGAAACTACTTGGCAGATTTGAAAAATTCTTTCACCGGTGGGAAGCTACTCTATCTACGGGTGACATAAGCTATATTATATTTTCAAAAAAATTAGGGATCCTTACTAAAACTTCAATAATGTAATTAAAGGTGACCTGAAAAATTCCTTACATCGCGTGCGCTGCGAAAACTATTGATGATAGAACAAAGTCATGCACTACGACTTTGCAGAACTCATCATTATCTACAAAAAGTGTCGGGATAGCATATGACTAAATATTATAGTTATGTCACAATAAGCGGTTTTTTAATCTAAAAAATGTATTAATATGCCGCCTCTTTTAAAGGCTCTTTATTTGTACCTTGGTATTAATCCTTATCAAAATAAATTACTTTATATTCAAGATAGCTTCAATACCTTTATATAACTTTTTGAATTATTCAATTCGGACATTTAATTCGAAAGATATCATGAGTTTAATAATGCAAGTATTAGAAAAAAGTCGCTTGGTTGCCGCTTACCGCGCTCAGCTAGCCTCCAAGCGTCACTGGGGTAAGGGAGGAGTCAATGTAATAAAATAAATTGCGATATTTATATGTATAATACGTACATATTTTAGTACCTATTGCACCCGTGCGAAGCCGGGGCGGGTCGCTATATTAGATATAGCTAGAAGTGGTCATGAATAAAAATAAAAATATATATCTATACTAATACTATAAAGAGGAAAGATTCGTATTTTTGTATGTTTGTAATGGATAGGCTCAAAAAGTACTGGGCCGATTTAAAAAAATCTTTCACCAATAGAATGCTACATTCTTCCAATTTGACATAGGCTACAAAATTAGGAATCCTTGGTAAAATTTGAAAAAAATCAACAGAAAAGCGGGAAAAATTTTCTAAGGCGAAACGAAGTTCGCCGGGACCGCTATTTTTTATATTGCACTTCAAGATTGACCTCATCCCACCTGATGTTAAGTGGTAATGAGGTCCTAGCTTCAGGGTGACAAGTACAGCATATTAAATCGATTACTGGACTTGCCGCCCTTACCTTGAAGGCTCGACCCCTGCTACTAATGTAGCACCCCCCGGAGCTCTGGAAACCGTACTTACTCGCAGGAACACAACAACACAGAAATGATTGTTATTTAGCTGCGGTCTTCTGTAAGGTGGAGGTATTTCACCAGTCGGGCTGCTCCAGTTCGAGCGATAAATCGCTATGCCCTACCTCTCTTATTTATACTACTTCTCTTATTATATCGATATAATCGATAGTATCGCTTTAAACTTGATATCGATATAATCGATTATCTTGTATTTGACTACGATTATATCTAATAAAAATAGGTATCGATATAATCGATACTATCAATTGTCATATCGATTATTAGATTATTTAGGCCTGTTTTGCAATAATCGATATACAATCAAATCGACGGCAACACTACCGTAGACGAATACTTTCTCCAGCCAGTTCTTGTTAGTGTTGCCGGATAATCGATTAATCGATTATCCCCCCTCAAATAATCTAATAATCGATAGTATCGATATAATCGATTATATCGATACCTATTTTTATTAGATATAATCGATTAATTTGCAATTATTTTTAGATTTAATCGTCATTCATATAATGTCTTCTTAGACATAACACATTCAAAATGAAACCGTGAAAAAGTTATTTATACCCTACTTTTTATTCATAAAACGTGATAGCTAAGTTACTTGGTACCTACCTGAACTGTACCATCTCATGGCGATACTATCTAAAAATAATTGCAAATTAATCGATTATATCGATAGTATCGCTTTCAACTTGAGATCGATATAATCGATTATATTGTATTTGACTATCTAATAAAAATAGGTATCGATATAATCGATTGTCTTATCGATTATTAGATTATTTAGGCCTCTTTTGGAATAATCGATTATAATCGATATACAATTGAATCGACGGCAACACTAGTTCTTGTTGTGTTGTGTTACATACTGCTGTTAAGTTTTTGTTATATCTTTCCTTGTTACGTTGTTGTTGTATTTTTGGTACTGTTTGTTGTTTTTTATAAAACGATATGGTGGACAATCAACCAAGAACCTCGGGTGCAGTAACGACTCCTAGAAAAAGAAGATGGCCAGCTCCTCTGAGTGTCAGAGAAAAGACAATGGTGCATAATGTTTTTAAATATGTATATAAAGAGGAGGAAAAAAAATTGGATACACATTTAGGTGAGCTTCCTAATAAGCGCCACTGTGCTCAGATAACAGCAAACATTTTAGGACTCGGAGTAAGCACCGTTTTTAAAATCCTCAAAGATGTGAAGGATAATATTTCCCCGACTCCACCACAACGACCTGGTCCAAAGTTGAAAATAAAAGACAAATTGGATAAATAGTTTCTTGCAATCAGACGATTAAGGGAGCACCACTGTCACAATGGTTAGTATTTGGGTCGTTCTTCTTTTTTACCGACAATGGACATGACTGATAAATCAATATTTAATATGTACATATCATATTAGTAATCATTGGTAATACTGCCTAAATTGTTGTGTGAGGAGTCATTTTTCAGATGGTCTATCTTATGATGTCAAATTAATTTATAAGCAAACAATATCGATCAAAATGTACAACTCCGTCACGGTCTTCAAAAATAGTACCACTTACACCTCCGTCACGCGATGTAACTTTTTTCTTAAGTTAAATAATTAAGAGAAGTACCTACGACATGATAACATAATTCCTAATCTATCATACATTAGGAATATTTCAATAGTTTGAAGTACTCATATATTTGTTTTTATAATTATACATTCGTGTTAATGGGGACAACTTATTGTCGGTAAAAAAGAAGAACGACCCATTTATATTTTTATGCATAAAATAAGAGTGGGTCTGTCATTTTTAATTGATTCTATTCAATAGTCTCAAGCCAATAGACCATGGCTGCATGGGTACTATTATAAACCATGGTTAATAAGGCTCCGGTAGCAATTTATTCTCTAGCTTTTCATAACTTTAGACATTTTAGACTAAACTCTGGGGGTATAGAAATGCAGAGGTCAGGCAAAATTTGAATAGCCTATTGGCGGCCGCCACTGTTTACCAATATCATAAGCAGATTCTATAGTATTTATTACAGCCCTTTAACTAATAACTTTTATGCTTTTAGTTCACAGATGCTGTGAATGAGGATACTGATATTCACAATCAGTCATGAGTAAGTATGTTAGTATTTAAATTTTAAATACACAAGTCGGAAACAACACAGATAACTAGGATATAATTTTGTGGAGCAAGTGATATTTAATTTCGATAAAAGAGCATCACAGGCAAAGATTAAAATAATTTACCAAGATGAAACTTGGCTGAATCAAGGTAATTTTTTTATATTTTCAAGAAATAAATGTGTTTTTTTCACAATTAACTTCTATCAGTATGTTCATATGGACAGTGTTTTTAGTTATAATAACTTATTTTATGTTATTTCACAGGACACACTTTACAAAAAGCTTGGGTTGACTTAAATACAAATTTGTCGAGACAAGCCTACCACAGGTCTGACAGCTCCCACTGGAAAAAGAAGACGGCTTATTAATAGCCACGTTGGAAGTAGATGCTTTTTCGGTTGGGGTTTTGGACAAAGAAAAACCCCTCATTACTGTGTCATAAAAAACAAATACAAGTGTGACTTTTTTTTCATTATAATTTCAAAGAGACAATGATCAAAGCAGAATTACTAGAAATTATTATTAAAGTAAAAGTAAAATTATCAAAAGAATGTAGTTGACAAATTTGCTGCCAAATTCGGTGTCACTGTCTTGAGACAGCTCTATCTATACTATTGTGAATTAAATTAAATGAGTATGGCCACAGATTACCTGTGCTGCTGTATTGACCTTGTTAAAGTTATGAGACTACGACTTTATTGATGATGTTACACAACAGCTAAAGCGACTGTGATAATTCAGAAATAAATAGTGATTTAGAAGGATGTCTTTTAATTTATTTTAAAAACCTTCAGTAATAGATTATTTTGTACATATTAACAAAACCACATTCTACATCACAAATTTAAACTATGCAATTTGTAATTATAACCAAGTTTTGGATCAAAATGTAGGTAACATTTGCGTTTTTTGATGGACACCATATTATTTTAGATGGAAATTTATTTCAACTAAAGTTGAAATTACATAAATAATAAATATGAACAACATCACATGCATTACATACTTGTGGACTTGTGTTACACAAATCATTTGATTTTAAAATATATCAGTGAATACCTTTGGGATACGACAATTCAATTTAATCGGTAAAATAATTCGCGTCACAACTCTATACTCTGCAGTTGGGAACATGAAAAATAGTGTGTTAGCATGCGCAATAAGTCAATTTTTTTGCCCGAGACGACAAAATTATACTGTTGATTGGCGAATAGCACTCGTATTTTCAGCCAATCGGCAGCTGAAGCACCGACTTCAATCGATTTTGACGTTAGTTAAGAACGCGTGGCGCATGCTAGGCCTGTTAATCTATGCTTACACCTGTCACTTTAGTACACAATCAGTCATGGACCTAATTTTATATATTAAGTCCATGCAATCAGTACATAATTTGCAAGTACTTATTAATAGCTGATGAATCTATACCCTCAGGTGGCAGTTAAGTGGGCGTATCTAAATTAAATAACCAGATTAAATAATGATTCACATTTATTCTCCAAAGACCACAATCACTTAAAACATTCATTATCTTTTTAGACAACAAATTTTCTCAAAAAAACAAGTTCTTGTTATTTTTCTAAAATAAAAATACACATATATTATGTTATTTAAAATGTTAGACAATAAAGTAAAATTATAAACATCTATTTATTGGTAATGGATGGTTTCGGAACGAAATCATCTAAGACTATCGTTACATACTATTCGCAAGTAACACTAATGTTCAGCGCACTCCAGACTGCGCACTAAGGCACAGAATTTTGTATTTCAATAAGTACTTAATTAAAACATCTTGCAAGCAGATCAAGTATGCACTATAAATAAATCTCAGTTACGACAAGCAAGTTATTACTAAGAAGAACTCAATGTAATCTTTCCGAGTTCACAATATGTTATATTAAAGCCTCTTGAGAAACATTATATATTTGCTGGTCTACAAAGCTACAAAGTTGCTGGAAGCTAGCAAAATGTTGCCTGTAACTAAGCAATTTTGATGAATATGAGGCTAAAATAACATCCACTTTCGATTACAGATACCTAAATCAGTGTACATTTCCAAATATTACAAAATGATTCCTAGTCCTATGTTTTATCCACCTATTATTATTTTTTAATAGGATCACAAATATTATTTAATAGTGCATACAAAATTTAATATTAAAAAAAATGTTTTAACATAATTTGGCTTTACCATTTACACAATAATTGTAGTAATATGTACAATATATATTCTCCACATTATATACAACTTACTGGCTTACCAATAAAGGACGGCACAACATTGTAATAGAAAAACTATCCGGTTTATTAAAATAGCCTACATAATTTATAACATGCCTGTGTAAAACTGTTGACAATAAAGATGTCAATAACCACATAATATTATTGATAAACATCCAAACACAAAGTTGTATTAAATGTGTCGCTGCCTAGCCATTTGCATGGGCTCTACCAAATAATATATATCTTATAATTATACATATATGAGGGCCATGGTCGATGACCGAAAATGTATTATGAAAATAAACTGTGTGTTATGAAATAAATTTGAGGAGTTTTTTCTAAGGGGAAGATAGACTATGGAATGTTGTACTTTCATATTATATTATTTACTATGAATTATGCTTATTATAATATCTTAAGTTTGTCTAACATTTAATTGTGACATCAATTGAATAATAAAGCAATTTGATTGCAATCGTGGCAAGATCCGAAACGCCACGGAGCAGGAGACGGGCGGCCGCAGTCGCTAGAGTGCACTGAACCGTTGCTCCTCAGCCTGCGCTAGGGACGCCGGCCGCCAACGGAGACAGCGTCTTGACCCGCGCTACCTCGACAGACTTATAGCTTGTACTTGTGCCTTGTTACTGGTTTATTCGCTTATATATATCAATATTTATTGTTCTATAGGTCCCTTGGCGGCTCGGTCCCTCGAGCGCGGCCCGGAGGCTGCGCTAACAGACAGGTCTAACTAATACCCTTTTCGTGAAATAGTAACATTTAGCTGTCTTCACTTAATACTTATATTTACATGTGATTTTGATCAACAATCATGTTATTATTCTTATACCAAAATATATTCTTAGGTTATATTACGATTCTATATTTACAAATATATTTTTTCATTATATACAAAATCGGTTTGTAAGTCAATATTTTAAAAATTGTAATAGATTTTTATTTGGGTTAACAAAAATAGTGAGGTCAGTTTACTACCTAGGCGTAGGTAGTTAAATTAATCAGCTTCAAGTATATATGTCGCAGTCATCTGGTTTAATCAGCTATTTGATTGGATCACTAGCGCGTTCATTAAATGACGACGTTTAATTGAATGACTAAAGGACAACTCGTCAAATTGTTTAATATAACGTTCAACTTCTTGACTGAACGTCATTTAGCATAGTCGTTGAATGGGATATAGCTGACAGACATGACATAACACACCTTAATAAGATTTTTTAATATGTTTTAACAATTTTAAGTCTTAAGACAATTAGGCTAAAAAAATTTTTTTTACGAATAAGTCACTTTATATCTCAATTTCACTTTAAAAATTATCAACACAGTGCTATTCGATTATATCTGTACCAGCTGTTTGACGCCATCTTTGTTTTGATGAGCACTAACGCCGCAGTGGAAAAAAAATGAACTAAATTACAATCACCTGACTGATTTTGAACTAAATTACAATTTGAACTAAATTACAATCACCGAACTTTTTTTAATAAATTACCTCAAGTTATTGTTGATTTACCATTGAATAAATTTAAGCTAATTGTTAAAGGTTGTCTTTTGAAAAAAGGGTACTACAGAGTAGAAGACTATATTAATGACAAAGAAGTGTGGACCACTAACTAGTCTGTTCGCCCTCACATGAAAAATTTCACTAATTATATTTACTAATTGTATTTCTATTTATACAAACTCAGCAAGAGGTACCTATTTCTTTACGTATTTGTCAACTCGCAAGTTGGCAAAATTCTTATTAAGCACGAATGTGCATTAGGACCTACAGTTTGTTTAATTTAAATATATATATTTTTTAATTTTTCTTATTACTTTGAATCAATGAATTATTTTTTACAATTTACTACATTATTTTATCTAATTACTACACTGTATGTCTTAGTGCAAAACTAGTTATAAGTTCAGCTATATTTGTAATATAAACGACAGAGTTTCTTGCCGGGATCTTCTCTGTAAGTTATAGGTTCCGAACCGGAGGTAGCGTCATTTGCATTATATAGACGTTTCATAAATATTACTGGTGTAATTTACATGAATAAAAGAATATTGAATTTGAATTTGAATTTGATTACGTCCGCTATGTTCAAAGGGCTATGTTACAATCCGCTAACTTGTTGGACGTTCAGTGAGTCTTATTCATTCAACGTTCGACCTAGTCATTCAATTAAACGTCGTCATTTAATAAACACGCTAGTGATTCAATCAAATAGCTGTTTCAACCAGATGACTGCGACATATACACTGCGTACCTTGTATCGCCACTTGCACTATGAGATTGAGCGAAAAGTCGACAAAAATATAATATTTGTAAAGTTCCGATATGTTAGTTTCACTAACCACTATTAAATATAATAATACAAATCGTGTGAAGCTACAAGGTGTCAACCAGGGATGTCTTTCTGAATCCCCGACTGTTGTTGATTTATTTAAATTATATCTTAAATGAATATATATTGTATCTGAACAACAAAGCTTGGGAGTTTACATTTACACAAGTTAATCTTGTCATATGGATACAGCAACAGAGGCAGCCTCATGGTTTTGAGAGCAAAACTAAATGCACGCAGTGATTCAGAGAGACGTCCGGGGCCCGGTATTATTGTCATGGACGCACACTCGCGTCTGTAACTCACTAACAACCGTAGTAAATCACATGTTTATCATACTACACACTGGTTTAAGCCTCTATAAGTCGTTGGAGATCTTGGTCCTCGTCAACGCTGAAGAAGTCGAGTGGAGCGGCTTGCACTCGGTATGTCGTCATGCAGGACGAGTGCCGCGTTGTGATTTAACTAATCTAGTCGCTTCTGCTGGCCCCAAATTTAGCGAGCAGTGGCGCGGCAGCGGCGCGGTTGCATATAACATTCTATTCGCGCCACCGCTTCGCTGACCGCTATATTCGAGGCCGAAACTTTAGAGCCAGATTTTTAACTATCGGTATTGTGCCTCGCGAGTCCAAAGAGGCAGTTAGAGGGATCTGGATCAGCCTCATATTGATCATAGTAAAAATGTATTTCAACATGATTCAGTCGCTACGAAGGTTTTGACCCATGTGACATGTATTAAGCTAAACTGCACTGCAACCTTAATCCAATAATCGTGGAGCGGGTCCAGGCGGGCGGCGGCTAGGGCGGGGCCCCGGCGGCGCCCCCGGGCGGGCCTCACCGCAGGAAGTGGGGGTCCTCCTGCGCCGCCGCCGAGTACAGGCTCGCGTCCGTCGACACCAGCCGCACCGAGAACGAGTTCAGCGTCAGCGGCGGGCCCTGGATCACCTCCACGTTGCCCGAATTCGCCTTAAATAGTACACAATTTATATAGTATAAGCTGCAACCCCCACTAAGCTGACGCCTACCCTACAGAGCCTATAAATATCGAGCGCGGCCGGTAGCAAGTCATTTGCTTCTCGGCGCTCGGTGCGGTCACAACTCCGTATAGTTTATGTCGGTCATGCGAGCCATTTACTTTGCTTAGAGTACATAAGGTTTACATAAGTTATCAGAATAGTGGTCGTTTCGTTTAAATTATGTTGTTTCGTTTTCCTTAATGTGTAATGTGTAAAATCGTTGCTTAGAAACCGTTAATTAAAATTGTTGATTTAAACTCTGTTTGTTTTTTTTAAGTAAATTCCATATCTGGACCTTATATCAGAAGTGGGATTAGTGGACACATTTAGCCCACAAGTTACAAGGAAAACTAAACAACAAATTTTCTCACGGATTTCCGAGCAGTGAGTTGTGTGTCGTGTCGTAGAGCGTTATTTGTGAAGTGACTGTTTCCTCAAATCACCTATATACCTGGTAAGCTACCACTTTTTCTTTTAACTTAAAAGTATGGTTCACTCAAAGTCGCGTAGCCGCAGCCGGCGACGCTCTCGAGGTAGGTCGCGTGAGCGCAGCCGCTGGACTCCGAGATCGAGATGTGATTCTCGGCGCAGGTCTAACGATAGCGGCGGTGGTGCGCGACGTGGCTCGAGTGGCCGGGAACGGCGTGTTAGGAGAGATGGCTCGCGTGTCCGAGATCGACACCGTCCGAGAGATAGGGATTCGCGTCGCTCGCGCAGCGTTCATCGTGGCCGATCCCGCGATCGTTCGGTTGTCCACGCTCGTCATAGATCGCGTTCTCGTTCAATTAATATCGCGCGAAGTAAACAAACACGTACCGCACGACGAGAATGTCCTAGAACACCTAGCCCTGCTTTTACCCGTACTCCACCACGACCAGATTGTACAAAAGAACTATCGGCTCCGTGCTCTGAGGCGTCTTCTCTTGCACAGGCTTTAATGCAGGCCATCAAAACGATGCAACCCACAAAAATTAATTCACAACACTACTTTATTTCGAACTTTGACCCCTCCATAAACAATTTTGAAACCTGGTGCGAAGAGGTGGAGCGCGCCAGAGACGCTAATAATTGGAGTGATCATGAATGCTTGTCGCGCGTAGCCTCTGGTCTTAAGGGCGATGCTAAAGTATGGCTGGGTGAATGGGTAACGAACGATAGGACGTGGACTAACTTCAAACGGGAATTTATAGCTCTTTGCCCTGCTAAACTCGACTACGCGAATATCTTATACGATGCTATGAACGCGACGTCGGACAAATACCCCACGTACGCGGAATACGCGCGTCGGACCATGTTGCGCCTAAGGGTGGTGCAAGGCCTAAGCGATGAGTTAAGGACGCTTATCGTCATTCGCGGAATAGATAGCCCTCAGGTGCGCGCGGCGGCCGCAAATGCTGAATTGACACCTGACAATTTAGTTTCTTTTCTATCGATCTACGCTAAGCCTAGTCGAGAAAAAAACAGTTCTATCGCCCATGGCGGGAAGCGTCCTTTGCTGAGACCTAACCTACGAGGAGACATAAAGTGCTTTAACTGTGGCCGACGTGGTCATTTAGGACGTGACTGTAAACAGCCAAAAACAAACATAGCTCGCAATACGCAATCGGTTCCGAACAAGTCGTGTACGTTTTGTAGGAAACAGGGACACACCGAGGACGTTTGCTTTGCCAAAGCGCGATCAGGGTCTCATAACCCTCACAGTATCAATCTATGTTCTCATCGACAAGACTCTATGCAAAACAACGACATCATTACAGGCGTAGTAAACGGCATCCCAGTGGACGTCCTTGTTGATAGTGGCGCCCTTGATGTGTCTCTCATTGCTTCAGACGTCGTCAAACATATTTCATGCCAGCCTAAACCTAAACGTAGCGTGTTAAAGGGGATAAGCGAAAAGGAAATAGTGTCTACTTCATATGTTACCGTGACCATTGAGTTTGATACCATTTCCATTGAAGTAGACCTAGTAGTCGTTCCGTCTTCCTTCATGAATGCACCGATCATAGTAGGAACCGATGTTTTAAATCGCGACGGAATAACATACGTACGTACCAAAGACAGACAATATCTTACGCGTTCTGAACAGGCTTCTAGCCGCGTCAATAACATTACGAATCAGCCTGAAATTAATACACCCCTTCAGGGCAACGAGTTGCAAGACCTTATGTCAGTCATAGAGGAGTTTTCCAATTTCTTAATAGCTGGCACTGCCGCAACCACAGTTAAAACTGGCGAAATGGACATAAAACTTACGAGTTCAACACCGGTTGTATATAGGCCATACAAACTTTCGTACCAAGAGAAACTAAAAGTTAGGGACATCACTAACGATCTTTTAGATAAAGGCATAATCAGGCGGTCGAAATCGGAATATGCAAGCCCAATAATACTCGTAAAGAAACGAGATGGTGCTGACCGACTGTGCGTCGATTATAGAGCGCTCAATCGAGTCACAGTCAAAGATCGGTACCCTTTACCTCTAATAGATGACCACATCGATCGATTGGGGAGCTTTAAGTACTTCTCCAGCCTCGATATGGCCACGGGGTTCCACCAAATACCCCTCAAGGAAGAGTGTATTCATCTAACGGGTTTTGTTACTCCCGAAGACCACTTTGAATACGTTAAAATGCCATATGGGTTAGCTAACTCGCCCATTGTTTATCAACGCATTATAAACGATACTTTGCGTGACTTGATTAACGAAGGTAAAGTCCTGGTTTATGTTGACGATGTGCTCATTATGAGCAATACTGTGAATGAAGGCATAGGACTTTTACGCAAGGTACTTCAAACATTGACTCAAGCCGGGTTCTCAATAAACTTACGCAAGTGTTCATTTCTCACGACAGAAGTTGAATACCTAGGCAGAGTAGTAAGTGAAGGTCAGGTGAGACCGAGCCCGCGAAAAGTAGAAGCTCTTGCTAACACGTCCCCACCGAAAAATGTAAAGCAAGTTCGCCAACTACTTGGACTTGCCGGATATTTTAGACGGTATATCAAAAATTACGCAACGGAAACCGCCCCTATCGCCCATCTAACTAGGAAAGGTGTAGAGTTTAACTGGTCACCCGAACACGAGTCCATTCGCCAAGGTTTAATAACACGGTTAACAAGTGCACCAGTACTTGCTATTTTTGACCCGAGCCTCCCCACTGAAGTCCATACCGACGCCAGTAGCACAGGCTATGGAGCAATTCTTCTTCAGTTTCATTCGGACGGTACGAAACGTGTCGTTGCTTATTATAGTAAAGTGACGCAGGGAGCCGAAAACAAATATCACTCCTACGAACTTGAGACCCTGGCAGTGGTCAAAGCACTCCAACATTTTAGACATTACCTAGTGGGTTTAAAGTTTAAAATCGTTACTGACTGTAATGCCCTAAAATCCACCGAACGAAAGAAGGATTTACTACCTAGGGTAGCTCGTTGGTGGATTTATCTCCAAGACTTCGACTTCTCTATAGAGTACCGAAAGGGAACCTTAATGCCCCATGCAGACTACTTCAGCCGAAACCCACCTATCTCAGTAAATCAGATCTCACGGCCTCGTAACTGGGCACAAATTGCACAGGCGGCCGATAATGAGACCCAAGACCTCTTGCAGAAACTCCGTGATGGTGAACTTGATCCCAGTCGCTATGTAGCTCGAGGCGACCTTCTGTACTACAGGTATACGCCTGTGGGCCAAGAGGCACGCTTATTGTGTTACATACCTAAAGGACACCGGCTCAGCCTCCTTAGGGTGTTTCACGATGAACATGAACACATTGGGGCTGAGAAAACCCTAGACTTAATTTTGAGACATTTCTGGTTTCCCGGATTAAAGCAATTTGTTGCTAAATACATAGGGCACTGCCTTATATGTATCTCAAAAAAACGCGTTCCTCGAGCTCCGTTACAACCCATCTCCTCATGGGAAAAACCCGACGTGCCCTTTCACACCCTGCACATAGATGCGTTAGGCCCATTACCCCTTAGTGACGGTTATAAATTTGTTCTTATAATAGTCGATGCATTTACCAAATTTAGCCTCTTGTACCCTATGTACCGACAAGACGCACCTGAGCTTAAACGAACTGTTTCTCACGCTATATCCCTTTTTGGAACACCTAAGCTGCTAATAACTGACAAAGGACGCATGTTCGAGTCCAACGAATTTGTGACTTGGATTCAGGAATTGGGCTGTGATCTCCATTATATCACGCCGGAGATGCATCACGCGAATGGTCAAGTGGAGCGATATGTAAGGACTGTCCTTAACATGCTTCGCATAGAAGTAAACCACAAGAACGCATCATGGGCAGATACACTGTGGAAACTGCAGCTGGTTCTAAACATTACCAAACAGAAGACTACACAGGCCTCCCCAATGAACCTTCTCATCGGCGCTGAAGCAACTACACCCGTTGTCCGCGCTTTGGTGCGCGACATAGCCGTCGAAGGAACCGCACCCAACAGAGAAACCTTACGTGAAGTCACTCGAAGCAGATCGCATCAGTTACTTCGCGAGAATCAAGCCAAGCAAGATGAGTGTGTGAACCGGCGGAGACAACCCCCACGAAAATTTAATTTAAACGATCATGTTTTCGTAATTAAGTATTCGCAGTCAACAGGGAAGCTTGATCCCGGTATGCGTGGCCCGTACAAGGTGACCAAAATCCTGCCAACTGGGCGTTACGAGCTGCGCCTGCTGAGTGGAGCCTACGGCAAGACCACGCAGGCCGCGGCACAATACATGGTGCCATGGCGGGGCGAGTGGTGCCCAGAGACGTGCGCTGCGTTCTTCGAGAGTAAGTGTCGGGTGTTGTTAAGTTAGTCTTCCACCCAGAACACTTACGCTGACCTAGGTGTTGTTAAGTTAGTCTTCCACCTATGGTATTAGCTTTTCGACTAGGGTGTGGTCAAGTTAGTCTTCCACCCTTAGCTTAAACACATGACTCTGGGTGTCGTTAAGTTTGTCTTCCACCCGTGGCGTTGGTATTAATCAAGTCGCCACCAACCCGTTAGTCGGGTAGTGTTACTGGTAACGTAATGCAAAGGCCTGAGCTCATTATTGATTTGGTACCTAACTTTTACGGTTTGAAATTTCCGTTGCAATTTATTATTTTACACATGTGCACATAAAACCCTGAAGTGACGAATGAAAGTTGACGTATGAATTAAATGCCAGATGATGTAAGCAAGAGACCGAGCAATATTTATCTTTATCATTCACAGACACTGACGTCGAGGAAGATGAACAAACAGCGTCATCTTCAGTGGGGCTGTCAATGCCATCGCTGGAACCCGAGGAAGAAGACTCTGTGTCTACTATTATCGCCGGTTCCAGCGGCGCTGCCTTTGGAGGTGAAGTCGAGGACGACACACCGTCAGGAGAAGCCGTATAAGCTGCAACCCCCACTAAGCTGACGCCTACCCTACAGAGCCTATAAATATCGAGCGCGGCCGGTAGCAAGTCATTTGCTTCTCGGCGCTCGGTGCGGTCACAACTCCGTATAGTTTATGTCGGTCATGCGAGCCATTTACTTTGCTTAGAGTACATAAGGTTTACATAAGTTATCAGAATAGTGGTCGTTTCGTTTAAATTATGTTGTTTCGTTTTCTTTAATGTGTAATGTGTAAAATCGTTGCTTAGAAACCGTTAATTAAAATTGTTGATTTAAACTCTGTTTGTTTTTTTTAAGTAAATTCCATATCTGGACCTTATAATAGGATAAATATTTATTTTCTAATGGAGGTTTTTTCGAGCAGGACATTGGAGGGATCGGGTCGGACCCTCCCAAAGTGTACAATAGATCAACGACCGTTAGAAATAGATAGGGAGGAAGGGGATGCCGGGAATAAGGGAATAGAGCGTGGAGGCGGGAGCGAATACAGCTCAATACGTTCTTCTCCGAGCGGAAGAAGGGTTACAAATGTAGTATATGGGAAACGAAAGAAAGCAAATTGTAAAAAATAATAAATATAAAGCGAAATAAAATCATTAAAATATTTTCCACAAGGTCGTCGTTCAAATCTAACCGTCAATTTCTATTCGGATACTCATTCATACGTACAGTCGTCGTCGTTCATGCATATACACCGTTATTTTTTATTTACCATAAAAAATTTAATCACGTATGTAGACAAAGGTCTTTATTGTAAAAGTGCAAACCGATTTTTTTTTCGATTAAAAATGACTGAGTTATTACGCTTTGTTTTTTACTGAAATTGACAAAAAATGTGTGGACATCCGTCTTTTCACTCAATGAAACTATTGGCACGCAACATGTCAATACAATACGCACATCTTGTTTCACTATCGCAGGTTACTGCCTACTACCTTACTACCTTTCTCAAAGAAAAACAAATTAACATAGAATCGGAATAAGGTTGAGAGTGCACTGACAACGCCCACTCAGCTGAGTTCCCCAAAAGGGCGCTTCCGCGCGTAAGCGTAATAATAATCAAATTAGTCAAAACACTTTCATTTTGTAATCTAACTCTTCCTTAATACTTTTTCTTGCTTAGGAAAAACACGTTACGTTTTGCAACACGTTACGTTACGTTTTAGTTATTAGGTATCTACTTATTTGTCGAAAATATCACGTTTTCATAACTAGGTAGCTACTTAACCTACAATTGAAACGAATCTTGGCGTATTTAAAGAGCTATTTGTTGTGTGCATTACTTTTGTATTTTCCTAAAATCTACACAAAATCTACCTACACGGATTTTAATAATTGTTCAAATTGTTTACCTTATTATCAATGCACAGGCGCGCCCTTTTATGTCAGTTTCCTTTTACAGAAATAAGGACATTTTGTTGTTGTCGCACTTGGTTAAAAGCGTCTAAAATTCACTGCTTTAACACTTCAACTGTGTTTGGTTCACTAACATAAACACTTCACTTAATCTCAATAAAAAATTGAGTGCAATCCGTGTAAACAGGCATTCATTCGAAAACGATACATTGGCGTTAGGATTGTTTAACAATCAATTACACAAAGCAATCCTTGGCGCTCGGTCCACGGACGTCAGCTGTTGTACTTTTTGGTAATAGTATTGATGCAAGCCGTCCGAATGAGTTATTTTCCAGGCGGAGTACTGAGCATATGCCAAACTGACGAGCGGCATCATTAGTGCTTCCTCGCGGGTCTTCTTCGAAGTACGCAACCACGTCGTCGTACAAGTGTTGTGAGAGCGCCGGTCTTCCTCGTCCTTGAGCATGTCTACTCACGTAAAACGAACCGTGTGGCCTGGTCCACAAGAAATAATTCTCAGTCCAGTGATTAATTTCGCGCGCGCGTGTCCTGTGACGTTAAGTAGGTCACGGTCAACGGTCAAGACGCAACTAGTAGGTTGCGCGGGCGCGGGCTGAGACGTTGCGCGCCTCGCCGTGCCTCGCCCCCGCTGCGTCTCTCCCGCCACACACCCGCGCTCTGAGTGTGTGTGCGTAAACAGGGAAACGATGCGATTATTCAATGAAAACGTAGTATTGATGCGCGCTAGTTGTAGTAAAATGATAGAATGCCTGCTATTTACTTCTTTTAAAGAGATAAATTACTTAGTCCGTTTTTTTATTTATAAATACATAAATGTAATAAGTAACTGATACTGTGGTTAAAATTTTTTTGGTAATTAAAAAATATTCCTGTATATATCCTCTACGGTAGACGCTATAAATAAAACCGTGGATGACTCACCAGGAACAGCGTGGCCAGGAAGAGGCCGGGCACGTCTGGCGCGGCCCCGGCGGCGAGCACGCGGCGGGCGGGGTGCGCCCCCCCCCCCGGCAGCGCGGCCAGCACGCGCGCCGCCAGCGCCGCCACGTCCAGCGCGCGCGCCTCCCCCGCCGCCGCCCGCGCCACCACCGTCGCCCGCCACGCCGCCGCGTCGCCGTCGCCGTCGCCCGCCGCCGGCGGGGGCTCCTCCACGCGCGACGCGTCCGAGTCGCCCAGCGAGCTCCGCTCGAAGAACCCGTCGTCGTCGCTCTCGCCGTCGGCCGCGCCCGCCGTCGTCTCCGTCGCCGCTGCCGTCGTCGCTGCGGCCGCCGCCGTCGCTGCCGCCGCCGCCTCCGCCGAGCTCCACCCGGCGAAACCTGCAGAGTTCAAGTCGACCGATCAGTCCGTGTCCCTCTCCGGCTCGAGAATATGTTGCCGTCGACCTTGATTCGAACCGAGCGACGCCCGATGATGCGGCCCCTACCCCCGTTCGTCGTCGCCTATGTTTTTTATCGTTATTTTCCGAACGGTTGCGAAGTAAAACGAGTCGCAACCCCTTTTTACGTTGTTTCAAAACTATATTTTTAATATAAACCTATTCTTCCTGTGATTTAGCACCCCCAGTCGAGAAATATTAAAATGATATCTCATCCCTCCGCACTTTTAATTTATTTAGTATTTATTACTACGATTAAAAAAATCTGATCTAACTAATCTGTCAACTATTGAACAATATCGTATAAAATGTTACTTATAATTATTGACAACGTTATATTTTTTAAATATCTATCAGAACTAGTAACTTTTAAAGCGTGTTTGTGTCCTGCCTCTTAAATAGAAACAAAAATAGCAAATGTTCTGCTAAAGAATCATAAATAAATCAACATACTTCAATGACTTATAAGAAACAAAATGATTTCAAATTAAAATTTAGCTAAGCTAAGCATATAAGTTCATGCATACATTTTAACATCATTCGATCAGTATTATAAAAAAATCTTGCTTGAAGTAAGTTAAAAAAGTTTCAGAACTTCTTTTATGCCAACTAATGACTTCAATCGCTAATCGATCGGTTGATGCAGATTAAACTAAACAAAAGAACTAATGTCACCTGAAATAAGCGCAGCGATCTGAAAGTTTTACATCTAACATTCAATGAAGACGAAGTGAATAATATGATAATGGCAATATGATAAATGAATAATGAAACTAACTACTCACAACTATGAATATGCTTGTGATGATACAACTCTTCACTAAATAACTTTTCTACAATTTTACATTTAAAACTTACCCCCTACATCGATTGCACACGCATCGAATCCCCGAAAATCTGAAACCGCGTAATTTTCAGATTCCGAGGTTCGTCATCAATAAATGAGTTTTAATAATTGGCTACTTGACAGTTTTTGAAAAATTATTGTAAAATGTGTGCCCGTTCATTTTATATCCCAAGCAATTGGATTTATCTAGATAAAATGTAAATAACCAGAGAAAAATAAGATTTTGTGTAACACATTTAAAAAGCGCGCGAAAACGCCAAGTCTCGTCACTGTTGAAATTATGACGTCAACGTCCTAGACAACGAACCGATACGCATAGGAACGACTTAATTTAGATAAACGAAAAATGTTTCAATAAATTCTTAATACGATTAGAGACACAATAATTCATTTTAATCGGTAAAATAATCATTGTTTCGCCAGATTAAAATAAATAATTTTCGCCGACAGCTGTCATTTCCGAATTGCAATGGTGGTTTCCGTTTCGGTTCTTTTGTTCCACAGATAAAAAAAGTAAAATTTATTTTGCAAAAATAAAATACTTAGTATGCTTTTAATTAAAAAATAAAAAAGTAAAATGATTACTTAACTAATAAGCTAACGTATCTAACACCTTTCATATTTTATAGTTAACACTGTCAAGTAGCCAATTATACTTTATTGGTAAAAGATATCAAATTTGTTAGTACATTATGAGAATGTTCATCTAAAAGTCAGTGAAATGTTACGAGTTACCAATACAGTTATGTGTTTTATGAGTTACCACATGAAGTAGGTTTTTGTTAGTTATGATTTTGTTAAATACCACACTCCCGGAGTGAACCACATACAGAGATATTCCATGTACAGTATACCTTAGGCTGGTCACTAATTTAACGCTTAATAAACGATCCCTATGGTCAATGGACGTACACCACGGTAGATCTAGATACATTACTGTCTTAACCTTTAAATGGTATCATGGGAGGTACGCAGTCCAATATTCTTGGATTTTTTAAATTTTGTAAGATTCTTAATAATGGGAATCCGCAAATTCTGATATATTTTCTATTTAATCCATTACCCATAATAGACATTTCACGCTGTAGTACACTAGAGAAGTTCTGCAGGTATAATAGACTCCACGCACAGAGAGAAGTTACAGAATGTATGCAATTATATTTTAATTTAATAGAACAAGAAAAGAAATTTACTATTTATAAGAATTTCACTCCACATAATTTCAGATTATCTTTTGAAAAAAAGTTGTGGGGCCTCGGATATGGATAACTACGGATTTCACCGTAGCAGGTTACGTGTGCAAAACGTACGATACCAGTTAAAGGTAAATGATATGTTTGCAAATGTGTTTTCTGTCGGTTCAGTCCGGTCGCAGAGACGTTGGTGTGTGAGTGAGCCGCACCTCCGTGGTGGTGGTCGTGGTGGCGCAGGCCGGCGAGGCGGCGGCGCACGCGCAGCACGTGGTCGCGGCGCGAGGCCACCACGCCGCTGATCCACGCGCCGTCCACGCTGAACTCCTCCAGTTTCCGCAGCTTGCGACGCAGCTCTGGACATACACACACGGTTAAGACATAACGTCCTTTACACTACTAGATGTAAAACACTTTCAAAATAAAATACTTGACGAGCATTATGAGTAGGCAGACGCAATATGAAAATATTTACTACAAATATATCCGAAACTAGCGACCCACCGGATATTAACCCGCTCTTAAATATTACTTTATTAAATAGCAATAAAGTTTAAATTGACTCTACATTATAGTTAGAAAAAGTGTACTGAGAAGCGTGCTTATGTATTTTAAAATATGGGATACATAAAATTTGTGACAAATAACGTGTCGTGTTACATAGCACATCTACGTTTAAATCCATTAAAAACATCAAGGTTGAACTCACCTTCTGTCACAATAATCTTGTAGCAGCCTCCGACGAGGTCATCTTTACTGAACTCTATCCTGCGCTTCCTCTCCTTCTTGGGCGCGTCGGGCAGCGGCGTGCTGGCGTGCAGCGGCTCGAGTGGCAGCGGCGAGGGCGGCGACGACGGCGGCGGCGGCGGCGGCGGCGGCAGCGGCGGCGGCGTGGCAGGCGGCTCGGGCGGCGGCAGCGCAGGCGGCGCGGCGGCCTCGATGGCGGCCTGCAGCTCCATCAGCGGGATGGGCCGCAGGTCGCGGCTCGTCGTGCCGTCCCAGCCTTCCAGCTCGTCCACTAGCATGCCGTGCTGGTAATATTCGACTGGTTTACATCGAGACAAATGAGATCACGGAAAGGAATGTAGATGGTAACTTCGTCTGTAAATATTTGATTTACTACATTTTTGTACTTGATTTAATTTATGTAAGTAATAAATTAAAGACCATCAGAAATAGAAAACAATTTCGAAACTTCCTCTTCGTGTAGAAAATTAAGTCGGTAGACTGCTTTATCTGTTATGCGTGAAAACGGAACGCGGCTGCAACTCGACGTCATTCGCAACTATTTTGCGTTTCTTTTTGTGTTTTACAAGATAATACTTTCTGTTGGCATCTATTGATGATAAAAGGAACCCCATCTAGTTAAAAATTTACATTCGACTGCTTTCACCGGTACCTTGATGAGGGTTGCACCGAAGTTTGAGTATTTTTTAAACTTTTATGAGTTCTACGTTTTCTGATCACAGATTTTTTGAAATCTTATAGCCGTTGAATTTGATAGTGGCAAGTCGACCAAACAAACTGGCGCACTCTGGAATGGTATAGTTAAGCCACCGACTAAAGAGGGTCCCATCAAAGCATCAGGAGTAGCAGCAGTAGTAGGTACCTGCAGACGCCAGGAGACGTGGAAGTCAGCGAGCAGGCCGACGGGCTCGTGGTCGTAGTCGGTGAGCGGCAGGTCGGCGGGCGTGAGCTGGCGCGGCTCCAGCTCGACGTAGACGCGCGGCAGCGTGGGCGGCGGCCGCGGCGCCCCCCCCTCCCGCTGCGCGCCCGTGCTCGGCGCCAGCTCCAGCGGCTCGAAGCCGCCGCCCGCCGACATGCCGCGCCGCCTCCTCACCGCCCCGCTGCTCTCCCCCACCTCCTCCGCCTCCGCCGCGCTCCTCTCCAGCTCACTGTCGACGGCACCGGATTAGGACTCCTTTTTAGGGTTCCATACCCAAAGGGTAAAAGGGAAACCCTATCACCTACTGAGGTTTCGCACTCTGTCTAACACCAGGTTGAATCTCGAGAACGGTCGTACAGGCCTAGCATGCGCCACGCGACTAAATTTTAACGCGCTCTTAACAAACGTGCAAATCGATCAGATCGAAGTCAGTGCCTCAGCTGCTGATTAGCTGAAAATAGAGTGCGGTGTGATCTTAACCAATCAACAGTATCGAAATTTTGGTCGTCTCATGAGAGAAATTGCATGCGCATACTAGGCCTAACAGCTAGACATTTGAAATTGTACCAGACAAATACTAACAATAAAATAAAACAAATATTCAAGGGAGCCTCCCATAGAACCAACGTGATTTTTTATACTTTCTTGCTGGATATTAAGATTAGGTTACAGATAATGGTATGGACCCCTTTGACTCGCCCTTGGCCGATTTAATCAAATTGGCTTTCTCGCTCGGCACTTTTACACGATCCATTGCTTTCGTAAAATGTTAAATGTGAAAATAAGTGCATTGCAAGCTTGCAGAATCTAATGGAGGCTATCGCGTTTGAAAAATCCGCTATAAATAATATTATAGGTGGCAATACGTAGTAGGCGTTAGGTCCAACTATTACGTCATTGGTTATTTGTGGCACGACATTGACAGACATGTCACCATGATATTTAAATAACCAATCACGTAGCAACAGAACCGTGCGCCTACATACTGCCTACCTACCTAGCAGATTTTTCACGCGCGGTAGCCCCTATTGCACTATTTATTTATTTTTATTTAAAAACTTTATTGCACAAAAAGTACACCACCAGTCAACCGTTGGGTCATGCAGATAGTTCGTTTATGGGTGCGGTAACAGTACTACTCTCATTGAAAGTGTCGAATAATTGCCTAACCGGATACTCTTAAAGTCCTAAGCCTTGTTGCTAGCATGTAATTATATCACTTCTAGATTGAACATTTCTCTAGCGAAAGATTCCCAAATTCTGTGGTTGTTGTTACATTTTTCTTTGAAATAGATAGCACTTTTTAACATCTAACAATTAAATACATATAGATCGAGTAATTTGAACTTCATCTAGAACAATTAAACATTTGAATGGTTATAAAAAGGAAATATCCAAAACTCTTTCTGTCAACTACACTAAAAACCACGACAGACTGCGCTTTTGAATTTGTTTCGTCCTTACATCGATGGCATAAGAACTATTATTGAATAGCATGTGTTTACCGTAATGCACCGCTGAAAATATCTACATACAACGCATTAGTTATATAGTACACGCTTACAGCCGTGGTTAATAATGAACTGTTAAGATGTAACCATGAATGTGTCAATACGTCCTTCTCTGTCACATTATCTACTTTTTAATTGCATTTTGTTAATTGATTTTTTTTGGATATCTTTATTTACGTATTAAGTATACTAAAATTAACCAAGTGTATTAATTCATTATCATTTCGGCTTTCAATTCGAATGGTACAGGTTATGAACAATATAAATGTCGGCACTATATGAATTATATAAACAGATTGCGATTTTAATTTTTAACAAAATATATTACCTATGTGTTTTCTGTAGACTAGTGGACTAGCTTACAATATTTATAGAAGTGATCTTTATATAACACAATCTTAATATAACACATAAAGAATCACGTCTTGGCGTAGTTGCGTCAGTGAACTATTAGCTACAAAGTAATTTAAATTTTCACCACTTTCAAATGGCATACAAACAAGCATGTATGACTTTCGCTTTCAGTAGATGCCAACAATAACACAATATTTGGCTCACCCCATGGAACTCCAATGCCATCGTCCAGTGGTCAATAATATATGTTAAGGCCAAGGGTTTTTATCGATTCATAAGGCGAGTGAGACTTTGTGTTAGGTTTGGTTTATCCATTTCACACTGTCTAGACTTATTGGATATTCATAAAATCCGACCAAGTACGAAGTTTCGTATCCTATAATCTATTAAAAAGGCATATAATCGTGACTGTTGTATGGGAGCCCCCCTAATTTTTTTCTTTCATTTAACGTTACAAATTAAGAGGAGCGCGAAGAAACATCTTGCAGGCCTGCATAGCGATGCTAACGGATAGGATATTACGGTATCAAATACGATGTCATCGCGATGATTTCTCTCTTGCTTACTATCATACTGAGATGAGCCAATATACTGAGCTAATATAATAAAATAAAATAATATATAGTTACCTTTTCCATCATATTATCTAACATGATTTTAAGATATTCTAGAATCAAAAGGTGATTAAGGAACATGAATATACCCTTGTGTAACTAGTCAGGTGGGGTGGGGTTAAAAATTAGTAGACGTCACGTAGTAATAATATGATAATTAGAGGGAAGGTTTTGGCATAGTTTACTGTATCTTTACCATACAGTATAATATTGTTAGGCATACATACTGCGTGCTGTTCTGCAGCGAGTCGCTGACGCTCAAGACATGCTGGTAGAGGAAGTCGACCTTGCGGCCGTAGACGCTGGCGGAGTGCTGCAGCAGCAGCGCCAGCTCCGCGAAGTTGGGCGCTCCCGCCGCCAGCGGCTCCTCGTCGGAATCCTCGCCCGCATCCAGCGCGTGCAGGCCCGCCTCCGTCAGGTACTCCTCCAACAACTGCACACAACACACAAGGTTTAACACTTTATAAAGCAAGCTGTGCTCACTATATGACCACTATAACTTGAACCTTACTTCTTTGAATTAAGGCCCAAAACCAATGAAAAATGTAAACATGATCAGTCGCATAAAGGGTTAATTTCGGTCTACTACGAACTTAAACGAACATACTAAAGGTTTCGTCTTTGAAGGTTGATCAAAGTTTGGAAATCAAAACGGGTTTAGATTTGCCTACACATTATGTGGTTTTTGAAAACGCTTAATTCGCATTCGAAGTGAATTATTTCGGTACTTGCTATTGCTTAATTACGTTTCTAGGAGTAGTCAGCACGGGATTGCTTAATTACGTTTCTAGGAGTAGTCAGCACGGGAGGAGACGTGTAGACAGCGGAACATGACAGTAACTAATGAGTAATGACGTCACGGTCACCACTCGGACTGGACAAGCGGACACTACGCTACTCGCTTTGCGATACCCACCGCTGTCACATCTGTACACTCACGTACATACATACTGCACTGATATACATTACATATATACATACATCATAATCCTAAGATGAACCTTATAGCAAAGTAAGAGGTATAAGGTTTACTTTCTGGGCGTGACTACACAAACATAGCGTAGATATTCATTAAAGGTTCATTTTAAGTCACCTAGGACACCTCGTATCTGGCTATCGTTCCCCTTCCCAACTTAGCAGGTGTGCTGGCACATAATTTACAGTAGAAAAACGTTTGGACTTTGTATAACCCTTACACAATTGGCTTAAAATCGGAATGCTATTTTTTACTGTGATGTCGTTAATCGTACATACTAGAGACCATACATTTTATCTTTCTGATAATAAAGCGTGTCTGTCAGGTGTGGTCTCATACGTATCTTGGCGTCGGGAGGACTATCCGCACTAGATATCCAATATTCCAATTGTATATAATCTAGTTTAGTATGCTGTACTATCTGTGAAAATTTGATCAAATGAAAACTTTTTTTTTTTTATAATCAATATTACATTTTGCCATTAGTGATTAAGACCGCCTTTGAAGTATGCGCAGATACTTGTGGCAGTAGCTCCTGCTCTTATTTCAAATCTGTACGTCGAAAGTTACTATCATATATATCGATACTATTGTTATGAATATCTAAAGATTCTAGAGGTAATCGAAGTACCGAGCGTTCAGCAAGACTAGTCTTAAGCTACATATTTTGTTTCCTCTATTTCTTTCGTAAAAAAATACATATTGTTATAAATTTATGAATGAGGCCATTTAACTAATGAAAATGTATATTTTGTACAGAGAAGACAGTGAGGCCGAACACCTGCACTCCGTAGGTACACAGCTCCGCCTGTAACCAGGTGCGCCATTGTCTTCATGTTTAAACAATGTATTTACGAAAATAGGCAAACTAACTGCCTCGTAGGTCATTGACCCACAGCTATCGTAATCTTTACTTCCTCACTCATACTAGTTTCATATGCATTTAAATATGCAATTTTGAATACTAACTGTAAATGAGTATTAGGATGGGGTTGGCAGGTTTTTTTATTATTAATCAACTAGCGACCCGCCCCGGCTTCGCACGGATGTAATGTAAATACTTAGAAATATTGGCTTTTCTATTCTTTATTGCAAATAAAAACCTTCCTCTTGAATCACTCTATCTATTAAAAAAACCCGCATCAAAATCCGTTTCGTAGTTTTGAAGATTTAAGAGTACATAGGGATATAGGGTCAGAAAAAGCGACTTTGTTTTATACTATGTAGTGATGACAGATGTAAAATATAAATATTAAAAACATTACAGCTATGGCTACTCTACATTTTATGGATGATATTATCTAGGTACCTATTCTAATTTCTAAGACATACCTACGCAAGTATAGCTAACTTACGACAAACATCACTGTTGCTACAAAATTAATAAAACAATATAGGTAACCTTGGGGTTTTCCAAACTAAATTCAACTGGTGTCTTCTTAGGAAGAGATCCATGTCTTCTGTTACCATAATTTATTTTCAAATTAACCTAGTAGGAAAAAATAGTTAAAAATATAAAAAAAAAATTATAGATGAGAAATCAATTTACTACTTCCAAGCTAAACTTCATCCAGGTCTCATTGTCATTATGGTGAATGCCATGGGAAAAAGGTATCCTCATAGCTACTACAACAACACTGGCAGATTTTATGCACAATAATTAGCCATAGATAAAGTAGATAAGCCATACATTATATTTAATAAAACCCTTTTACTTTTGAAGTAAATTAAAGGTACAGTTTATTTTTTAATATGTATAAGAGGGATAACTTGTTAATCACATTAGCAATGTAGGCATTTACCAGTTAATCTAATGAATATTTTTTAAACAGATATCTTTAAAATAAATTAACTACAAGTGTGCAACAACTAGGCGCATATTATCATCTTCATTAGCAAATATTAGCGAGGTTAATTAACTTTAGCAAAGGTGAAGGATAGCCTTTATCAATTTTAGACACGGGCAGATTATTTTTAAAGTTAACATTTGTTTAGCCACGAAGAGACCAAGGTTACTCTCATTGCTTGGATTTAATTGTTCTAGTTTGCACATGGATCTACCAACCTTGAATGCTGCAGTAATATTAAAATTTAGTTTTATGTGCAGAGAACACCTTTTATCATGTTCATGTAAATTTGCACACTTATGTCAAAAATGTTCCTTAACTATAAAACAATAGGATAAATAAGCACCACTTGTTTATTTTTACTAAGATTTCATATGAAAATATATATTGCACTTCAAGATTGACCTCATCCCACCTGATGTTAAGTGGTAATGAGGTCCTAGCTTAAGGGTGACATGTACAGCATAATACATCTGTTACTGGACTTGTCGCCCTTACCTTGAAGGCTTGACCCCTGCTACTAATGTAGCACCCCACAGGAGCTGTGGAAACCTTACTCACACGCAGGAACACAACAACACAGAAGTGATTGTTATTTGGCTGTGGTCTTCTGTAAGGTGGAGGTATTTCACCAGTCGGGCTGCTCCAGTTCGAGCGATAAATCGCTATGCCCTACCTCTATTGAAAGTCTTATTCATTTAGATGGTTTTATGACATAAATCAAGTATCTTAATGTTAACAATTGCTCTTGGTTGATATGATGATGAAATCTAGTGTTATGTGCCCTCCGACAGAATGATAAGTGCAAGACCTTGCATATGTTTCCATATGTCCCGAAAGACTGTTCCATTAGTCAGTTGAGGAAAGGATCTTGAAAAGGTATACCATCTGATATGTATGTAAATTTTTTTGTTTTAGAGCATGTTTTCAACATTAAATCATAGTTTGTGCATTATTGCAATGTCCAGCTCATCTGGTTTATAATGAAATATTTCATAAGAATGCACATTTATGTTCAACATTAAGCATAAAATATCATACCATACTCATCTAGTTTTAAATGTACAAAACAAAAAGATTGTCAGCTGAGGACAAGACATATTGTTGTGATTATACTTAACAACAAAAGATATTACATTTTTGAAATGGTTTTGCTAATTAGAATTATGCATGGAGAAAGTTAAACATGCAACGAATGATACTATGCAAATTTGGTCAGTTGTTAAACAATAGTTCTCTAAACAGCGTTGGAAGCTGTGAGTAGAAAGAAAGACCCAATTGTAAAGTTTCACTTAGCTAACATTGTATGTTATTGTCAACAGGCAGCTACTCAACACAAATTAACACTAAGAAACAATGGAAACTTTGCAGATAGTTACCACAAGTTTTTTAGCACTTTACACATTCAAATGATTAGAAGTAATTGTATTGTATCATTTGCAATATGGCATGCTTGGAAAGGAAATGGATAGTAGACTATTTTATACATCTCTTCATGGCACATAGTTTAACAGGTGGGACTATGCATAATTTAGCAAAATAATTGCAATCTAAATTGTTTACTATTTATTGGAGTGATGTTGTTGTGGTCGCCGAAGCAAGCCGGGGCGCATGCCTACTCACCGCGCTGAGGTCCGTATCGAAGCTTCGGCGGACGTCGCTGATGGGCTTCATCAGCTCCGCCACGATTTCTTCTAGTCTCTGTGAGTTCATGCTCCAACGTTTCTCCCGCCGGGACAATACACGATCCCTGAAAATAGCGTCCTCTTGGTGATAACATTACTGTTGAGAGACGCGGGCACAACTGAAGCTGAAACACTGGATTTTACAGTGGCGCGAAACTTTATGTCAACGACCCATTTTTGATTTGTTGCACAATTTTGGAAATTAACCTATATCAAGCGTCCCTATAGCACTATAGTATTACCTCTGTATGTCTAAGCAATCGGCGTCCATTTTATAAACATAAAATCGCGTGAGGAGGAAAAACGTAATAACAACGGTGGCCATTTATTTACGTTTTCGAAGGAGACATTCCTAGCTTGTTCGCTGTCAAAATGTTCGCGTTCGCTTGGATGTTCGACGCATGTGTTTGGCGTTCGCGGTTGTGTAATGCTTTGTCTATGGTGATTACTCTATGATGAAACTCCATCAAGGAATAACATTTAAAATAAATTAAAATAACATTACGTACATTTTTACTAAAAATTTATTTCTAAAAATGATTTAAAACGAATTATTTAAAAAAATGTTCAGGTAAGATTTATACCCTATTTTCTTTAGCAAAATCACGCACGATTTAGAAAAAAAAACTAGTGTTTACATGGCGGCGGAATGTCATTCAATCAATCGAGCTTTGCTAAGAAAACTGTTCATAGTTACTGTTTCTTCCATAAATGAATGTGAACTGTTTGTTTAAATAGATATATTGAAGTATAAATTAAATATTATATAAAAACAGTGGTTCAAACTTCTTATAAACATGGGGATGTCTCGTTGTTACTCTTTGATGAAGTGCTTACTGATACTTTTCAATATAATATTTTTGGTAAGAATCATAACATTTTATGACTTAAATTAGTGGTAGATTCTTTGTGAATATTTGCGAGAGATTTGGGAAAACAAAGTGGCTGATTGTCGTTCATTCTTGATGCAGTACTTCTTGCCCTAAATACAATACAGAAGCCAATTTTTTTTCGTAATGTATCCTCTGTAATACATTTAGACTTTATGAATTTAAAACGTTATTATTAAACAAATTTGTGTAGTATATTTTGCGTACATTTAATCTATAAAATGTTGTTTTTCTCTGTTCTAAAGATTAGTTTAGGTGGTGGCTCCACGGCAAATCCGACCCGATATTTGATCATAACACCCGACAAGATAAGACATGACAATATTCCACCATTAGCCATTGATATTGGTACTCTAATTATAAATAATAAGGGTCAACAGCAATACTTTTGGTCTCCAACCACGTTTTTAACTGATAAAATTTTGCCTATAGTGTGATCTGCATATTTTGCATAAAAATCATACAATCTAAATGTTTTCGTTAATGTAGGTTACTGATAGCACATTGGAAACAGCATTAATTTTATAAAACAACACTTATCCTATCACAATGTGTGCCTTTACTTCCTCTAACCATGTATAAGGGAATGTATGAAGAATAAATGACCCACACCCACAGCAGAGTGAAAAAATTTGCTTGTGACCCTCACATTTACACAAGCCACAATAATTATACAAAATCTTTCGCATTGCATCTTGAACCACACATAAACTACACCTAGTCTACTCAGTCAGATACAATTACGTTAATTTTAATTATTCCAAATCCTAAAATATGAATTGTAAAATGAAAGAAACCACATTATTCAAATGAAATGTGTGGTGTCTACTTGCATGGTTGTGTCCATGTAAAGAAAAACTTCAGAAAATGGATCAAATAAAAATTAATGTGCGGGCCAACAGACTAGTTACAATTCCATGAATACACATTATCAATATTGTCTTCAAACTTACATCATAAGCCAAATTACATTTATTCAAAGCGTATGCTTAAATTTGTGCACACAAGGTACAATAGCCCTAAGCAAATTCTTGCTTTCTTGTTCTTAGTCCATTCACTTAGCATAAAAATTGTATGGACTTAGCATCTGTCACCATACATCACCATTTATACAATCAAACATATTATTATCAGTCAGGCTTGTAGTATTCCAATTGCTTGATGTTCTAATGTGAAGCATAAATGTGGTTCGTTTTCAGTGCGTGGGCGGCGGGGCGTGCGCGTTCGCCGCGTGGTGGCTGTGGGACGGCGGCGCCAACGAGGACGCGGCCTCGCGCGCCGCCATGTGTGCGCTCATGGCGTGGGGCGCCGCCCTCACGCTCGGGGCGCTGGCGGCTCTGACGGGCGCCGTGCGAGGGTAACTAGATTATTAAATTTTCTAAAGAAACACAAAGGAAAGGAAATAAATAATGACTAGTCAACTTTTTATCAAGGTTCTTGCTTAGGCTAAGACTGAAACTCCTATAGCATCATTAAATCTACTGGGGTTTATTGAATTGGCCATATTTATTTTTTGCACATTATCTTCAAAACGCGAATTTTAAATTCATATGAAACCATTGATAAGTGTGTTGATAAGTGTTTTGAGAAGAATTTAAAAGTATATACTTTTAACCTGAGACCTTCATTTCTGAATCTTGAGGTGGAGACTGAGAATAGTATCCCATTCAGTCAACACGCCTATTGTAGCTGTCTGATTATTACAGATAAACCAAAGTAAACAATTGGTTGTCTGTAAAGTCGGTTTACGGACGGTAGTCTGACGTGACAACGCTGAGCTGATCATGCCTCTCTCGTTCGTGCCGCGCTCTCTTTTGTGTAACGCGACAATGGGAGCGCCATAACGGGACAATGACGTCACCTTTTTCGTGCACGCAGCCCGTAGTATCGAGTTATTAGACTTTGTCACGTCAAAATGTTTTATGTGTATGTCTGTACTTCTGAAATGAGTTTAGTAATGACCATAGGCCCATATTGGTATCTTAATATGATTGAATTATGTGCGGGCAGGTCTGCGGCGCTGCTGGCGGCGGCGGTGGCGCTGCTGGCACTGACGGCGCTGGCGGAGGCGGCGGCCGCCTGGTGGGGCGCCGCGCACCTGCCGCAGCTGCGCCGCCTGCTGCTGCAGCGGCTCGACCACACCGTGCGCCACGACTACGGCCTCATACCCGCGCGCACGCAGATCATCGACGCGATACAGCAGGGGGTCAGTGCGACCACACTTTACTGCTTACTTACGCCGAATACAGATCGAGCAAACCTAGCTAAGAATTATTTTTTATTATTAGGGGTACTTGGGGCTATGCAGTTCAGCGAACTGTGGTCACTGCGACCTTTTAGATCTATTGTGACTCGCCACCAGTTAGAGTAACTCCTTTAGCCGGGTCGATTCTAGGAAGTCTAGTATTTTCCTAGCTTTCAGGGTTTTTAATTCATCCGGTTGGGCTATATGTCGTCCCAGGTGGATGCTTCGTTTGTGGATCAGAGATTCACAGTCGCACAGGAGGTGAAGAGGTGTTTCCTTTTCCTCCTTGCAGAATCTGCATTCATCAGAGTCACTCAGCTTCATATGAAACTGGTGTCTTTTTAGTTTGCAGTGTCCAGTCAAGGCTCTAACTAGCGCACTGGCCCTAGGCCTGCTGAGTTGTAGCAGTTCTTCGGTCCATTTGCGCGAGTAGCCAACTATGAGTGTTTTTGAGTGTTCTAAGCCTGGTTGATTTATCCAGTATTTTTCCGACTCGACTTTTAGTTTTTCTTTTAGTAGTTGCATAGCTTGGTTCTTTGAAATGCCACAGAATGGTTCTGGTCCAAACTGTTGGCTTTGCGCCCCAGCTTTAGCAAGTTCATCGGCTTTCTCGTTACCGATGATTCCTGAATGTCCTGGTACCCATTTCAGAAGCACTTTGTTCTGTTGTCCCAGCTCATTCAGTTTATCGACGCAGTCTTTAACCAGCTTCGATTTTAGTGTAATCGAATTTATGGCATTCAGAGCTGCTTGGCTATCTGAATAGATGATTATGGTCTGATTTTTGTAGTTTCGTTGACGATTGGCTTCTGCACATTCTATGATGGCGTATACCTCAGCCTGGAATATCGTGGCGTTTTTACCAAGATTCACACTGTGTTTGACTCTTGGACTCACACCATATATTCCACATCCTACATCTAGTCCCATTTTGGAGCCGTCCGTGTACCAGACGAGGCTCCCTGCTTTTAGAGAGTTTTGGTTCGTTGCCCAATTTTCTCTGCAGGGAAATTCCACAGTGTAATTTTTATTAAAATTATAGTGTGGAAGCATGGCATCAGATGTCATTTCTAAGGGTTTAAGTGTGAGCACTGCTGCATGTGATGCTCTCAGTGCTTGAGAGTGCCATGTTACTTTTCCCGTGATGGTTGCTCTGTAGATACTCGCTTCAGCCTCCTTTGCTACAAAGAGGTGTAGTGGTGGCAGATTGAGAAGAGCATCAAGAGCGGCTCCTGGTGTAGTCGAAACAGCACCAGTTGCTATAAGGGATGCCACCCTTTGTAGGCTGGCAAGTTTTTTGATTATTGTCATTTGGGAGGTTTTTCTCCACCATGTGACGCAGGCATACGTTACCATCGGCCTGACTATGGCAGTGTACATCCATAGGGCTATGCTAGGTTTCAGACCCCATTTCGTGCCTGCTAGACGAGAGCATATTCCTAAGGCTATTTTGGCCTTTTGGATTGTATTGTCTATATGTGAGTTCCACGTTAGCTTTTGGTCGATTGTGACTCCCAGATACTTGGCTTCTGTGGAAAACGGTATTGTAGAGCCCTTTATAGTGGGCGCTATAAGTTTATCCAACTTACGTTTCCTGGTGAAGGGCACTACAGTTGTTTTATTCGGGTTAACCGATAGATTGTTCTCAGTGCACCAGTTTGTGATGACATTGAGCGATCTTTGAAGTATAGAGGACACGGTACTTTGACAGGGGCCTATTACGCAGGCCACCACATCATCCGCATAGCCCTGTATATCTAAGCCTTTTGTTGAGGCTTCATTTAAGAGTTGGTCGACAACAAGTGACCACAGCAGAGGCGATAGTACTCCCCCTTGAGGGCAGCCTCTTGTTGTCTTGAAACCTCTTTTGGTCCCATGCAAGCTTATGCTTACAGTTCTGTTAAGGAGCATATTTTGTATCCAGCGAACAGTGGTGCTGTCTATATTTTTGGCACACATCCCCTTGGAAAGGGTATCGATAGTGACATTGTCGAATGCTCCTTCGATGTCAAGGAAGGCACAGAGGGCTATTTGTTTGTCTTCTAGAGCCCTTTCAATTCTGTCCGTCAGTTCAAGTAGGGCAGATTCTGTAGACTTTCCTTTGCAGTAGGCATGTTGTTTTGAATGCAGTGGTTGTTCGCGTAGAGGCCCATCCCGAATGCATTCATCAATGAGTTTTTCCATACTTTTGAGTAGGAATGAGGTGAGGCTAATAGGTCTAAAGGATTTTGGTTGAGAGAAATCCTTTTTACCAGCCTTTGGAATGAAACGGACTTTAACTTTAGTCCATTTATCTGGTATGTAGCCCCAGGCATAACTTGCTCTGAATATTTTTACCAGTGTGGGGGTTAGGATGTCCATCCCTTGCTGTAAGAGCATGGGGAATATGTCATCTTCACCCGCCGATTTGAACGGCTTAAATGAGTCTATTGCCCATTTGATCTTTGTTGGCCTGAAGATCCACGCAGTTCTGTTCCAGTCATCGTTGCGCGGCCTGGAGAGGCTGTTTTGTAGAGTATTCAGTGTTTGATCATCTAATATTGATCCCGGGAAGTGGGTCGACGCCAGAATTTCTAGTGTCTCTTCCGCTGTTTCAGTGAAGGTTCCATCGGGCTTTTTTAATAGTCCCAATTGGTTGGAGGGCGATTTCGCAAGGACTTTGTGGATTCTGGCTCCTTGTGGAGTCTTTACGATGCTTTCACAGAACCTTCTCCACGATAGCCTGCGCGCTTTCCTAATTTCTTTGTTATAGGTAGTTAGGGCTTTGGTATATCGACTCCAGTCTTTAGTCAATTTAGCCTTATTGAACAACCTGCGTGTTTCCTCTCTTAGTTTAGAAAGCCGTTCATTCCACCATGGCACGCTATTGTTCCTCACGGTTTTAGGAGGACAGCTCTCTTCATAGGAGCTTGTAACAGCTTCGGTGGTTTGATCTACAGCGTATTCTAAAGTTTCAAGAGTACGTATCGTCTTGGGGATGTCCCAGAGCTTTTCTCGGAGCTTTGATTTATATAGACTCCAATCTGTGGCTTTGGCATCCCTAAACGTAGTCGTATCGCATGTGTTAGTTGTGTCTAACGCGAATTTGATAAGTCTATGATCGGACATAGAGGGTTCGTTGCTAACATGCCAGTCTGTTATTAGCCTGGCCGTGTGATTTGTGGAGAGAGTCACGTCGAGAACTTCTTGCCTGGATCTGGTTACAAAGGTTGGTTTGCACCCTCTATTGACCACATTCAGGCAATTGGACAAGATGAAATCGTACAATAACTCACCCCTTTTATTGATGTCAGTGCTTCCCCAGTAGGTGTGGTGTGCGTTGGCATCGCATCCAATTACGAGTTCAGCGTTGTGCTCGTTTGCATATTCGACCACCTTCGCCAGTTCACGGGTTGGATCGCATATCCCACCGTCTAGGTATGCGGAGCAGACTATAAGGCGTCCACTTCCATTCTTGACATTTACAAAAGCTGCAATCAGGTCATCACTGCAGAGCCCTGGTATGCATAAAAAATCAACATTATTATTGAATAGGATACATGCTCTTGGCTTGTTTCCGTCGGCGTTATATATTACCTTGCCTGCGGATCCAAGTCCAGATACCGTGTTGTTGTTACTCAGCCACGGTTCTTGAATCAGAGCGATGTGAAGGTTCTTCTCTTTGAAGAGGTTTTCCAGGACTGCTGTGGCAGCCCTAGCGTGGTGCAAGTTGATCTGTACCACTTTAGTGTTTTTTGTTTTTTTTTGATTTGTGTTTTGTGTCATTTGTGTTGATGTGGTTTGTGTCATTTGTGTTAATGTGTGTTTGTATTAGTGTGTGGTGCGGTGTAGAGTGTAGCTAAGAATTAACAAAAATGTTTAATCTAGTTTTTTTTTTCGAAAATGCGGTTTTGTAAAATATAATCAGTAGTTCCGTTACTCACCGCAACTACTAACGCTAACTAATATAATATTTTAAAGAAACAGAAAAAAATAATTTCCGTTTGCTATGTGGTATTCGAACCTACTACCTTTACGTATTTTTATATTCTACTAGCTGATCCGACGGACGTTGTCCTGTCTAAACGACGACTATTGTAATTGGTCCAGCTGTTCACGCGTGATGGCGTGATCAAGGGAAATAGGGGTTCATTTTTATATATTAAGATTAATTTTCCAAAAATAGCACGCGCTATTTGTGAAGTTAGTAGGTTCGAGTCTCACATCGCAGCGGGAAATTGTATAAAAATATAATTCAATTTATTGTAATAGTACGTAAGTCGCAAAGCGGGTCGTTTTCTTTGTTCTCCTCTCAGGCGCGCTCGCAGGTCTATTGTTTCAACGGACCGTATGTCAACGTAACATAACACTCTGAGTGTGCGGGGGCGGTGAGGACCTCTGAGAGTGCGCTACCTGAGCCCTGCGTGGTCGTGTTCCAGCTGGAGTGCTGCGGCGCAGGCGACATGCGCGACTGGCAGGGGGCGGCGTGGGCGCGCACCGGGTCCTCCTCCGCGCTCGACCTCTCCGTGTCCGCGCCGCCCGCCTTCTACCAGGTGCCGCCCTCCTGCTGCCAGGTGCGTGCCGACTAGGAGTGTTCGCAACGGCTACATTTTGCCAACGTGATATTTCGTTACGCTATAATATTTTAACCTATTATTTTTTTAGCTCCAATATATTAGTTCCAAAAGCTATTAATATATTTGTATTAAAATTTCGTCGAGCGTTAGTTGCGAAAATCGTTCGTTACGGACGGTGTATGCTACTGAGGAATGACTAATATAACTTATAATACGATTTTAATATTTTTATATAAACAATTCGTTGAGTGTTGGTTGCGATAATCGTTGACTCGTTACGGTGTACGCTACTGAGTGTTGACTAATATAACTTAATAATATGTGATTTTAATATTTTTTTTACACCGACTTCAAAAAAGGAGGTTTTCAGTTCGACCTGTATGTATTTATATTTGTCCTGATTATCTCGCGTTTGGTTTAACCGATTTTGATGCGGTTTTCAGAAATCTTCATAAACAATTATGTGCTTTTGTTTCTAATGATTTTTTAAAGTAGATATAGTAGTTTTAATTGACAAGACTCTTTTACAATATATACACTCAGCCTTTTTGGCAACATTGTCCACAATATTAAAATAGTTCCAAAAATGTTCCTTACGCGGCATTTTTCCTAACCTATTATTTAAATCTAAACCTCACTAAAACTAATATCTTACACTACTTTTGAATTATATTAACAATTTAACTTCAATAATTTAATTATTGAATTAAGACAAATAATCAGTACACGAAAGAAAACGAGACAGCAAACCAACGTTAAAACCTCGAACGAACTGTATTTGATTTCAATTTGAAAAATATTACCTACCAATCTAACGTAGCACTCGAATCATACGTTAGAAATAGTGTGACAAAGACGCCGTCATAATATATTATGATTATGTCTCGCTCTAGTCGTGACATCGTCGTGCCTGCTTTTTATTCATAAAACAATTTTATTTGACAACAGCGACATCTTCTGTTCAATCAATAAATCACTTCATAGACGCCTCCATCCAATATTATCTCAATAGCCGTCATCAACATCTTAGTTTAAGCAAGTAATGCTAGATGGCGCTGTACTCAATTATAAGAAAAAATATTTTGGTAATATATTAGTTAAGTCTAGTTATTAAAATATATTCGAATATATTAATAAAAAAAATTATTAGTAATATTTATTCTGCTATCTAATATAACGAACACTCTTAGTGCCGACTGCGCCCGACTGGGTCACTCGAGGTCAATCACATGCGCGGCTTGCGCGAGGCTGGGGAGGCCGACTCCCGTCTGGGACAAACTGCAATGAGATTAAAATACGCGTCGGATGCTGACGTTTTATTACATTATTTGCCGTTGCTTGTGATTTTGTGTATAAGGTGTCGTATATGTTATTTTAGTTTTTAGGGTTCCGTACCCAAACGGTAAAAACGGGATCTTTTTTCTAAGACTTTGGTGTCTGTCCGTTTGTCTGTCGCAAGGCTGTATCTCAAGAACTGTGATAATTAAAGAGTTGAAGTTATTACAGATTATACAACAAGTTATATCAAAAAATATTAAAAAAATATTGAAGGGGGTTACCATACAACAAACGTAACTTTTTTTCTCGATATTAATAAAAACGGTTGTTAGATGCTTGAAATATTCACAGATTATTTTGTTGTATATTTACTTCCAAAGAAATAATTAAATTAAAATAAAATAAATGTTCAATGAGGGCTCCCATACATATGATGTGATACATAAAATGTGAGTTTTAGCCGTTTACTACTCGATGTTAGTATAGATAGCCTCTGGGACAGGAGAAACTAAAAAAAAGTTTACAATATTGTGTCTAGATTATGGTACGGAACCCTTCGTGCGTGACTCCTACTACGCTACTTAATTTCATTTAAATATTAAATATATAAAACATTCAGTAGATTTTGACGTGAATAATAACGAATATTCATTTACAACTTAATTTGTTTTTTTGAGAATGTTATCATTCCTTCTTCCCTACGCGAGACGCTGGGGGTTGCTGCGATTTAAAGGTCTCGCTCCTCTCGGGTTAGGCGTCGTACGGTAGTGTGTAGATTGCGAGGGAATTAAAGTGTAGTGCACGAAAGGGAGTGCAGGATTTTAATTGGATCGAAACCGCCTTGTGGGCGGCACCTGCGCCGGTCGCGCTGGGGTCTGTATAAAGCATTGTCGCGTGTGTCGCAGAGCATGGAGGCGGCGGCGTGCGAGAAGGCGCGGCTGGTGCCGGCCGCGTCGGGCAGCTCGGGCGCGGGGGGCGCGGGGGGCCCGGGGGGGCCGGGGGGCGTGGCGGGCCTGCACGGGGCGGCGTGCGGCGCGCGCGTGCTGGTCGCGCTGTCGGCGGCGGCGCAGGGCCCGCTGTGGGGGGGGGCGGCGCTGCTGGGCGCGCACGCCGCCGCGCTGCTGCTGGCGCTGGCCATGGCCGTGCACGCGCGCCCCGCGCACCGGTACAAAGCCTAACTCCGCACCCGCACGACCCGCGAGCCCTCCTACCATCGCGAACTTCCCGAACCACCTTCGGGTGCCGGTCCCTGCTCGTCCGTCGGCTAGCGGCGATCTGAGGTGAGGGTGACGTAGCTTGTAAGTTAGACGTTTAGGTGAACCGAACTGGCACATTCTTTTCTGAAAATCCTTCGTACGGCCTTAATTCGATTCAGTGTTCACCGAGCAACCCCACAGGAAATACCTTACAGAATAACAATCACTTCGGTGTTGTTGTGCTCCTGCGTGTAAGTAAGGGGTGCTATATTAGCAGCAGGAGTCGAGCCTTCAAGGTAAGTGCGACAAGACAAGTCCCGTAACAACTTTATTAACTGCTGTAGTCGTCGCCCATAAGCTATTACCGTTTAACATCAGGTGGGATAAGATCAATCTTGAAGTGCAATTTAAAACAATATATTTATAAATCGTCCAGCTGAGGCCTACTCCCTAAATGAGTGTGTTGCCGGTTCGGTTCGCCCGAGCGTCGGTTCGGTTCGTTGTAAACTGAGGACCCACCACTGAACGTGTTCGCAACCTCGAGGCGGTGCCGGGGTCGTCTGCGCCGGCACGACGCGACCTTCGACGATTGAACGACACAAATTCGCTCTCTATGCCCGAATGGGTAACGGATGTACTGTAAACATTCATTTCAACACCTGTAATTTACATTCATATACGCAATAAATACTTTGGCTTTGATGTCGTGCTGTACAGATGCCCCTTCGCCGCACTTTTTGAAAAATGTATTTTGAATCTCAGGCACCTTTGACCTGTGTGTTAGGATACGTTTTTTAACTCTAAAATTTCTATAAATAGTATTCAGATGTACATTAAATAAACTTTTGTTTAATCAGTAACCTACCTACTTAGTGCCATAAAAGTAATTGTTAACAGATATTGTAAACTAACATTCCTGACTGCCGACGTAGTGCATTTAAATTGAAAAATAATCTCTATAGAAGACTGACCACGAGTGGAAAAGACGTTCGTCATTTGAATATCATACATATGTACTCCACTTCCTCTATTATTAGGAATTGACAAATGAAATTGAATAAATTGCGATTTAAGCTATTGAAATGGTTCCCTCACACTTGCTCGCGCTTGATGTTTTAGCGAGCAAGCATAACGGAACCATAATCTTTTATACAAAATATGTATGAAATATTTTACGTTTATTACTATGTCTATTTATGAAAGTCATAATAAGATACTTAAATAACAAAGAATGAAGTTTTTACCTACTTTATGATTAAATAATACATTGTATTAACACTAGGCTAAGATAGTAACGTAACCAAATGTGTGTTAGATGTAAGGCGTATCGCTAATCATTAAAACATTGGTAAATGTTTATTTATATGACAGGCAAGTCGATGTTGAGGCTAAACCATTATTCTATGTGACAACGTACCTTTGGATCTGAGATCAACGTGTAGCTGACCGAATTCATGTAGGGCTTATTAATAGTATTACATTTTCAGAGTCAACTACATACTTAGTGTTTAATACTAACATAGATTAATTCAATTGAATGTTTCCTTTACTTATGTTCGTTTTCAATATTGTCTATCTAGTTAGGGTTACTTACGGGCGTATTCGTCTAGGCAGTGTGTTTGTTACTGTAAGTTTCCTAAAACGCACAACTAAATTAATTACTAAAAGAAATAGTTACTGTCGTCAACCTTCACACAATTTAGGTTTTTAACTTGAGATTTTGTCTTTGTTTTTACTTCTACCTTTAGGGCTCTGACACACTGACGGTTTGCGATCGTTTTCAAAGCGTAGCGAATGCGTAGCGATAATGGTATATTCGGTCGCACACCGGCAGTGTATAAAGGACCCTAATCTGTTTCCTTTGATGTTGAAAAGTATGGAAGTACCTAATACTTAATATTGTCAATTCATTTTTATTTCAAAAACACATTATTTATAATTGAATTATATAAATGTATGTGAATCCGACTTTAATGCAAGACCATTGCCTTATATGTAAGTAAGTACTCGGATGTAATTGGATATAGCTTTTGTACCGTGTGTCTGAACTTGCTTGTCACTAGGTAGGGTAAGTGTTGTGTGCGCACATGAAGAGGTGCCTCGTGAGGAGTTCGGAGACCAAAGAGCAGCTCGCCGCGTGACTGTAAGACTGGATCGTACTTATACTCTGTACCTCTAATACTCTGGATTATTACGGCGAGGCGGGTCGCGTTGCCCAATGCTGTTGGAATATACTTTAAATGTATTTGATTAACGTCTACCTGTAAAGTCCAATAGTCCTTTTGACTTTTGAATTAATTAAACCCCTAAATGACAATTTGGAAAATAATCGTCACAGCGGCACCTACATATTCTCTAAAATTATTAAATATATGATTAAGCACTTCGACGCTGCTATTGATGAAATACAAAATAAAATGTAGATGTAGTTTTCCATCCTTTCATCGGTGTCATTTGGATTTCCGTACATGATGTGTTTGGTGTGCGTTTCGCAAGTAGGTAACAGCTGCGCACGCGCCGCCTCGCCGACTCACCACTGCCATATCGAAAGTACAACAATAATCTAGGCTTTAATTTGAGACTGATTTACTTTACACTTTATTTCTTGTTATTTACATTCATAACTAACACATTATTATGTTACAATTGAGTACAAATGTTTAATACTTAACACTTAGGGTATTATTGAAAATTGGTTTCGTATTGTTGCTTTGAACATGACTTATGCTTTGACTGATTTTTAGATTTAGACGCGCCGGCCGCTTCCTTCGTAGCATTGTAAGTTTTCTTGTTCTGCCTATTTGAATTAATAATGATTTATTAAAAAGAATCAAAAATAAACCCGCCTATTCGTGTACCTACATCAAAATGCCTAATTAATGTTGTGTTGTTGTCATGTACAAAATGTGAGCTCTTGTAATGTCATTGGATTGTCATATTGTAAGGAAAGTCTGAGTATAAGCTTTATCATTTGTGTTGTGTTAGTTGCGCTGGGGGGGATGGGCCGGCGCTGGGTGTTGATGTGCTTATTTTAGTTGTAAGTAACTAACGTGGATGTTGTAAGTAATCACCGCGCGCGGGTGTCTTTCGATTGAGACTAATAAAATTTGCGACAAAATGTGTAGACTTAAATCAAACAGTTTTCTAGTTTTTGAAGTATTTGTACCATCATTTCCATATAAGCATTTAGAAGAGGATAGTACGTCATTGGAAGTACTACATGATTAAGTGAAGCCACCATCACGAGTAATGAGCCGAAAGAGGCCCGCGGCGCAGCGCGAGGTGCCATGTAGCGTAGCCCGTCGTTGTCGGTCACAAATTGTTTATCTGGTTTAACACTAATAAATGTACCTTATTGTAATATACCTTTGTTTAATTTACATAACCACGCCCCTAACTTAAGCATCCCTGTAGTCGACACAGCAGGGAGGAATCATATCCTCCTAACTGTATGGACTATTTCCGAAGGTAGGTATAGAAGATGTATTGCTTCATCCAGCATACTTAGGAATTCTAATCCTATTTGAACTTCAGCAACACCAAGTAGCGCCCTAAACAGAGCTAAACAAAGACGTAACGTCGACGCAGGAGCAGATGTTTCCGTAAGTTCTAATTTGAATGGAAATAATAGGAAATAACAGACAAAATTAATCATTATGGGAAATTGCACCCGCGTCGACGATAGTAGGTACTTACTATCCCATAAAGTTATCAAGTGGCCAGAATTTGGTTAAGTATGCTGGATAAATGTTTCACCCAACACTGGCCTCTCAGAAATGTTGGTTCGATTTTAATTAAATTAAAATGCTAACCAAATCCACGTGTCCAAGAATAACAAACTATTCAATGATTGTTATCGCGCCATCTCCGAGGTTCCGGGTTCGATACCCGGTCGGGTCAATATGGGAAACGAACTTTTCTGTATTGTCTCGGGTCTGGGTGTTGTGGTACCGTCGTTGTTTCTGATTTCTGTAACACAAGTGCTTTAGCTACTTACCACAGAATCGAAGCAATGTATGTGATATTGTCCAATAATTTTTTAATTTTTTTTTATTTTATTATCAAAATTCATGGACCTAATACTAAGTCCATGTCAAAATTACACAGCCTTAGCCGAGAAAAAGTTAAGAATTTATCTAGAAAGAGGTTGGTAAGGCGCAAACAGAGTGGTCTCAAACTTATCCTACTCATATTACTTATAAACGTGAAACTTTGGAAGTGCATATGTATGGACGCTTAGAATAAGGAAAGTATATCTATGTATGGACGTTTCGAGTTGCTGTCAAATTCAAATTCAATATTCTTTTATTCATGTAAATTACACCACTAATATTTATGAAACGTCTATGTCACCGTAAGATTGTAAAAATCGTTAGATTACAATCTATCTCGCGAGATTGTAAACTGTCGACAGATTGTGAACCGTAACATTATGATTGCAATTTAACGCATTATTTTTCGCTATATTGTAATATATCGATGGGAATCGGTTAAATTGTGAACTGACGTAGAACAAAATGCATCTCGCCCGCTGATTGGTTGAGAGTTATGTGCCCCCCGCCGCCCCGTCATTCGCCATATTTTTTTGTTATTTCGTTTGTTGTCTTTAAACTACTAATTTATGGTATGATTAAAGGACTAAATATTTTTTTATAAGAGTTTCTTAAAATTTTCCAATTTTCATTTACAATATAATTGTTTCATTTTATTGTAATTTTCAATTAAAATTATATACATTTGGTACAATTATTTCTCTACGTATGCAGGATTATTGATTACCTAGTAAATAGAAAATAAATACTTGAAGATTTTTTGAAGTGCATTTATTTTATTTAAACGACATCTTTATTTCTTTATATAAAATAAATTATTTGAATTGAATTTCATTCCTAACTTTACGGGGACATAGAAAGGCTGGTTGTGATTGGTCGCTCATACAATAATCCGACCAATCAGGAAGAGCATTCGGACAGTTGACAGTTTGACGCGGGACAGATTGTAATTTAACGGTTTCACTTCGATAGATTACAATAAAGCGAAAAATAATTCGTTAAATTGCAATCCCAAGTTACGGTTCACAATCTGTCGACAGTTTACAATCTCGCGAGATAGATTGTAAACTAACGATTTTTACAATCTTACGGTGACATATATAATGCAAATATGACGCTACCTCCGGTTCGGAACCTATAACTTACAGAGAAGATCCCGGCAAGAAACTCTTGTCGTTCATATTACAAATATTATAACTAGTTTTGCACTAAGACATACAGTGTAGTAATTAGATAAAATAATGTAGTAAATTGTAAAAAATAATTAATTGATTCAAAGTAATAAGATTTTTTTTAAAACATATTATGTAGGTCCTAATGCACATTGTGCTTAATAAGAATTATGACAACTTGCGAATATTTGTCAACGTAAAGAAATAGGTACCTCTTGCTGAGTTTGTATAAATATATATACCTAATTAAATATAATTACTGAAATTTTCATGTGAAGGCGAACAGACTAGTTAGTGGTCCACACTTCTTTGTCATTAATATAGTCTTCTACTCTGTAGTACCCATAGATATATACCTACCTCCTTTTTTCAAAAGACAACCTTTAACAAGTAGCTTAAATTTGTTCAAAGGCAAATCAACAATAATTTGAGGTAATTTATTAAAAAAAGTTATACTTAACCAACAAATTAATTACCAATCTTGTGAAGTCTACGTTTAGGGACAGCAAGCTTGTGTTTATTTCTAGTGTTAATGCTATGAGTGTCAGATTTTTTAGGAAAAGTATGCAAGTTTTTGTATACATACATTAGACAGTCAAAAATGTATTGAGATGCGACTGTTAGGATGTTGATATCCTTGAATAATTCTTGCAGCGAGTCACGTGGTCTTAGCTGGCTCGGATGGCTCTCTTTTGTAAGACGAAAATAGTCTGTAGGTCGGCTGCAGATCCCCATAAGAGCAGACCATACGACATAATCTGACTCAGGGCTCCGAGCAGGTACCTAAACAATTAATACCATCGAGGTATGGAATTTGGTGTAGATAACATAAAATTTATAGAATCCCAAGGTCTTCTTGATGTTTCGGAAACCAGAAACTACCGACGAAAGTGCTCCAGAATCTATTATAAAATACAATCGCTGCCCGCGATTTACTTCGTGTTATTCCTAAATAACTTAACTAAATTTAATCCAAATCCATTCAGTAGTTTTGTAATAATACTAAACAATCAAACGTCCGGACTTCTCAACTTTCACAAAGTATACTTAGTCGATTTATTTTGACAAACTCTCCTCAGCCATGTCATTGCGCTCAGTGGGTGTCCCCTGTTCCCGGTAAAGAGACCTCTGTCCTATTGCTATTTTTCATTTACACATCGGACGTCATTACAGACATAGGTAAGTACATCCCTGTCTCCCAGGAAGCTAGGTCGGGGCCGCAGCAGGTGTGGCGCAAGGAGCGGCCTGCGTCATTAGCACGCTCCGCGATGGGCAGGCGCATCAGAAACGCATCTGCATTAGCCGACGCGTAACAACGCCGCGCCAGTGGCGATGTAGCTGCAGATGTTGATGTTACTATATGTATAGTATTGTATCTAGCCTGATTTTATTAAGGAAGAACAATACTTTAAGAAAGCAGTAAAAGTGTAGGTATACCCAATAGAATAGAATAGAAATCCTCTTTATTCACGTAAGCTTTTCAAAAGAACTTATGAATCGTCAGTTACAAATTTCGTATTCTATCGCCGTGTTCGAAATGTTGATGATGTCGATAAGAACCGGCAAGAAACTCTACACTTACGTACTCTTCTCATTATATTATATACTTACGTACTCTTCTCATTAATCCTTTTTAATACTATATTTTTAGTATTTAATACTACATTTTTCAGTTAAAAAGGATTCTGACAGTTCAAGAGTAATTAACAAGAAGTTCCGTACCTAGGTACTTAATGAAGTGGAATATTTTTCTAATTATTTTCATGAGCTAGATAGGTAGGTGTAATAAACTAGTCAAATTCATAAAGTAAGTGAGTAGGTACTTAGGTACGAAGGAAATTGGACTCATTATAAAATGAAAACTACACTTTTAATGTGTAAGTCAAATCACTTACAAAGTTTTTCGCATTCATTTGGTAGATACGGTTTTTTTTTAATGTTTGTTACCTACCCCAGAACTTTCGACTGGGTGAACCGCGCGATAAATAGACAAGATGATATACTTTTGGACCAATTGAACGGACAATTCGTGGCGGGGACATGGTGCGATGGTGGACGCGTCAGGTATTGTATGCTTCAGCTCCCGCCTCCATATTATCTGCTCTGACTGAGTACATTTGAGTATGCGAGGTTAGGTTGCGGCGTCGTGGATGTGGTCCTGCAGTTCCCTGCGCCCCACATGTTGCTTTACATCTTACATTTGTATGTTTGAGGCACCTGATGCAGGGCACTGCAACCGCGCTCTGTTCAGTGTACGGTAGTTGTTGTTTATCATCACCTATCTGCAGCCATCGGTCAGTTAGGACAAAAAAAATGGTGCAGCAGTTTGCCAGTGGGTTTTGCAGTGGTTCCGAACTGATTTTCCCGCATTATCATAAGGCGCGAGACGGACACCGCGAAGTTTAGTCGGAACACCGACTCCTAGGAGCCCGCCACAAGGTGCTGATCCGCCGAATGTGAACAATAGCGGTTACGACCGGATTGCAGTCATTGGGTGAAGCTCATGTAAAGTAGACATAAAAAAAAAGAAAAATGCATTTCAGTATCTTCGTTTGAGTATTTAAGTAGGTAAGTGTTGCGTAACGACCTCCGAAATATCTTCCCATTACCTTCCGATCTCATATTGTCGGCGCATGTCGCCCGGTCACGCTGTAATTGCCGTTGATTGGATCCTTAAGTCGTCAATTGGGCCGGCGCGGGCGCAGCGTTCCCGATCGATCCACGACGCCGTCGATAAATAGGACAGTGCCTAATAAAACGCCTCATTACTATGACCAGTCACTGGTCCGTCTGACTCGCTACATCGTTTGTAGATGGCTCATGAACTATTTGTGATTACATGGTAGAGTAGCAATTAGGGCATGTTAAGTAAACAATAGCACAGTATATTGGCTCCTCCTAGCCTGATTGTTAGCAAGAGAGGAACCCGCATTGCGATGACAACGCATTTGATACCGTAGTATTATATCCGCTAGAATGGACTAGCCCACAAGATGTTTCTTCACGCTCCCTTTGAAGGAATCCATATCAAAGGAAGGAGGAAACACATGAGCCGGCAACTAGTTCCACTTCTTTAAGGTACGGCAAAGATAAGAGTTACCAATTTTTTTGTTCGGGATGGAATATTTTCCACGGTGAAACGATGACATTGTTGGCCGGCCGTTGTAGTTCTGTGAAGGAAAGGGGAGGGAAAGCATATAAAGGAAAACAGTTCAATGATTAAGATGTGTGAAACTTGTCAGTTCACGTGTAAATTATAACTTTTCCTTTAAATATTTCCATGTTCTTTAAACCGCTAGTCACGGTAAACATTTGATTTCTATATTCGTTCTTATGCCAACTACTTACATAAAGTTCAAAGTGTAGAGTCTGGCGTGGTATTGACTGTACATACAAGCAAATAAGCAAATATGTTTATTTTAAGATTTTAAACTTTGCAGAATTTTGACAAGAGTACTGTCCATAGCTGGCCTGTAGGCCTACCAAAAACGAAACGAAGCTAGTTTTTAAAGATCAAAATTTCGGGAGTTTTAACATGGTTTTTGATTTGCACAAGTAGGTAATGTTTTGCTTTTTTATAACACTGTAATCGCATTCTAAGTTTCTTGTTTACGGTTATGAGAATAAAAAATCTATATTTGTCATCGGAACCGACATACTTATTCAGTTTTCAGTAGTAGGTCCATCAGAACATCATTATTACAAGTACAGAATTAAAGATAGGCTATAGCTATATGTGGGAATTTTGTGGCGTGTCAAATGGCCTCTTTACATTTTAGGATAAACATACATAGTATTTAGAGACCCCGAACGTCTTTACAAGAGTTATTTAACTGCCTGTTCGATATCAAAGAACTGAGTCAATTGCATTAATTACGACTTGCGATAGGCCTCTTTTATTTCCGTCTAGAATACAGAGACACTCTATATTAGGACGATGCGAGTGACCTGTGGCTTAGATATCGTTAGCTATAAACGCCCACGGCTTCAAAATTGAGGCACAGGCCATGGGGTCGTTAAGTAGTCGTAATTTTATTAGCAATCGTTGGCGTTCAGCGAGCGAATTAGGCAATATGATTTCATTTACTAGTTTATGAAAACCTTTAAACTGTAGTTCAAAAAATTACGGCCAACCTATCCGCTATTTCATTGTTTGTGTTCTCCATGTTGATAGTTTCACAAACATTTGAATTTTCTTAATTCAACTTGCCTTTACACTTTATTAAAATAACTTTTGGATACCGTCCATTTTTGTGTTACAGAATTTAATTTTGTGGAATTATTTTTACTATTTGCGCTAAATCGCCTCGTCTTGAACCGAAGAACGCTTGTGTAAAAATACACTTACCAAAATAACTTTTATTATTACCTGATTCTAATTTAAATGAAAGAACCTATCTAGGTGATCACATGGATAGGGTGTAACTGAAAGCTCCACAGTCATCGTCGCGCTATTACGGAATGAGACGTAGAAACTAGCGAGCTTTCATTAACTTTTTACGTGTTGACCGATCGCCAAAACGTCCATCGATAAAGTGGCGGACTGCTCAGCTGACCGACGTTGAGTTTACGATGCTTTCCTTAACGTTACAAGATTAATGTCTTGTTAATGACAGAAACATTCTGAAACAATAAATACAACAGCGCTGGGCTTAAAAAATATTGAGGATCAACATTTTCCTGCTTATGTGATCCTAGCTTTTTTTTCGGTACCTGTATAAAGTAGCCTATGTTCTGCGTATAAGTATTGGTGTTAATTTCATTTTATTCTGCCATTATTGAGTGACCAACATCGTGCATTCATCTACAATTTAATATTTAAAAAGTCTGATCTTTTATTCTTAATATTAAGACGCATTGTTCGATGAAGGGATATAGACATTTGTTATCATCGTTTATATCACCAGGAGAACTATTACCTATTGAAACAATAAAATTAAACATCCGCAGTTTATTAAATATCTTATAATTGAATAGTTGTATTTATAATTACGTTGTACCGTTGATCAGAAAGTTATGCTTAGTTATGAAATCAATGGATGATCTTGTCATAAATAATAAACTATCCACTTATCGGGTTAAAGTTTAATTCCATCCTCGCTCACGCATTCTACTTACTTACGTATGAGATATAGTTTTACGACCAAAAGTCTATTTTAGGTGAAAACGCGTTTCAGGTTTCATCTTCCATCCATCCATTTCATTTCAGCGTGTCAGAATTAAATTGATCGTCTTAAATATAGAGATTTACTAATTAAACATTGTTAAGAAAATATTACATGTAAAACGTAGGTTTTTGTTGAAACTTTGTTAAATAGTTTAATTTCCTATTGCAGAGCGTGACCTGAACTCACGACCTTTACATACCGCGACAGATGCTCTACAAACTGAAGTTTCTACAAGACGTAGTTAAACATAACAATACTGTGGATACTTTTTTAAAAATGGGTTTTGACATTGGTTTAAATCACGACTATTTGTAGAAAACCTGATGTTAAGTGGTAATGAGTTCCCACCTTAAGGGCGAAAAGTGTAGCATAGTAAAACTGTTACTAGACTTGTCACCCTTACCTTGAAGGCTTGACCCCTGCTACTAATAAAATAAGATAAAATACCTATCTGTTTTAATTTCTCCATACTTATAATTTCCATGCAATCAGACATACATGATATACCTAACCCATGTCTACACACAGTTCAAATGACGTCTGACGTTGGCATGAGATTCCACATAAACAAAGTCGCGGGCGGCCGCTAGCTCATCAATTTCATTAAAACTTTTGTTAGACGACTACTGAAACCCACTGATTGTAATTTTCCCGCAAAAGTAGATAAATGTTTAGGCTGAACTCTATAATTCATTGGAAACTTTTCTTCTGGAAGGTCATAAAACAAATTCAAGGGTTGCCAGACTGTTGCGATTTGTCTACAATCTCCAGATATTTTATTGGAAGCATGTCTAACACATTAAATAGAAAGTAAGGTTTCACCTATTTCAACGATTTCCTCTTAATCAAACTCTACTATCTAACTAAGTCTGCAATGTACTATTTCAAATATAACAGTTTTATTTATAAAATTTTGTGTTTTTAGATAATCTTATACTTTATTTGGTACTTTACTAAAAAGCATACTGGCGACTTTACCCGCGTGGAATGCATTTATGATATCTATCAAAGGTTGATACAGAACAATTAAGTATATTAGTTACCTGCATGTGAATGTTATGTCAAAATCGGTCCAGAAGTCTCAGAAATTAGCGAAACACACTAACAACAATTAAAGAACATTTTGTGAATTTAAAGGTTTTATTTAAACGCTGCTTCTTTTTGTACCTCATACTAATATTAAATGTATTCCGAAGCTCACTAAAATAATTAAAAAATATGTTTGATATTGCCTTATTAGTTGCCCAATAATGTTGATAACAAACCTTCTAACCGGAATAGCTAATGAATGAGAAAACGTACTTCGTACCGTACTGGGTAATAAAATTATTATTTTAAGTCGTAGCAGGTTTGAAGGATTCGAATTTCATACCCTGTCACGAGAGCGCGATTGGGGCGAGCCGCACCTGGAGCTTTGGACTCGGGAGCTTGCGGCGGGGCGGCGGCGGCGGCGGCGGGGCGGCGGGGTGCAGCGGAGTGGGGGGGCGGCGGTGGAGCCGGGGCGGTCCGGGCGTGCACCGATCAGTGCCTTAGCAGGCGCGCCGCAGACCGCGCGACATGCCGCTCCTCCCCGCGACCGCGCGCGCACGTGCCCGATCAACTGGTGCCCAGTGACCAGCCCTAGCCTGACCCACTCCCCCCAGCACAGGCCCGTGAGCGCCATGGCCTGCGCCCGCGGCCTCTGCGCCGCCGACAAGCTCTTCATCTTCATCAACATCGCGTTCGCGGTGAGTGACGGCTTTGACAACATTTCGGGAGTGCATTCATCCCGTTCGCAGCCGACCCGAGGATCACGACCCGTGAATCTGCTCCGACACGGACAAACAATGCCTAGTTCAGTTATGAAATGCCTCGATGTCGGACTGTTTGTGTAAAAGCTTGGAGGAAAAACTTCGATAACATTAAAACGGTTTGGTGTTGTGCTAAAACGAAAGTACGCTGGATTTTTTTTTCGCTCAAAATTTAAATGCAAAGTTTTTGTATAAAAATGCATGATCCAAAACCCGTCATATTTACATTAGAATTAGTTAAATCTTACCAAGTACCTATAACATAATCGTATACATTGGGAACTAAAATTAACATACCTAAAGTTACTTTTTTTTTTTTAAATGAGTACGGTCTTGAGTAATTTAATTCCTAAATACTAAATGAACAGAATATTGCACATGTACTCGTAACATCTGATTCAGATTCAAACCACTTTGCAAAGCTAATATAAAATTAGTTTGCTGATATTGAAACGCTTGTTATATTGTTTACATTATAATGCTAGATAAGGCAAAGCGCAGATAAGAGTAGAGTGGGCAACGCTCGCTACGTAGAGCGTCTGTAAACAAACGCGCTCCCGCGCGACAATGCATGTAGAGCGGAGCTCGTTACGAACAAAAACTGAGGGCTCGTCTCTACCTGCGCGGCTGAGGGCGAAGGGCCGCCGGTGACTAAACGGGAATTATAAAAGTTTGGGCTCTACAGCTAACTCAAAACTGGTCTGCTTGTAGAAAGCCCTTAAATTAAAAAACAAGACTATTATGATGTTAAATTTAGAATATTCCCATAAATTATAATGGTTTTATTGTATATCTATTTTTCTGAATATTTAACTACGATGCATTACATTTTGAGACCGATACATAAAGTTCACCGAATATATTTACAACTTCTTAGTAAAATCGTTAAATCGTAACACGTTATTTAAAACAATCGTAAAGCAAGTGCATAAATAATTCAACACGTAAAATAGCGTATAATGTTAGTGGCGTGACTGCGATGAATGAAAATGCAGTTTGCTCTACATTCGCACGTGGCGGTGGCGACGCGTCGGCACTTCCGAGCCGCGCACTTAATTATGTTCATTAATTGAGGTGCCTCGACACTAGGTGCACCATCTGAAAGCTAGCAAGGAACAAGGAACATTTATACACTAGGCAAGGAACGACCATACAAACCAAATTAAATATTTCTTTATTCAAGTAGGTTACATGCAACACTTTTGGATCGTCATTGAATGCAATGCAAAGTGATTCTACTTCCGGTTCCGAACCTATATCTATCGAAAAGTAAGAAACTCAGCAGATTAGTAATTACAGTAGCAGTATCTAACATATAGCTATGTGTAGACACTTTGGACCGGACCGTACCATTGTATTCATTGAGCCAGTAAAAATAAAAAGCCTACGCAAACATTTATTTATTTGATACTAACATAAAACAATACACGGTAGGGCTGTCTAAATGCTTTTTTTATGTCTCCTTCGCCCATTATTCAGACTACAATCTAAACTAACATTATAAAGCCGAAGTTCGTTTGTATTTGTTTGTTTGAACGCGCAAACCTCAGGAACTACTGGTTTGAATTGAAAATGTATTTTTTTGTTGGATAGTTCAATACCGAGTAAAGCTTTAGGCTACATAAAATCACGCTGCAACCAATTGGTGCTTAGAATCAGGGAAAATGTGAATAAAATGTCGGTAGTGCACGTCCGGAGCCGCGACGACGGGCCTCTAGTATTAAGTGTATTTAGCTAGTTACCTACACGCATTGTGGAGTGACGTCATTTGAATCTCGTAAATGTTTGCTTAAGGTTTTTACCCGATGCAGATTACTTTTAAATATTACGAAAAACCGCTAGGTGTGGCGACCGTGACTAGTACGAACAGCACACACTGTTGTGCCATTATCAGCCTCTCCTACGATGGATATTTTATATGTATAACATCACATACCAACAGACAAGGAAATTTACTGATGCCTTATCAATTTGTTTGTGTTATGTACATAAACTAAACTAGTATACTCTATAATCATCAAATTAATTATGTTCTGTTATACTTAATCTGGCGACAGAACAATAATATTAACTGACAGACTGTTTACCTTATCGAGTTCACTTATACCATAATTTACAAGATCTTAAATATACTAGCTAGATATTACATGAATTAATTAAAGGGAAATTGCAGTAGTAGTAGTAAATGACATCCAGTAGCGTTCTTAAACTAGACTACTAGTTCTAACTTATAATTAACCTTTGCTCCGGACTTTGAATTTTTTCAAATTATTTTTTTTCCAATATTTTTTTTCAAAAAACTGTGTGGCTATATCTTATTCCAGGCAGGTTTCATCCAAGGATCCATTCAAACTTTCGCATCTAGAGTAAGTATCAAAGTAAGATTCTGGTTATTTATCTTATCTCAAATGCGTATTGCTCATATTTGTATAAACATTAATTTAGTATTGGTAGCAAATGCACAGTGATCCCTGCCACTCGAGTCAAGTTCTCCCGTAGCACGATCGGAATGCATTCTTCGAAACCACTCAACGAATTACCATTCCTCGAACGAACCTCGTCTGTGTAGACGCCTCCTCGCCTCTAATTCGTGCTAACAGTGCCTTGTTTGCGCAACGAACGCGGTTCCCACTCTGCTAAAATTTGATTTGCCTCGGAATATCGTATTTAGCGACTTCTGGGAATTGGATATATTTTCCCGGGAAAAAATGGATACAAACAGCCTAATTCTCTTTCGCCTTTTCGGCGTCATGTCGTTGACACGGATTAAGGTTTCCTCGCCTCATCTTGCTTGGTAGCTGATCTCGAGTAATAGAAAAGTTTAGGATCAACATTTAATCCCGTCCGGGGACACACTACTGTTAATTTTGTATTTCAGTAACCTGAGAGCTTTGTAACTCATCTGAAATTTGATACTCTGATAAAAATGCCCTTGCATGCACCTAAGTTATATTAAATGACAAATTTAAATAAATTAATAAAATATGTATTTAACTTAATTAGTAAGGGAATGGAGTCTCCATTTAAGCTAAAAAGCCTGTGTTTGGAGACCCAGCTCTTCCTTATTCTATTTAGGTTATATTCTATTTCCTTCTTCATTTTAATTTAAGTAGATATTTCAACTAACAAAGGTGCTTCAAAACTTAAGGTGGTCCAGGGCATGTTATATTTTACTGCAGTTACACGACTTTGGTACTTAACTTACATAATTAACACGCAGTGACACAACTTGCCCAAATCCTCAAAAATCTGATGGATTAGAGATTGAAGTGTTTCCACAATATTATTTGTATTTGCACTCTTTGAATTAAGTTGAAGTTGTTACAAACTAGCTGTTGTCCATGACTTCTTTGGCGTTATTTCGGGATAAAGAGTATCCTATAGGTTGATTCAGTATCTCATCTCTCTTTTTACCAAATTTCATCTAAATAAATTCGGTAGTTTTGGCGTGAAAGGGTAACAAACATAAATGCATAAATTTTTACAATCTTTCGCGGTTGTAATTTTAGAAGGACTTCAGAACACTAAAGTTAATTACACTGCTTATGGTCATTTAAATGATGTTAAATGGTTTTTGTAACTCATTAAGTCCAGTTTTCAGAAGGCACAAAACGTTTGTGCGCTGAGTGAGCGCCGAGTGGCGCGCCGACGAGGCCGGCTTTGATTTGTGTTCAATTTTACGCGTTTTCAATACCTACTCGATTTCAAGGCTTATTGTTTGAGATGTTGCTCTTAGAACTAATCTGTAGAGACGACCAATATGATTGAACAACTTTAGTTGATTGTATTCGTAAGGTACTGGCTTATATCCTAAATGTAGGTTTTGGTGTTCGTATTTCGTTCTTTGTATTTTAGATGACAGTAAAAATAAAACATAAACATTATAACAGTAAAAGTAGAGGACAATAAAGCGCCATATTTAAATAAAATTGAATTCTCGTATGGATATAAGGTTACTATATGCCATTCAAGTGGCATTCTAGTCAGAGTTCATAAAGCTTATCTTTGCAAACCTATACATTTAAAAACTTTTATCTTGAATTATAGTTTGCTCTAAATTTGAAATGACGTTGAGTCATCGTCTAGATATTTACAAAAGTACCTTAAAATTAAAACCTATACAAAAAGACAATAGGAAAAGATTCAGCGAATGGCTACACGGAAGACAATCTCTTTGTCAATTTTGAATTACCTTGCTCATTTGGCATACAAATGTAACAAAGAGACTATTGTAACGAAGATAAACTTACTGGTGAATCACTAGAACGGTCACGTAACTTATTAAATAAAGATCGATGCTGGTAATTGTCGGACGAGCTCCCACGTAACGGGTCCCGAAACAGGCTCCTTCGCGCCTGCGCCGGCGCAGCTGACACCCCAACCGGTTCTGGGACCAGGGCTGCCGGAGCCGATTAGCAAACAATTTCCGGAAATTGGTCAAATATACAGATGTTTGAAGAGGTTTACTCTCTTAAGATGGACCTAGGGACAAGTTAGTTGAGAAACGTATTGAGGGAGTTGTCAAAAATAGTTTTTTTTCATATGTTTATAGTATCTATATATGCGTTCTTCAGTAACTTATTCAGTAATTGATGTCGTAAAGTTTTAATTGGTATTTTTAAATAATGGATTGTAATCTAGATTTTCAGATATCCCCTAATTTTTTTAACGAAATAATAAATCAACAGGTAACATCCCTAATCCTAATATAAATTGAGCTTTGATTACTTCGACTGACGCTGACTGACACAACTAACGAGCTCATGCAAAGAGGTAGTCTTCATTGCCTGTTCTAAACTGCAGCTTTCGCAGTCTCATCTCGCGATAGGTGCAATGAATACCGCACAAGGTAGGTAGTTCGATGTGACTTGAGAATTTACTGAGTTCGGTGTGAGGCTTCGCTGTGGGCGACGGCTTAGTGGCTCGCGCGTTATTGGAGCGATCAGCCGGCGCTAATGGCCGTCGAAGCCTTCTCGACGTGGATCGATGGGAGTTAGCTCCAGGAGTGTGGATGCTCATCATTTCGGCATTAGACGCGGTGCGGACCGACCACAGGCAACCAATAAAGAGATTTAATAGAACGCGATTGAACGAGCATGAAAAAAATTCGTTTAGGATAAACTGCTATCAAACTCTTGTAGAAATTTTTAGGGAGCGTGAGGCTCATATTTTAACTATTGTGCGTTTACAATATGTTTCAAGTTTTCTGAAAAGTCTAATTCGTTTAGTCTAATAATGAAAATATATATATCTATTGTACATAAATAATGAGCGATTTGAAGAAACCTCATTAAAAGTCAGTAGAAAAGATACTCTCTTAGGAATAAAGGACGTAGTTAATTATCCACGAAGACAATCAAGGGAGTTCTCGGATGAGCCTTTGTGAATCAATCGTAATTATGCTAATATTGCCTTTCAAATATTTCATCGGACTCCGAGCTAACGTGAATTTTTATGGAAATGCGGCTAGCATTTTAGATAAATTTATACTTAAGTCGTTAGCCATGATGGTTTCATGAAACTACATATAAATTATCATTTAACAATAATAAAAAAACATACTAGTGAAAATAAATGAAAATTGGAGGCAAAAATACTTCATCAATGTACTATAAAGGATTATTATTTCCATAAAAAACAACAAAAATACTTGGTTAAAAATATTTTTAATATATATTAACGAACTAGGTAACAATATTTCGAATAACAAACAATGTGTCCTTCAGAACATCTTCCAATGTATATTGAATAATGATTCATTATATTTGCACGTAGTTCTGGAGAATTTTGATGAATGTATTTTATTTATGTGTCATAGGTATATGATGACGATAGAGTTTATAATATGAGTTGCAATCACCTTACAATCCGAGCAATGCTGTGGGAAAACTACATGTAGCTCACGTATGGGACGTATGGGACTGAAAACAATCAGTCACGCGTCCTGCAGTCGCGTCATTAAATGAATTACGAACACTTAGTTATGTTACTACTTGAAGCTGGCTATTACAGAGAAATGAAAAACCCGATGTAGAACGAATACAGGGATCTTGACTGTCTAGTCGACTTATGAACGGTTCTAATAAGTATTTGAAAAGCCATGCGTTCTACTTACGGATAGTAATAAATTATACGAGACGTACGCTTAAACGTTCGACAGACGACTGATGACAGCTGATATGGAAAGTAAATTTGTAATTATAATTAACGACTCGTTATCGGTTGGAGAAAAACAGATAGTCTTTTTTGATACATTACGAATCGTAAAATATTATTAGAACCAGGTATTAGACATAGATTACATCAGCAACACATATGAATCGTCTCTATGTAAACCGACTCATGCTACCTCCAGTTCGGGATCTATAACTACCTAAAAGATACCGGCACAAAACTCAGTAGTTTTTTTTACAAAGTTAAGCTTAACTTATTACTAATTTTGCATGCTCTTTAAAAACCTGTCAAAACATGATTACTTCATAGATTTTTTATGAAAATGTGACATCACCATTTTAGAAAGAAAATACATTTATTGACCACATACAAGATACATACAAAAAAGAATAAGAAAAACAAACATAAAAATAGTAAAAAAAATAATAAATAAACTAACGGGTAAGTGGTCAACTAGGCCACACCTTAGCTGTATGCTGAAGCGACGCAAGGCTGCTGCAGCGCTGGTGTTATGATGCAGCCTATTTGATTTTACTTATCAACACACTGATAATTGAATAGTTTCGGATCATTTAAAAAGTATTTAAAAGATAACCTGGCTGATGTACGAGTAACATAAAGTGCTCTTTCACGGTATTTATGTCCATAGTGTCAACAACTCAATACTACAATAATTTATCTTGCATTACCTACACTAACGATTAGGTGATGTCACAAGTAAGTAGGTAAGGTTGAGATCCAAATACGTTACTTGTTCCTTTGAATCCGTATACATATACTTTGTATAAAGTTTCTCGGAGAAACTAGACTTGAGTTAAACTTGTTGTTCATCATTAGTTCTCATAAGGAAGTCTCGTAATTGCGGTGCTAATTAGAGAAAGCGAAACGAACTACCTTTCGGTTCCAGATGAAGAGAAATATTAGGAAAAAGTTTTTGAAATGAGTCAGGATTAGTACTTGCTTCTGATTTGTTAGACGGACCAAAGTTTAGGTATACTGCGTGTGAGCACAGGAAACTGATACAACTTTGATGAAGACCGCATTGAAGTATCATTGAAGGTACTTTTTTTTCAATTGTTGATAATTGATTCGTTTTAAGGAAAGTAATTTAAAATTGACTGATGAGATAATTTATCTATTTAGTCATTGGACCCTATAAATAATAATAATAATAGATAAATGCGCCAGACAATCACACTAATCACCTGGTCTCAAACTAAGGTTTTCCCTTACTATGAGTACCAGACGACGGATACAAAACTGGGGGCATCATCCCAGCACACCCAGACCCAAGTCAATTTAGAAATGTTATTTTATCCAAATTGACCCGACCGGGAATCGAACCCGGGACCTTTCGCGCTTTCGTCGCCTACCTTAGCCACTGTGCCACCGAGGTCGTCAAAAATTGTACATGTATCAGAAAATCTTTCAACTAATATTGTACATACGCAAATTTGAACTACCTAATGCATTGTATACTTGTTTCTCTTTCACACATTAACTACTGTATTGATTTAGATGAAATTTGGTTGAGAGATTTATGACAGATTCTCAAGTAGTTCAATGTATTTTATCCCTCGACAGTGTGAATAAAATCATGGATAACAGCTAGTTATATTCGATAAGATTAAAAATAAATTTGATTCAATTTGTTATGCTCTCGAATCGATCGGCCGGGCCGAATGAACACTGTATTGGACTTAACAGGTAGGGATAAAAGCTCACAACTTGGTAAGTTTATTAATGCTTAATTTTCTTAAGTCTATGCCTGAGTATATTTGCAAGAATTACTATTAATTCTTTCACAGTTACAATATCTTTTAAAGCCCCGCCTTCGTTATATTACTCGCATTCAAAAGCACTTTAAAAATGTCCATATCAATAGTTGTAATAAAATTGGTTTGCCAGTCCAGCGGCGGTGTACGCAGCGGCGGTATATCCAGCGCGGATTGAATGCACGCTCTTCGATTTTCAATCAGAGCTAACGAGTGTTTGCTTAGTTCAAAATGTGAATGTGTCGCGAATTACCATGTGACCGACATCGCCCGTCAACGGACACCGCGCATGCATCGGATGCATTAGTGCAGCAAGTGCCGTAAGTGAGTTTAGGTGTTGCGACGGCCTCGTCCTGGATAGCCCTCTGACAACTGATGAGTCGCCACTAGGGATGTGCTGGATATCCGTATCCGCGGCTATCCGAGGTATACGTAAAATCCGTATTCATGTCTATATGTGTAATGGTCATTTTACTATTATCTTATAATTTTTAATTTTCAGATGAAATTCTTTAGGTAGCATATAAAGCTATTTAACAGTTGACTCCATTATGTTGCAAACTTAATAGTAGATATTTACCATGTCAATTGTTTATAACTTCAAGATGCTCAGTCAACTATCTTTTTAATTAGATCAATATTATAAAATTCACCTTTTTTATTAAGAAAACGAAATTTAAATCGGTTAAAATAAAAGAAAGATTCGCCGTGCAATGCAAGCTAAAACATGTGTCAAAATCGCGTGCACCCATATCCATATCCGCGGAGATCGGCACCCAATATCTGTATTCCGATCCGTATACGCGGATATACTTTTTTAACGATCTGGCACAATAGAGAAGGATTGCATTATGACGTCGCAGCCTGTGCACCTGTGGTCACACGGTCCGAGATACCGAGATGCCGATCAGATGAAACATCTGAAACAAAGGATCTAAATTAGCTTAGGCTCTTCATTTAGTTAGGTACATAAGCGATAAATGATGCGGATGTCTATTCTATTCTATTCTTTGTGCACGAGTCCAAGTTACACATGTCATCGCTTGCGAGTTACCATAATATTATATAGTTCATTCAGGACACCAAAGAATTCGTATATTGGCTCTGGTTTCAGCCCGACCTTAGCAATCATGACGTAGTTGTCATTCTACCTGTATGATCTGAGTGTATTCACACACAGTATGTGGCTCTAAGCATCGATGAACCTGTTCATGATGTTAATCCGAATACCTACCTACATACATTCAACTTAAGAGAGGGAACAGGTTCAGGTCGAACGTCGCCGGTCCGATGGCTGACGTCGTCGGTGAGAGCGATTAATTCACTTCAATGTTTACTCCTCGAGCTACAGTTACATTTGACTTTCATAAACCTCGTAAAGGCAAATTGAATTTGAATCCATTTAAATATAGAAAGGTTTTCGCGACCGCCAAATGGTGAGGACGGGATGAAGTAACCAAAAATAAAAAATAAGTATCTATGACAGAAAACATACTCTTCATTTGCATTACAGTAGGACTAGTGCTCACAGATAGTAAATACACTAAAATGAGTTCTGAAAATATGAAAATCATATAATCACTCTCATACACACACACATACACACACACCGGTACGAACGCATACAAACACAACCTAGAAGACATTATAATGTCCATTAATGTACCTTTTAAATTACAAAACGTTGTTCTTAAAACACACTTGTTATAATTTTGTACTATTAGAAGAGCCTGACTCTCATAACACAGGGCGACCTTATATGAGAGCAGTTCACAAAATGCACTGTTTATGTGTTTTCTTGAATAAACGAATTTTTATTTTTTATTTATTTTTATTAATATATGCCACTAGCTGCTAGCCGCGACTTCGTCCTCCTGGAAACTGCTTTTTCTAACCATAGACAAAATTACCATTATATCTCATTTGCGTTTTGTTGTTTCAAGTCAGATGCGTTTTTGTTGTACTACGTATTATAGAGACGTCACTACACAAAGGATACATATCCTCTGACATTTTAAGTCACGTCGAACGGCATAAAAATATCCTATGCTCATCTCCTAGTTCTAAGATGTTATTAATGTTTAGCTAAATCGATGCAGCCGTTGTTGAATTATAAATAGTGTGACTAACACTACCTACATTATCTTATTTATATGGATGTGCGATTACTTCATAATTGTAGTTTCTTCTGTGTCAAATCGTCTATTGTGTAATAACCTTTTTTCATTTTTTCTACCTGACTGAATGATGCCTGTGAAGCCTCATCATCTTCACGGAGCTTTCGGGGAGCGCAGATGGCTCTCACACCTTGTGTTTAAGCAACAACTGGAGGGCAGTAATAGCCTTTTGATCAGTTACGTGAATTACATCGAAACATAGTTCAAACAAAATCACGTCAGACACAATTTGTACTTGACACCGCCCTTCAGTAGTACGCATAAGATGTTGCTTGACTGTACAATTCTATAATACCTCTAAAGAGTGGTTGATTTGAAGCGGAATAATAATCTCTTAGCATTGTAGAGGTCTAAATATGAAAATAAATATCACAATGATAATTGTAGAATAAGTAGCGAATTCTTTATATGTAGGTACAGAGCGTGATCAGTCACTGGTCAGGTCATGCTCAAATAATGTCATTATACGTGGGATGTACGAGTATGTACTGTTCACATAATATTATCATTGGTGACGCAGCGAGTGTAGCTGACTCGCTATATATATCGCTAATACATGGCATATAGTCACCGACTGACAAATATTTAAATGATTACATAAATGCTTGCTCCTATTTAGAGTTCTTATCTGAAACAAGCGTGATAAGGGTGCGATTTGATTTAATGCGTTTAATCCGAATCTTATAAAATTGTAACTTCATAATCGAAAGTCATAAATGTCAATCGTACTCTTTTAACTAAATCTGATTAGCTTATGTTATTCAGGTAAATTACGTGTGTAATTACCAATTATTGGTTCATCTTTTAAATTTACAAATAAAACTTTTTTTAATTTCACTAATTTACTTTGCCCGTCTTAACTCGATTCGGACTTTAAAACTTTTGAAAAGTACCTATCCACTTCATAGCCCAGCTCCTCCTATCTTTTGCTATTATAATGTTATTTTAATAAATATTAATATCAACTTGGCAACTAAGTAAACAACTTATTATTTTCGTAATGCGGAAAATCGCATGCTGTATCCATAACTGACCAAGAATCTCGACAAAGTAATGTTCTCCTTTTGTGTAGCGCGCAGGTGGCGGCGCGGTGCGCGCGCGCATCTGACTGCATATTAAAGACGCGTCTGCGCGTGGGGCGCGTGTGACACCTAACCTGATGGTAGACACTATTATATACCGGACCCGCTAAAGTATTCAACATTTTATATATTAATATTAGATTATTTATCTTAAAAACCTATGTATGCCTGGATATCAATTTGAATAGACATCAAGAATTACATAAGTGGCACTAGTTGCGCCTAAATGTAAGCTCACATCCAATCCCACATCTATGTAGGTACTGAAAACGATAAAATAAATAAAACAAAGTAAAAAAAAACGTTTATTGTCAAGCCATTGGGTAATTACCAATTTGACATGTGTAAAATCGGTAAAAGCTCATCAGCGGTATAATGGCAAATAACCTAGTTACTTTGACATTTCCACTAACGATTTGACATATGTCAAATTAGTAATTACTCAACGGCTTGACCATAGTCATTTGAACGCATACAACACTTAAAGCTACGAAACTATCTCTAACCATATTACTACATTATGTGCCCGTAGTTCGCTCTTTGCGAGCACCTTGATCACAGTTGACGACTAAAACTCCATCGAACAAAGTTGGGAATGTCTCGACTTGAGAGTGAGCAACTGAGCACAGTTCGCTCCGAGTTACACTTACGAGTTTATTGGGAAGTTACCTACACTTATAGGGAGGGCCCGAACACACTGTTCGCGATGAATGAAGTATACGGTTAGTTTGGAGGCACCGCGGCAGACGTTTGGGCTGGAGATAATAGATAGATAGATAGATATACTATATTGCACAAAACTTTACACAAAAAGGTTTTAAAGATTGATTATAGTACAATTTAGGCGGTCTTATCGCTAGAAAGCGATCTCTTCCAGACAACCTTAAGGTAGAGGAAATAGTAGATGGCGAGAAATGGGTACGGCCGTGCAACATAAATAATGAACTTGGCGTCAGACGTTTGACTTATGAAACAAGTAGATATTTGCATATTTTATATCTGTGGGATTAAAGTATTATCCTACACGAACATGAAATGATTTCATTCATTCATTTTTGTTCCTAGACGTTTTAAATTTAGACCCCAACATAGCATTTAATTCGATAGATAGTTAAAAAACACCGCACCGCAGCTTTTAGATTTACACCCATGGATCAAATAACAAGTGATATGAATTATTGTTAAATGCAGGTGTTACCAAGAGGTAAAATGGATTGTAATTGGCAGAAATAATGAGAGTCCTTGTACAACAACATGTATAATAATAATGTTTAATTTACTTGTACACCTAGCTACTTAGATGATGCTAGTAATACCTACCTACTAGACCCGACGTATACATGCGCTAGCAGGTATGTCTTAGTGTTAATTAAATATAATTGTAACTCCTTTTAATCGACCTCCTCCTTGTTAATACCCCGATGGTTTACCGAAGAACCTTGTTCAGACCTAGGCCTAGGTTGAATATCCGGGACAAGCTCTTTCGAATTCATCGAATCATAGCGCTGACCCGCATTTTATTAGGCCAGTACCTGTAGTTGTAACTATGACGGAGGCCTTTGTCCTGGACAGGAGACAGAGACACTATTTTAAGGTTTCGCTAGTCTAGTTCGGGTTCTGGGTCTAATAGGTTCCTGTCATCTACATATTTATTCAGACATCTAAAATCTTTAATTTACGTACGAATGATAACTAACGCAATAATATATTTCCTACTTTTCAAGTAATTTTTAAGAAATCAAAACGTTCTCAAAAGATTTATATGAAGTACAGTTAAAATAAAGCATCGCATCAGTCGGCCTGTAAAAATGAGATTCTAGTTTACATTATAGGATATTATTTATCTCGAAATAACACGACTTCAGTGCAGCAGCTAATAAATTAGTCCCAGAGTTTGCCTGAATTAGTAAAAATAAAGTCGATTAGCTGAGGTCACTGACGCGTCTCTCCATCATTCAGCGCTGTGCGGTGAGGTTGGCTGCATCATGGCTGCACTCGCGAGCTCTGGTCCGCGGTGCAGGCCCCTGCCCCCCGGCTCGTCCGCCTTCAGCGACACTTGATTACACACTGACTTATCAACCCATACCGTGCACTTGCTATGTAATCCTGCTGGCTCCTAATAAGCTTCTTAGTTTTGGTCGTAATTAAACATTTTATAAAAAGGATTATCAATATTTTAAAAAGACGGTCTCCTAGCTTCCTCTTAACACAAGTAATAAACATAAGCTCGCTATTTCAAACCGTAAGCTTCGTATAACCAGTAGCAATTTCGTTTGATTAAGTATAAAATATTCAACAAGTCACAAGCACAGATTTAACGTCCATATTTAATCATATTTAATGAAAAAAGGTTCTTATAATCATGATGAATTTTTAAACAATAAACATTTTATATGGATAATAAAGTCTGCTCGCTCGCTCACCATATTTTTAAGTTGTTTAATCCTAAATATTGTAAAGATTAGGATAACTACTGAGTTTCTTGCCGGATTCTTTTCGGTAGGATTAGGTTCCGAACCGGCTATAGGCTCTTCAATTTTGGTTTTGCTGATGCGTGTTACTTATTATTAACACGAATAAATGAATTGATTTATGATATGATAGCCTCCTCTGTGATCACATATTCCTTTTATTCAACATATATAAATATTCTAAACTGAGTGAACAAAGCCAGTATGAACTAGGAATTTAAATCTGTTTTCTTAAAAGCAGATTTCCATACGTGTTGGAAATTACATTTCCGCTCAAATCCTATGTAAATTCTATGGTTACGTGAAGGAAAAGAATGCAACTTGCAGCTTGCTAAACTTTTCTCGGGGTTTAAAGTATAAATAAATATATCAAAGTGTATTGATGAAAAACGAACTTTTGTATGCCTATATTCTCGGGTCTGGGTGCCTGTACCATCGTTGTTTTCGATTTCGGTAACATAATTGCTTTAGCTACTTACCACAGAATCATTACAATGTCAGTGATGTTATTCATCCAGTATAATATTAATTTTATTACTCCCTGCACCCACAGCCATGAGGGACTAGATGTGACCGTCCACTTGAGTAGCTCTTTTAATTATTCAGGATTGTAACTAAACAAATACGACACTTATGTATAAAACCATACCAATGATAAGCTATTAGTAGCATTGCTCTATTCAAGTATTAGTATAAGGTAGTATAAGAGTAGTATAAGGTATATAGAACAACACGACACGCCACGCTACCATGCCTCCTATGCTGCCACATCCCCCATTTTCCGGCGCCACACCACTCTCCCAATTTTACAATCATTTAATGTCATTTCAGCTACCCCCTCCTGCCCTTACTTGAGTATGCCCATTGTAGGAACCGGAGGTAGCTTCATTTGCTTTATATAGAGAGAGAGATTGCTATTCTAAGTATTACTAATGTAATCTATGTGAATAAAAAAAATATTGACTTTGACTTGACTTTGACTTTGTATGTACTACTAATTTTCGGGGTTACAGCATGAGAAAATAATTAAAGTAGTTTGCCGTTTTGATTGCTGAAAATAGGTACATTTTTAGTATCACCACATAGTGTTACTCGTGTCGACATGTAGCAGTCCACACGCGCGCAAGGATGCAGTATTTAGTGTTGTTTGTTGTAAGCCGTGTTTACACAGATGACATATTTTAACTAGTCAGCTGCCCTGTTTGCTTTACCATAAGAATAAGCCCAAGGCTGCTCACATCTCAGCATTGGCCTCAAAGATCTGGCAACGGAGACTTCTTCATCCTTCTTTAAGTAATCGATTTACTTTCCTGTAAAATGTCACACATTATATTTTTTGTATAATTTGTAAGTACATACGTAACACATGTAAATTAAATAAGTACAAGCACTTTATTATTGCAGTCATCTTCCATTAGTAAGCTACAGAGGTCATTTGCTGTAATTTAGTTGTTCAAATATTATCAGAAGGTCGCAGCGCGCTAAAAGATTGAGAAATAGTTCCGGAGTGCCTTTGTCGATAAATAATTGTCAAAGAAATTATAACGTGTGTGTACATAAATGTTTTACGTTTAGGTTGCAACAGTATCAGTTTCATTCCACTAACCTTGTGTTGGTTCGTGTGTAAGTAGCTGGTCAAAGTTTGTTCGTAACACTTCGTCGAGAGCCGTCTGTTTACTGACGCAGACGTCATTCACACGACCCGAATAAAAAAATGGTTTTTGCGTCAATCAGTTTTAAAAGGTTCTATTTTGGTGCTTGCTTTTTGTTTTTTCTCAGTACAGCGCATGGACTTAGTATAATAAACAGGACCGAGCACTCGCAGCCAAAAAACGAGCCGAGCGAGATAGCTACCACAGAGGCGCGTGTCCCTTTCTAATAGGGTGACAACAAGATTTATTTTGATACCGGACATTTGATTAAATAATTAAAATTTAGCCCGTTGTCCCCACTACATCTAGTAAAATAAATAAATAAATATTGGACAACATCACATACATTGCTCAGATTCTGTGGTAAGTAGCTAAAGCACTTGTGTTACATAAATCATAAACAACGACGGTACCACAACATCCAGACCCGAGACAATACAGAAAAGATCGTTTCCCTTATTGACCCGACCGGGTTCGAACCCGGGACCTCAGAGATGGTACAACAACAAAGTCCGGCCCGCTCGCATCTGGCCACCGTGGTCGTCATGTTCCAAAGTTATCGTCTGGACAGATTTGACTGTTGAAAACAACCGGGACAGCATTACTTTTATGTTTATAGGTTTGAAAAAATTATCTTGAATTATTTCAATAGAATTTATGTATAATTTTACTCCCTTTTACTCCAATGGGGACAATGGGAATAAATTTGAATCATTTATTGAATTTTCCACTGTCCCTACTGCTGGGGACGCGCCTGGTAGGGACAACGAGAATAACCCTAAATTTATTTATTATTATTATTATTTTTAGCCATTTACATGCTTTGGTTGATACAGATGACAAGAAAATATAGTTGAAACAATGCTTAAAATAATTGCTAGTAAGTACAATTACAGCCGCTTCGGCTACATGTTTAATGAATGGCTTTTGTAATAATTGTACGCCAGTCTATGTCTACGATTTTTTACCTAACTTCTGATCACGGTGGGCAACAGATTGTTTTCAGTGCCAATATTAATATTAACCAAAAAACATCGTTTGAACATTTTGATCGATTAAACGACTTTTTAAACATGATAATATCTTCAAGAGGTGGCAGGATGTAGGATTTCTTCGTCAGAGTCTGGTAGTGGTCGGTGGCTCAATGTATTACTGAGAACTTATTTTTTTTGGTCTGTAAAATAAACATTACAGTTAACTTAGTGCAACATATTACATCCAGTTTATGACCTACAAAATAATACTCATATAAGAATTAAGTAAAAATAAACCGGGCCAAGTACATAAGTCGTAAAGGTTTTACTATATTTTACTGTAAAACGAATCCTTCTTAAGTATTTATTTTATTTCAATTTAATTATTTGTCTTTAAATAAAGTGTATTCCGTCAATATTTTAAGTGTCTAACTGTAATAGCTATCAATATCCGGCAAGCTATAAAATCACGTATGTTGTATGGGAGCCCTTTACATACGTATATTATCTTGTTTTTTAGTATTAAGTATTTGATGTTGTTATAAAGGCATCAAAAAATTAAAATTATAACTAACTATCACTGTTCACAAGATACAGCCTGATGGCAGTTAGACGGAAAGCGAAGTCTTAGTAATTGGGTTCCGTTTTACCCCTTGGGTATGGAACCTAAAAGACTATGTATAGTGTATATACAAATAGTGTTTTTTAAAATACTTGATTAGGTGTTTAAACAAAGATTCCTAAAATTAAATCTTGTTGTGTGTTGTTGCGTTGAAGCATGATAAACAATTACTAATGATACTTACTACAGGAGAAATCGTAGGTATAGCAAGTCCCGGCTGCATACGACAGAATTTTTAGTGATTTTTTGCTTTACGTGTATTGCTGAGCCATTTTTGTCGCATTACTTCATTTTTAAGGTAGGTAACTGTAAATAAATGTACAACAGTGAAGAACTAACTCGAGCACACAATTGAAATATTACGAGAATTATGGGTACCCTAGTGGTAAGATTTACAGTAAGATTATTTTAAGCTTACCTGTGGAACGATATATGGCAATCACTATATGATTCACTTGAACAAGTATAAACGCAACATTTTTTCACCATTTTATCTTAAAAGGTGCCTAAGAATTATATTAAGAATAATATTTTGATAAACTCAATCAATGACAGTTTGACTTACTGACACCATGACAGTTCATGGTGATGCTTTAGAGGGTTACCACTAGGAAATTAGAAATAAGCAAATACTATTTTACGTTTTCTTTATAGTTTATGTATAAAATCAAAGAAATAAATTAAAATATAATTTATTATTTTACAATTGTTGAAATAACAATTAAATACAAGTGCATAAACTGAGTTTTTGATCAGGCAAAATTTAGATCAGAAATATTATTTTATGCTGGCAAGATCTAAGAAAGATCAAAGAACGAGACACACGCCTCCGGCCTGGCTATCTCTGTCGGCTCGGATTTGCATCTGTGTAAAGCGCACAGGAATTAATACTTTATTGCATTGCAATAGTGTTCATTTTTCATAATGAAAATTTTCAGAGTTATCAGTCCTGTTTATTATATTAGGTCCATGGTACAGCGATACTACAAAAAACAAAAAGTAATGTAATCAAATTGGTTGTCTGTAAAGTCGGTTTTTTACGGACAGTACTTTGACGGGACAACGCTGAGCCGATCGCTTGAGCTGATCATGCCTCTCTCTCGTTTGCGCCGCGCTCTCGCTTGCGGAACGCGATTATTAGCGTAACGGGATAATGACGTCATCTTTTTCGTGAATGCAGCCCGTAGTATCAAGTTATTAGATGTTGTCACGTCAAAAATCGATCAAGAGATTCGTATTTCCTCATCAAAAAACAATAACCTAACAATATATTCCTTACGAATTATTAGGTTGACTGAGCACCAACAATGATGTTTGAGTTGGTCCTTTTCATCTCAAATAATGGAAGAGTTATTGGAGGCTAGATCCTGTGGGAGGAGCAACAAGTCGGGCGCACGTGGTGCCGTCGCGCGACGGTCACCTGTCGGTTTATCTCCCGACAGACGCGCCGGTGACACAATTTCACACACTGTTACGTGTCGTTTCGTGGAGTACCTCGCTTCTTGCAAGTGATAATTATGAGCCTTGTCATTATGGTGTGTGAATCTGAGACATAGCTAATGATTACATGTTTCGTACCCGATGATCGACTACAAAAGTTAAGTAAGTATAGTTACCGACTGGTATACATCTCATAAACCACTAGTAAAGTTGTTAGGTAGTTTTTTTCTTCTATTTTATTGAAGTTAGAAAGTTAGTTCTTTTGATTTAGTTACAAATATGATTTCACATCCAGATCGGAATTTTTAGCTGAGAATATCAAAAGGATTCCGAAAAACTACTTCTACTTATAAAGATAGGTAGTTTAACTTTGAACCATGTTAACAGGTTGAGTTGACCAAAGATGCTATTGACGAACGGACCAACGGTTTAAAAAGGTATATTACTCTTCTGTGTGAGGTGTGATGCGTTTACCTCAATCGCTCGCAACTTGCAACTTCTTCGACCGCAGACGACTTTGACCGGAGCGGCCGGCATTAAACTCGATGACTCGGGTTTTTATTCTCATCACTAACAAAATCTACGTAATGGAATATTTTAATTGTTGTGTATTCGTACTAATAATAACACGCGAACTATTGTATCGATGGATGGATGTGCTCGTTAATTTTTGATGCAAAAACTATGGAATGGTTTTGGGTGAACTATTGTAGATAGATAGATGTAATACGAGATAAACATGCAACATACTTTTTGTCTTCAATTAAAACCAAGTCGTGGGCAAAATCTTGAAAATGCTTGAAACACGATACAACTTCGACATTTGTTAAGAGGAAAATCTACGGCAGAAAGTTACAATGGCGTTCCTTTTAGTTGTTTGTTGACTTATCAGCGGCCCACCGCGGCTTCGCACCCGTACCATATGCGATTTGCCTTATTTTTCACTGTTTTATTACTCCCATTAGTTGTAGCGTGATATTATATAGCCTATAACCTTTCTCAATAAATCGGCTATCCAACACAATAGCAATGTATAAAATCGAACCAGTAGTCCCTGAGATTAGCGCGTTCTAACAAACTCTTTACCTTTATAACATTAGCATAGATACCGGCGACACTATGTAGTGTATGTGCTGATGAACATGGGCTCCTTCTATCTTGGACTTGGCTTACAAATGTTGAGTGTTCGGCGTATCACCGCGCGCGTGTGTCGGGTCGGATGACGCAGAGAGCGAGCACTCGCGGAGTTTGGTCGATGCGCTCTTGGTCGCAGATAACTTTATTACTGTAAACAATTGACATACCTACTGTTAGGTTTACTTCATAACTTAATGTACCTATAAGTGTTAGCCTTTGCAATAAAGCAATCTTCAAATATGTGTGACTACGAGTATTTGGTTTAGAAAATATACAACTAACTCGTTTAGAAACGGCAATGAATAACTAGTTCGAGCCGTGACTAATTCAGAGGTTCCGCTTTCAATGATTAGCTACGTATTAATCATAAAGGTTTACTAACCTTTCTTTGTGATCAATACTATTGTTACTCGTTTAATTAAAAAAAATGTTCATAGGTTATACTCGGCTTAACAACTGTGATTCAAATGTTATATGTCGGTCATACGAAAGGGTCCGCAAGAATTTGCTTTGGATGGAAATTACGATTGTTTGGTAAATGAATGTTCTTTATGGCTCGGGTTATAAACCTAATTACATAATTGTATCTGTTAGCAGCGACTCTTGTACTGCTTCCGTATACATAAGTCCCAGGCATAGCGACTGAAGTCGGGAGCTCCTTCCTAGAGTTAACCTAAATACTTCAGAAGTAAGGCGAAGCGCCGCTTGCTGTGTACATATGTATTATGAGCTATCTGTCTACAGATTTATTTAAATTTAGTTTGTTATATAAAACTGAAATTGGAGTTTCAGAGGCACTCACTTCTTCGCGGTCTATGTTAGAACATTTGAGCAAGGCAGGTTTCCAAAATCTCCAGTCGTGTTAAAGTTCAGAGCTCACGAACCTTACGACACCTAAAATGAAACTGGAAATAAGTGTTACATGAAATGTTTTCAGTTAAAGCTAAAATCTTTTGGCGTCTTATGTAATTGTGTCTTACTGCCTAGATTGAGTGAACAAAATGACGTATTTTCGTACTTTCGAACTAAGTTTAAAACAACTCTTGAATGGTTCGGCCGTGACTAAAGATAGTCCCCGAGCACGTACTTCGTTACACAAAGGTTTGGTCGCCATCTTCCATTCTTAAATCTAGACTTGTTATCAAGATAATATTATTGATAAATAAATGATTACGACATTTAGTACGAATAGTTAGCGTACCTACTTTGATTACATTCTTTACAAACTTGGATATATGTACATATTTGTAGATTTACAACTGATTGTGTTAAGGCCAGATTATGCACTGGCAAAGTATAATCATAAATCTAACATGCTAGCACTAGTATGCGGTAATTCAAGAAAAATATAAGGCAGTATCCTATAAATATAAGGTATAACCACAAGAGGTGTCGCGTTTTGACGCGTTAAATTATTTTAAATGTTTAAAATGGAACGCGAAAGTCTTAAAATTTATATAAGCGCGCGAGTTTTTAACAATACAGATATCTGTATGTATGTTTGTTAATCTTTCACAGTAAAACTACTAAATAGATTGAGTTGAAATAAAAGGTGAGATACCTGATTAACATATAGGAATTCATCCCAAAGTAACGCTATTGTATCATAAAAGTAATGTATTTATTGTCTTCCAAAGCTCGATAATCGAACCAAACCTGTTTTAGATACGGTCAAAAATGTTTTGAGACGATATGAAGTATTTGTTTAAAATTCATATTACGATCGTCAGACCGTAGGAACAAGTCTAGCGCATGCAAAGAATTCACGAGCCATTCAGCCAGCCCCGGCTACTCACATACGATATTGAATATGTAAATTGGACGTAATCGATATCATTGCTCACATGTAATGTAGGTATTTGCATTAGTTCCGTATTGAGCAGGTAAATAACAGTTCATTTGACTACCCGTGCTCTAGTGTAACGCACTAATTTGGATATATGATTCGGATGATCTGGTTTTCGATCGCTTTCTGGTCGAGAAAAATCCTTTGTTTACGATGCAAATGAAAAGCAACAAGCCGAGGACAGAAGACGATGAATAACTAAATACTCACTCTGTAGCAATCAGAAAGTTTTATACGCCCAGCTTATGCACTTAATCTATATTAGAGTAGCGAAAGTGGGCGAGCGGAGCCGCGCGGCGAGGTGCTGCGTTAATATTAAGCGGCTCATTGTGGCGCTACTGTTCCACCAGCTGAAGTAGAGCGCCCGGTACGTTTGTTTACATTTACAATAGAGTCGGCCGAGCCCGGGCTCAGACTGCGGTACAGTCCACAGTAGTAGCTTGCCCGCAGGCAGGGACCAGCGCTCTCCATGTTATATGTTTTTCACGACCCTACAGTGCAGTTGTTATTAACCATATCAAGAAATGGATGTGTCAAGTTGTCTTATGTTATCGAGTTATAATGAAATCATAAAAACCCTAATGTATAACTACTAGCTGCCAGCCACGGCTTCACGCGTAGAAACCCGATAAATTCTAGAGATTATTTTTTCACATAAATTCTCCTGTCAATTGCGAATATAACAAAAATAGTTAGAAAATTGATTGAATGTCTTCTGGATTAAATATACAATAAATTTAGGGATTTATTGTTATTTATGTAAAGATCAAAGATTTTCCGTTTCTGAAAAAAAAACCTCATTTCCGTACTTCCGCCGAGCTAGGTGTTATCTGCTCGGGGACCAAGGCCCTACTACCAATCTTGGTTTGTTGTATATATACTTAGTGGCGACGAAAACTCTGATATCGCGATGTAGGATATCGATGTCACGTATTACGTATGGAGCGTTGTTTACTACGCCAATTCTGTTGACGCTGTATTTGTGTCGAGTTGTAGGTCATGTCGTAGGTAGGCACAAAACCTCATTTCTTAGTAGGTAATTGAATGATTTACTATCTTTACTTATGATCCCCTTATTATAAAAGAAGTAATTACTGCTAGCGTGCCTAAGCGGAAACACCTTTTGGACAAATGTAAAATATCTAAATATCCATTGTCATGATCCTATATGTAAGTTCCTCTTGAACACGAACCGAATATTTGCTGGTGAAGGCTGAGTTTGATTGCAAGCCGCGAGTCAGCTCGTGCCGGGACCTTGGTCGGGTAATTTGGCTACGAAAACGCTAAGCCACCTAGTTATTAGCCTGCCTAAGTACATATGTACAAGTGTATAGATGACAGAGCGATATGAGTTGAATAAGAATAGTTTGAAAAGAGTAATGTGAGTGTCGTACAAATTACTGCCATTTTTAAATACTTTGCACAAATTGCCGTAAAGGTTCTTTATTGTCATACTTGCGACCCGCCCCGGCTTCGCACGGATGTAATGTAAATACTTAGAAATATTGGCTTTTATATTCTTTATTACACATAAAAACCTTCCTCTGGAATCACTCTATCTATCAAAAAAAACCGCATCGAAATCCGTTGCGTAGTTTTAAAGATTTAAGCGTACAAAGGGATATAGGAACAGAAAAAGCGACTTTGTTTTATACTATGTAGTGATTTAATTGACGTACCTACATTGAAATGTAATTTTGTTCCAATAACAGTGGAACCTAATGTTTCACCAATTGAATCTGGTTAAAAGTATTATCGTCGGCTTATTGCCAGTCTCCCATTAGTCATCGGTGTTCGACAAAAAGTGCGGCAAAAACGCGCTTCAGCAAAATGGAGCCGAGCGTCGCCAACCGAACTGTCACTAGCGGCCTGGTGGATTAGCCGCAGATAATTACAGTTAATAATGTATTGTGTTGGCTTTATTTACTATATACCCTACAGTTTAAGCTATGAGAAAATGATGATGATGATTATAGGTAATAGTCATCTGCATGTATCAGTACCTACCCTGGTTTGCCACTGATATTAGTCTTTGTCCCCTTTCTACCTTACAAATGTCATCTTTCTACTGATATAAAGATTGCCATACATAATATTTGCCAATTCACGGCTTGCACTCAAGAAACTAATGTCTGTTTTAGCGAGAAACTAAAATTTATTAATATGTATTTTGAGAATGGTTTCCGCTACTGCTTACAATTACGAGAGGTAGGGCATAGCGATTTATCGCTCGAACTGGAGCAGCCTGACTGGTGAAATACCTCCACCTTACAGAAGACCGCAGCCACATAACAACCACTTATGTGTTGTTGTGTTCCTGCATGTGAGTAAGGTTTCCAGACCTCCTGGGGGGTGCTACATTAGTAGCAGAAGTCAAGCCTTCAAGGTAAGGGTGACAAGTTAAGTAACAGCTTTATTATGCTCTACTTGTCGCTCTTAAGCTAGGACCTCATTTCCACTTAACATAAGGTGGAATGAGGTCAATCATAAAGTGTAATATAAAAAAAAAATAGTGATCAGTCTTCCGTATTTAATTGAAGAAATTAATGAAGGCTGCGATCTAACGAAAAGAAGCGGAACCAACAATGAAATATTTAATCCCAAGCACCTGCCATCGTCGATTCTGGTTGACTAGTGACAAAGGGCCTCCGATCTGCGACAAGGCACTACAAAGGCCGCCGAGGATCTGACGGAAACCACTTCAAAGCTTAAAACGGTATTGGATTCAAATGAAATTGAATCCTAACAGACGCAATTTCATTAAAACTTTATCTTATACGCCGCTCACAGAGCTCCAGCCGAGATTAAGGACTAGCTTCCTATTGAAATTGAAAAGAAATTCAATTCATGATGTAAAATATGAATTCATAACTAAATCTGTTTTAAATTACGAGTATTATAAAATGATTCGAAAAAGTTTAATGCAAATGAACTGATTTGTAGATAGTGAACGATTTACGCAAAGTATTTGTAAGGATAACTGATTTGAGTTTCAAAAAAATCCTGTAGGTACTGTGAGGTTGCTAGTAGTAGTTAATTTGAAAGATACGGATAGCCGTACATAAAAACCCATAGGGGTTTTTCAACATAGCAACTTTTAATACACGATCTAACAAACGGATACCTAGTTTGTAGCATTTGTTACCTATTTAAAACAATTCACCAATAAGATCGTAATTGAATTACGAGGTCTAATGATCTCTGCAGACCTCGAGTCGCCACAAAAACTAAAGAAACTGATTTAAATTTGACATGACGAATACAATTGCGCGTGGGTGCGAGTCCTTTGACCGAATAAACTTTGGTAACGGTTTGGAGTTGACGGATGTAATGATTTATATCTTTGGCGTAATACAGCGCTTGGAAGGAACATTTGTAGCGTCGTACGAGTATTAAGCTCCATACAATAGGCTAAACATAGCTAACCATCGAATTCGTTTTTAATATTTCTGACTTCACTGATATTTTTGACTTTCTGTAGTTTTTCTATATTCCTATGGAAACACAGTAAGCGATGTCAAATACGGGGGTTTTAGTGGGTAGTCTCCGCTCCCTTCAGAGCTGGGAAGCAGAAGCAGCGGTGCGGGGTATCTAGGTTTTTCTCCCTTTCCACCTCATTCCTGCTTTTTTCAAGCCCGATTTCATTGTCATTGGTCAGTTAAGAAATAACAGTTGAATAAAATGACAGACAGACTCAATAACGTTCATAATTCAACTAAATTATGGGCGTGTCAATGTTTGTCTAGACGGTTAAAACTAATGAAGTAGAACGGATGAAGCTGAAATATGAAGTTAGTTTAATGCTGGAAACATCTATTATAGACAACAGAATATAAACAGCCGCCTGTGGATTAATTTGAACGCAATGTATTTTGTTCAATTTTTGTTTACATGATAAAAGAAAAATATGATTGCTTTATTTCTTGGTAATCCAACTGTTGGACTATACAGACATTTTTAGTCATCGACCCAATACAAATATGCCCAAACAAAGGTCAGTAGCTGATGAAGCTTTAGAATCGTAGAGTGAGGGTCCTGAGGAGTGGTGTTGCTACACTCAGGGTCAGGGTCGCAGCAAGACGTTCGGAGCAGACCCGAAGGCGGCGCGAGCACGCGGCTGGCCAGCGCGGCAGAGGGGTGAACGGCCGCCGCTCCTCGCGCGATGTGACGTCTCGCGCCCAGGGTGCCGTCACTGCCACGCATGACCCGGCCAGTCTCGAAGCACATAGTTCGTTACAATCACTTACGTAAGCTGTTATCATTCACTTGCTCAAACCAGTCAATGAGCTCTAACAAACATTCAAGATCACCATTATTTTGCAAAGCGCAGTTTACGTTTAAATAAATAAATAAATAAATAAATAAATGCGCCAGACAATCACACCAATCACCTGGTCTCAAACTAAGGTTTTCCCTTGTACTATGAGTACCAGACGACGGATACTAACTGGGGGCGTCATCCCAGCACACCCAGACCCAAGTCAATTGAGAAAAGTTCGTTTTCCAAATTGACCTGACCGGGAATCGAACCCGGGACCTTACGCGCTTTGGGCGCCTACCTTAGCCACTGCGCCACCGAGGTCGTCGTTTCTGATCAGACATCTTAATTGGTTAATGCCCGGTTCCAATATTTGAAGAAACGATCCGTTCTAGTTAGGGATAGATAGATAGATATACTTTATTGCACAAAATCTTTACAGAAATAGGTTTTACAGATTTATTATAGTACAATTTAGGCGGTCTTATCGCTAGAAAGCGATCTCTTCCAGACAACTTTAAGGTAGAGGAAATAGTAGATGGCGAGAAATGGGTACGGCCGTGCAACATAAATACAGTTTAGTAATAAATTATGAGAGGCGTAACCCAAAAACGACCGACAGATGACTGATGACAGCTGATATGGAAGTAAATTTGAAATTAGAATTAACGACTCGTTAGAACTAGAATTGGAACCAGGCATAAGTTAAAGATGCTGAACATAATATAAAAAAATGGATCCAGTACACAACAGCCTTGATCTGTTTAAGAAGTATATGTTCCTATAATAACTTGGAGGTTTTCCTCAACGCCGAGCTAATGATAAATCCGATCTTAAGTTTTCGTAAAATCCATTGCAACAATACGGTTCTCATAAATGAATAAATAATTAATGGCAACTGTTTCGAATATATAATCGATTGCCGTTATCAATCGTGTTGAAATAAAATTGCGTCGATGAACGTGGAACTGGTAACGTTTCCAAAACCATGGGATTGCGTCAGCGGATCGTGTAATTGCCTTCTCGTAGCCATGACGGTCAGTTCTCCACGGTTAAACTGCTTCATCAGGCTTGGGAATTACCGTTAAAGATCTATAAAATGGAAGTTTAGTTTGAACGTACTACATTGAATGTGTGGTTAAAAATATTACCAGACGGCTGTGGTTAGTATGATCAATGTTCGTTCGTTACAGTTTGCCCACGTTGCGGCAATCCATAAAACCAGTAAATCCTACATCTAAACTTCGGATAGCGCGAATTTTATAATCCAAGGGGCTTTAATATTATGACGTCGTTAACTCCCGATTTTAACATCAGTCACGTAAGCACATTATATTCAAAGAGAGAAACGTTTAAGGAACATTAATGTGTGCTGCAGCGTGGTGTCCCCAGCGGTACACGCGCCTCCAGCGCGGCTCCTTGCTCTGATTGCGTCCTGCCGTGACTCAGCTGGTGCACTCGACCCTGGACACAATTGAGACATCAATTTTTGACACAGCGTACAGTGATCTATGTGTGCATTATTCACACGATCAAACTTACCAAATGCTTTTATTCAAAATCTAAGTCAAATATTTCTTTATTCAAGTAGGTTACATATTACAATCTTCGTCGTCATTGAATACAATGCAACGTAATTTTGTGAACTGCCGGTTCGGAACCTATATCTACCGAGAAGACACCGGTAAGAAACTCAGCAGATTAGTTACAGAAGAAGTATCTAACTTATTGCTATGTGTAGACCACTTAGGATCATTTTTTTCACTCATCATTTAATGAGTGAAGAAATAGCAAGTAACTATTTTTGAGAGGTAAGCTGAAGTAGACCAGTCCCCAAAGGTGGCACCTATTCACAAGCATGACGTATGTGCCAGCCATCGCTTCACTCAACCATATTGAAGGAAATCTAACGACCCGGCACATAGCGCCACCACCCCAGTAACGTTTTTGTGAGCATGGCTAACTCCTAATTCTCTTTACCAAGTATTTAAAGTTTAAGTCATCAGACTAACTATATGAACTGGAGCACGAAGTAGTAACTCACCTACGTAGAAGTGATTAACATTTTATTTTATTTAAAAACAAAATTTGATGCCTGCCATTTGTAATAGCCTTCGCTTCAAACACGTTCTCCAAATTTCATAAAAAACTTCCTGCGTCAAAGCAGGTAAACATATTCAGACGGAAGAGAAATTGAAAACATTGCTAGAATTGAATAATGTTATGTAAAATCTACATGTACGAGTATTAAGGAAACATTACATCTCGGTTGAAACTAAGAGTTATTATGTGACTACAATGGAGGTGTGTACGCGTAATCTCTGCATCACGTATGCACATGCACTGTAGCGCGGTGCGTGCAGATGATGTCACGCCCTCTGCGCTCAGTGCCTCCGAGGGAATCCTTAGCCTGATGCAATTAATTGGTGTAAGTGTATTGGATCCACTGTAGCTCTCGTCTCTAATTTCGCTGTTCATGCAAATTTTATACGAATATAAAGTAATGTTGCAGTTAATGCAATAAGAACATGAGAGCATTATTGAGTTCGCATAATAGGTAATCATTGGAAACCATGCTGTTCGGTCATAACAATCAAGTAAAAATACTCTAATATTGCTGAAAATATATATCAATGTTTACCTAATATTGATAGTGTTAACTCCGACATACTAGCCGGCAGTTAAATGTATTTAAGTATACGAGGAAGAAAGCATTTGTCTCGATCATCTAGACCAGAGGTTGGCAAACTTTTTTCCTCTTCTATCCAACTTTACTTTTAGGGTAGATGAGAAAAAAAGTAGATATCGAAATCTTAATTGAACTAAAGTACAAAAACCAATCGATTCTCATAAATTTCGTTTAGAAACCATCCAATTAAAAAGCAGTTTTTTCATCCTCATCCTCTTACATATGGAAACCAAATATTTTTTTATGGACCCCTGTTTAATATTACTATATCGTGGACACCAATTTATGTCACACGCCAACTTAGAGCACTGCCGCGTTTCCCGTGGACCCCTGGACCACTTTGGAAATCAGTGCTCTAGACCTTAGAAGCTAACACGAAACCTGATCATTATAGCCCGTCTATTACGGCGGCATCTCCTCGGAGATGTTTGCGAATCCCTCGGAGCACGCTCCGGACAAATTGAGTCACGTCCCCGCTAATACAAAGGAAAGTGAAATCTTTCCCTTCACCTACAACTCATATATTACATTCACCATGAGAGAAATAAACAAATGACAAATTGCCATGAGCCTCTTTTGCTAGAAATAGTAAACACTACATTAACGAACTAAAATATTGCATTCATTTATCCATCATGTATCTTTTACAAATCTATGAATTACTTACCAAATGGAAATATGATTGATAAGACAGTCACCTTCAAACATATATTTTAATATTAATCAAAAGCAAGATCTTCAGAATGAGATTTTGATTTGACTTTGTCCAAAGTGATAAGCACAATAAATTGGATACTGCCACGGTAACTAATCTACCGAGTTCCTTATCGGTGTTTTGTCGGTGGATATAGGTTCCGAACCGGAAGTACAGTCATTTTGCATTGTATCCAATGACGATTCAAATGTACTTTATGTAACCTAATTCAAATTCAAACATTTCTTTATTCTAGTAGGTTACAGTCATTCGTAATTTATTATTTTACAATAACTTATCAATACAAACTATACTATATATTTACAAATATAAATATTATTATAAAAAATAAAAAAATTCAAAAATTGGGCCTTGTGGGATCGATCCCAAGACGCTGGCGGCATTACCTCGCTGAATAGCTAACGATACACGCTGTGCGAGGTAAGTGCCAGCCCTGGGGTCGCTCGCCTGAAGTATGGACCAGTTTTTTTGCCAAAACTCCGTACAGATTTTTAGCATCGGAACCTCCACGGACCCATAGTTTCCACTGCAAACGCCGCAAATTCGTTATCTTTGAGAAGAGATGAGTATTTGCGGCGCTTGAGAAGTTCAGCCTGGTCTGCTGCCGCGCCAGCCCTTTGTGCAGTGCCCTGAATGTGGGATGCAGCCAAGGTGTCGACGCAAGTGGCGTCCCACACGAGGATACGACCCAGTTTCCAGGGCACCAGCGTTGCTCCATCCGGTCTCTTGCCATCATCCCTAAAAAGACCGCGAGGCTCCAGCGTCGCTGGAATAGAGGCGGTGGCAAGAGAACGGCGCAAGATGTCATTTAAGGCATTGTGGCGATAGCCGCGGCCAGCACTCTTTGAGCAGGATAGTCCGTGACGCCCAAACTGGTCCACACTTCGCCCACAATGGCCGACGTGTGGATGACACAATAAAACCTATAACCTAATTGAATTTAAGGAATACTATGAATTATGACTTTGACTTTGTTATCTAAATGCGTTCGATCCACGTGGTGATCTCAAATTGGGTCTGCACGCTGCAGACGCGACCTCATTCTTTTCTCTGCATTTCCTCTTGTCTGTAGTATGATATTGTTGTTAGAGTCAGTGTTTCCTTTAGTCGTTTGTTTGTTTGTTTGCCATTAGCGTTCACGGTCGTTACGTAACGAGATAGAAGCCGGGCTCTTGACACTTGAGCTGGTCGGCCTTCACCCGCGCGTGCCGTCGCCCTCTGCCCAGAAATCGATTTTAAATGTGAATACTAGTAAAACACACGCTTTGCTCATTCTTGTGAATGACTTGGAACGTGTTTTTGAGATGTTAACAAGCATACAGCTAATTGTCGTGAACTGCTCTTATTTGCCGACAAAGACCCAGTAATGTTACTTGTGTTTCTTATTACGAAAATGTTTGGCAATTGACTTGCTATTTCATTAGGTATGGGAGATTTTATTGTTGCTTTTTCCTTCTTAAAGGCTTTGTTGCAACATGATTGATCTTCTAGCTAACTGAATGCTGGCCGGCAGGGAAGACTTGATAATAATTAGACGCCTTGTTAGGTTCAAGAATATATTTAAAGACCTTTTGATTTAACTACGCGATTCTTTTGATACTTTTTTATGAATGTTCTACCGAGTTGCTTTGAGTAAAAAGCACTGATAGTTAGTAGGTACATAATAAGGTCCAACATGTAAAGGAATGGTCTCAGTTAAGCAGCAGTTAAGTTAAGCGGTTCTATAAAAAGGACGGCTGTGTTAGGAATTATTATTTATCTAAATATGTTATTATTCGTGTGGTGTTATCATTAAAGTGGAACAACACCTACTGTATTGTTCCACTTAATATTTAAATCTTAGTCGTGCCGTTCGATATGTATCAAGGTCGCGACTCGTCTCGCGCTCCGTTTGAGTTGTGCCATCTCCATTCAAGGTCTGTTCCGTCGGCTCTTCAATATAGACATGACATGGCCGCTCGCTGACACTCCAGCTTGATTGTTCAGCACACTGCCAACCATTTTGCTTCTTTCGTATTTCGTCTATAAATTTTATCGAACTGCAATATGCCTTGTTTATTTTGGAGATCTCGAATCTAAATATACATATTACTCAAAGTTGACTGACTGACTGATATAGTGATCCATGAACGCACAGCCCAAACCACTGGATGAATCGGGTTGAAATTTGGCATGCAGATAGTAATTAAGACGAAGGCATCCGCTAAGACAGGATTTTGATCAATTCTATCCCCAAGGGGATAAAAGTATTTATAAGCGGCGACCGCCTAGTTCTTACCATAATTGATTCAAGATTAACACCCAACTTTGAAATAGAAGGAGTTAGCTTTATAATTAATGCATCACAACCACATTGTCAGACTTGTATGATCGAAGTCAATTGGTCAATTGGCAATTGAAGATCGATTCTGTCACGAACTTCTTATTCTTGTGGACCGGACGGAGGCAATGAGTGGGACCCATTTAAGGCGACGTCGGCGACAACAAAGCGATGGCAGTCGCCGGGTCGCGCGATGAGGAATGTGTCGCGCGACTGACGCTTGTTTATACGGTACGATTTGCGCTCAGTGCAGCCTCAGATATTTAGTTTCTTAACATTAAGAGCTGCGGGAGCGCTTAAAGGAAATTTCCAAAAGTAGTATTTGTTGTCTCGAAGTTGGCGTCATATTTGACGGATTTATTACCATAATTATGCTCTTTTTAAAATACTCCTTTTGCATATAATAAAGTCGTTATCCCAGCTGTTTACATTACTAAGCGAGAGGTCTGCTGTAACTATGGCCTGTAACTTGACAAGCTTGGTTATCTGAAGCGATTGCCTTCGCAAGGAAATTAGACTTGTATTATTATAAACTTAAGCTTAAAGCCAGGGCATTAATGGAAGGGTCATTAATGCCTTCCGCAAATGCCCATAACGCAACTGGGAAAACGAAGTAAGAATATTACTCGCCTGATTTAAATCTACCACCTGTAGACTTTGGAGGTACATAGTTCTTTACGGCAAAGAGATATGCCTTAAACTAGTCGCAATTAAATGTAAAATGTCTCTATATTTTACTATAAACACCTGAAGAGAATTACGTGAATTTGGTGTGGATCAGCTAGTAGTTCATCATACAGATGATGGGGAATTTTTGTCACAGGAGTGCTGTGGTAGCGCGGTGTAAAACCTCCCAATCTGTGCCTCGGTCAAGTTTGCGAGCACAATGCCTCGCGAATACCAGCGCCGGCCGCTGAGAGGAGCCGCGGTGGACTCGGGAACTATGCGGCATGTGCCGCGCTGGCACACGACCTGAATGCGATACAACCAAAAATGTCCGCTACTTAGCTTCTCTGAATTTCGCAAATTGCCTAGTTACCCAAATTCCCAGAGTAGTTTGAGAAGGAAGGACGGATATTGCCTAACAAAGCTATATGCGTTGCTCTATAATCCTTGGTAAACTCAGAACGGTTTAAAATTTTCTATGGACAACATAATTTGATATCTTGTGTCCTTATCATTAAAATAGCAAGGAGAACATTCACGTACACTAACATTATAAAGCTGAGAAGTTTTGTTTGATGGTTTGTATGAACGCGCCAATCTCAGGAGCCAATGGTTCGATTTGAGAAATTATTTTTGTGTTTGATACTCCACTTATCCAGAAAGGCTTTAGATTACATAACATCACGCTGTGACAAATAGGAGCAAAGAATCAATATAAAATGTGAAAATAAAACGAGCACAGTCGCATGCGAAGCCGCTGCGGGCCGCTGGTAATTTCAATATAATTAATTGCATGTAAATGCTGTCAAATTTTGTGAAACGCCTCCACTGATCAAATGTGACGTTTAATACGTAATACCGTCGACAAATCTAATAAGCCCTATTATTCATTAGAACACTTCGCGTTAATAACCATTGTGTGACAACTGACTTATCGCGTGGACAATTCACTTTAAACAAGATGTCGTCGACCCGAGCCTAATAACCGCCGCAGAGTTCATTGGGACTGTGCAGAACGCACCTGCTTTATGTTTAGCCTTTTTTCTAAATATCTTGTTTTTGATACTTTTTTATAACATCTGTCACTATCTTTTTCTGCTAATAAATGTCGCACTATTTTCCACCGGCTTTTCATTCGTTATAAATTAATAATCTAAATTCTAAAAATCATTGCTTACGCATCTCTTTCGGTCGCTAACATTTTGGTCCTTCGAGATAACTGAACCATGCCGGTGGAAACGCGAGGAAAAAAAAATAAAGTGCAGGCGGAGGCATCGGGTAGTGATGGCCCGGCTCCAACCGCCATTAGTGTACCATCATCAAAGTCGTCATCGGCCAAAATTAGGGCAAAATCTTTGGCGGCAAGGGCGGAATTCGCTCGCAAAGCTCTGCAGAGGGAGCAGGAAGTTCAGCGGCTGGAGCTAGAAGCGCAGCTCGCTGCTATTGCATTGGAAGGTTCATCTTCTAGTAGCAAACGTGGACAAGGAGAAAACTTGGGACCAGCCAGTACTCATAGCTGCCCCATACCAAAAAATCATATACCTAATTCGTTTCGGCCAACTCATCCCAACTCCACTCATCATCATCCCTCTAATCAGCATCAATTATTTTCAGAGCAGAACGTAAAAACTTGTAAATATAATAATAACCCTAAAAAAACACAGAACGTCACCCTGGATGATTTAGTAAGTGCATTACATAATTTACAACAAAACCATCGAGTTGATAAAAATCAGGTAAGCGCTTTACCCTATTTCTCAGGCGACTCGCCAGTAGATTGGTTTGCATTAAAGCGCACTTTTTATCAGACTAAGAACCAGTTTTCATCGTCAGATAATTTATTAAGGCTGAACAATTCATTACGCGGTATAGCCCGGGAGGCTGTCAAAGTCCTACTAGTGACGGCGCTAGATCCCGAAGTAATTATCACAGCGCTGGATAGACGGTTCGGACGTCCTGATGTGATCGTTTCGGAGGAGGTAAATAAGCTCAGAGCTCTACCTAAATTGAGTGCAGAGTGCGAAGACCTAGCAGAGTTTGCTTGCCATGTCCGTAATTGTGTCGAGGCGGTGCGCCTGTTAGACCGCACGGAGTACCTAACGTCTCCCGAGCTGCTACAGGCCACCCTACATAAACTGCCGACCCTGTTGCGAGCAAGGTGGATGGACTTTGCAGCGGCTAGTCCATACTCTGTCTCTAAATTGGTGCTTCTCCTTGAGTTTTTAGAGCGAGAGGTGGACCTGCGATCACACTTTGGTCTTTTAGTTGAACCAACTAGCACTAGTAGTAGCTCCCCAAAATTTTCCCCGGACCCTTGTTTTCCAAAATCATCCAATTTCGAATCTAAAAATCATAAAAACATTTCGGCCAAAAATTCTCGTTGTTTGTTTTGTAAATTTTCACATGATGTCACGAAATGTCATAAATTTTTGGCACTGACAGTTTCAGACAGATGGAAATTCATAAAAGAAAATGGCATTTGCCAACGTTGTTTGAAAAGAGGTCCACATAGCTCGATTAAATGCGAGTCAAAAAATAATTGCGGCATCAACGGCTGCGTTTTTAAACATCACAAGTTGATGCATAATAAAGAATTTCATTCAGTTTCAGCACACGTCGATCTTCAGAATCAAAATATCCAGGTTGATGCAAGCAAAACAAATGTTGGGACAAATGAAGTTTCTACATCGATCCCTGTTTCAAATTTTGTCGATTCTTCGGAAGGAATGGGAGAGCAGGAAGTTACGGCTCACTCTCGTTCTATGAAAATTCCTACTGAACTTGGCCATGCCTTTCTTAAAGTTGTGCCTGTTGTGGTGTCAGGGCCTTCAGGCTTTGTAAATACTTTCGCTTTGTTAGACGACGGCTCAACAGCCACCCTTATTGACTCTTCTATCGCAAACCAAATAGGAGCTCAGGGACCGACGGGTTCCCTAACTTTAGACTGTGTGGGTGGCCTTAGTCGTAAGACTAAAGTCAAATATGTGGACTTTACAATTAAGGGTCAGCATTCAAATATTGTATATAAAATAAATAAAGCTAGGGCTATTGATAATTTAGGGCTGACACCACAAACAATTTCTAAAAAGGAATTACATAAATTTTCTCATTTTGTAGATATTTTAGATTTAGTTACTTATAATGATGCTCACCCTAAAATTATTATAGGTGTAGACAATTGGCATCTTTTGATTACACAAGAAACGCGTCAGGGCTTATGCTGTCAACCAGTTGCAAGCCTGACTCCGTTAGGATGGGTTGCTTTTGGTTTTTTCGATAGTAAAACACGTCCTGTAGACTTTGTAAATAACTTAGAAAATGTAAATAAATGTCAGGTTGAAGAAGAACTTGAACTTCGCTCTCTTATCCAAGATTATTATAAAATCGATTCATTAGGTATTACTAAAAAGGATTTGAGAAGTACAGATGATATAAGAGCTATTGACATTCTTGAGAAAACTGTTCATCGTTTGCCATCGGGTCATTACGAAGCAGGTTTACTTTGGCGTGATGATGTGAAAGATATTCCTGATAGTTTCGGTCTAGCGGTCTCTAGATTGAAAAATTTGGAAAAAAAAATGCTCAAAGATCAGGCTTTCGCGACCCAATATAAGAATAATGTGCAAGCTATGTTTGATAAACAATACGCAGAAGGTCCAGTCCCTTTAGAATCGAAATCTGTTTGTTGGTACCTCCCACACTTTGGTGTAACTAATCAAAATAAGCCTGGCAAGCTTCGTTTAGTGTACGATGCTGCAGCTAAGTGTAAGAGAGTGAGCCTTAATTCAATGTTGCTTCCAGGACCGGACATGCTAAATTCTATTTTAGATATTCTTTTTCGTTTTCGGGAGGGAAAAATAGGTTTAGTAGCAGATATACGTGAAATGTTTCCACAAGTAAAGATTAGAGATGAGGATAAAGATGCACAACGTTTTCTGTGGCGTGACTCTACAAAGGAGCCTATCAAGGTTTATAGGATGTCATCCATGATATTTGGCGCGGCGTCGAGTCCGTTTACAGCGCAGTATGTTAAAAATACGAATGCTAATAAGTTCCGCGATCAGTATCCTGAAGCTGAAGATGCAATCCTTCACAATCATTATATGGATGATTGCATCGTATCAGTACCCTCAACACAGCAGGCTGCCAAATTAGCTCACGATATTTTTACTGTTCATAAACATGCCGGGTTCGAGATGCGAGGCTGGGTGTCAAATGATCATGCTGCTCTGGCTCTCGTCCCTGAACAACTGCATTTAGGTTCAACAGTATCTAGTGTAGAAGTAGATTTAGGTAGTGATAAAATGTCACCAACCGTTCGAACTCTGGGCCTAATCTGGCAACCTAGCTCGGATCATTTTAGCTTCAATGTTATACCTGCATCTAAATCATTACCTTTGAATATTACTAAACGTGAAGCTCTGTCTCGCTTGATGCGTATTTATGATCCGTTAGGGATTTTAGCACCGGTAACTGTAAAAGCTCGGATTATGTTCCAAAATATTTGGCGGAAAGGTCTAGACTGGGATCAAAATTTGTCTTCTGAGGATTATGTCGCTTGGAATGATTGGCATTTAATGTGTCTAAATACAATTGAAAATTTGAAGATCCCTCGTTGTTACAATGTTGAAAAAGAAGAGCCATCTGAGAGAGAACTTCACGTATTTTGCGATGCTAGTGAGTCTGCTTACGCCGCCGTAGCTTATTGGCGCTTTCTGTATTCTGATGGTAGAATAAAATTAGTTTTGATCGGTAGTAAAGTGCGTGTCACGCCTCTTAGACCGACGTCCATTCCACGTCTTGAACTACAAGGTGCCTTAGTGGCTGTTCGGCTTGCTAATACAATTTGTGAAGCACACAGGTTAAAGCCCGTCAGGCGTATTTTTTGGTGCGATTCTATGAATGTTTTGGGGTGGATTCGCAGTGACGCACGAAATTATAAAACATTCGTGGCGAACCGCTTGGGCGAAATATTGGAGCTTTCCACAGTAGAGGAGTGGCGTTGGGTTCCGTCGGAACTAAATGTAGCAGACGATGCGACTCGTCTGACCCAACTTTCACTCACTGTAGATTCACGCTGGATTACCGGACCAAAACATTTGCTGACAAATGATTGGCCTACGGAACCCGTTAGTTCCATAAAAATAGCCGCGGAGCAAGCTGAGCTAAAACCTAGTCATCGTATTCCCTGTAATGTAATAAATTACTCTACTTTGTTAGCACCAGTTTCTGCTAGTTCTGAGCGTGTAAGTAGATGGCGCTGTTTAATTAGAGCTACTGCCTTTGCTCATCAATTTGTTTGTATATTACTCATGCGTAGATTAGTAAGGTTGGGTTTGACCCGAGATACAAATCTCGTCAAAAGTTTTCTGGGCAATTTTACGCGTTTTGGCTCTGTTATGACTAGTCCAAATTTACTTGCTGCTCATAATCTTGATTTGGCGGAGGTACACGTCTTATGGCAAAGTCAATTAGATAGTTTTAAGGATGATTACGATCTTGTATTAAATAATCAACGTGTTCCACGTCGTAGCCGTTTGTTTAACCTGTCACCTACTGTTGGAGAAGATCATCTAATGCGACTTTCTGGACGAGTAACCGCTGTCGCTGGAGTTCCAGAGGAAACTAAACGACCAATTATCTTGGATGGAAAACACTCGACTACACGCCTTTTGATTATGAAATTTCATCAACGCGCAGCGCATGGAAACACAGAAATGGTCGTTAATGAAATTCGTCAATTCTATTGGGTATTGAATTTGAGGAGTGCAGTTCGTGCCGTCGCATTTCATTGCAGAATTTGCCGTATTAAAAAGGCCCAGCCACTTGAACCAACAATGGGAGATCTTCCACCTGCGAGATTGGCTCACGGAGAAAGGCCATTTTCTTTCGTAGGATTGGACTACTTCGGACCAGTAGACGTGTCAATTGGACGCAGACGAGAAAAACGCTACGTAGCGCTATACACATGCTTGGTATCCAGAGCCCTCCATTTAGAGATAGTTAACAGCCTGTCCACGGATTCAGCATTAATGAGCCTAAGAAGGTTTATCGCTCGTCGTGGTTGTCCCAGAGAAATACATAGTGACAACGGTACTGCCTTCGTTGGTCTTAGTCGTGAATTGACAAGACTATATGGTGAAGCGGTTCTTTCTTTTGCTGCAGATGAAAGGATCATTTGGAAGTTTATCCCACCAGCTGCTCCATTTATGGGTGGAGCCTGGGAAAGGCTGGTGAGAAGTGTGAAGTCAGCGCTTAAGATTACACTTCGTGAAAGAGCTCCGTCTGAAGAAGTATTTAGGACATTATTATCAGAAGCTGAAGCAATTATAAACTCTCGTCCTCTGACACATGTGTCGCCAGACCCCACTTCTGCGGAAGCATTGACTCCGAATCATTTTTTGTTGGGTTCGTCATCAGGTCGACCGTTTCCAACCCCAGTAACGGAACATGACTTAACTGGGCGTTGCAACTGGCGAAGGGCCATGAGATTGGCGGATCACTTCTGGCGGCGTTGGACTTCGGAGTACCTCCCTACACTGTTACCGCGAAGAGGAACCAGAAATCCTAGAAACGTTCCGTCAGAAATTCAGATAGGCGATGTAGTCCTAATAGTCGATGGCTCTCTTCCACGGGGACTATGGCCAAAAGGTAGGATCACAAGTGTGTATCCAGGTAGGGACGGAGTAGTTCGTGTGGCAGACGTCGCTACCTCCGCTGGTTTACTTCGTAGGCCGGTTAAAAAACTTGTACCTATTGTTTCTGTTAATGAAAATAATTAGTTACTTTTTGTATTCTCCCTTAGTATGTTTATTTTTGTTTAGTCAGTCTAATTATTTGTTTGTTTATTTATTTTAATAAAAAGGGGGAGAATGTGCAGAACGCACCTGCTTTATGTTTAGCCTTTTTTCTAAATATCTTGTTTTTGATACTTTTTTATAACATCTGTCACTATCTTTTTCTGCTAATAAATGTCGCACTATTTTCCACCGGCTTTTCATTCGTTATAAATTAATAATCTAAATTCTAAAAATCATTGCTTACGCATCTCTTTCGGTCGCTAACAGGGACTATAAGACTGATGGTAACTGTACTAGTCACAATTTGGATTAAAGGTGTTCGTGACGTATGTATTTTATTACTGCAATGGTTTTGGAAAGATTGTCCCCGGTCGATATATGACCATAAGGCTCTATTGTAAATTTGTAGAGTAAATAAGCATTCGATAATACCACATACATTGACCTGACCCCAAAATACCTAAGACTTGTGTTATGAAAATCGAAAAAAAAGAATAGTGATGGTATCACAATACAAGCTTACATACATTTATAAACATCCAGAATAGCACGCAATGCAAAAAAATGCACGCAATATTGTATGAAAAGCACGGTTTAGTTATTTTTGTTTTTTTTCTGGTATATAGTTCTAGTTTTAATCAATTGCTATGACTTTCACGTGACAGGCTTCACCTAGTGCGAGAGTCACTATTTTGTTAATATAATTATGTATTCATAAAACTCAAGTTTCTGGTAAATAAACACATTATAATTATTTATATTTTCACTATCGAGAGCATCTATCGAGGTAGGCAGCGTTAACAACAAAAAAGGATGTTTTATTTTTATAATGCCCCCCCCACTCACCAGCTAATTATCTTCACGCTTGAGGGCATTGTTACGCGCTTGCTGAGGTTTATCGCCGCGCTGAGGGCCGGAGGAGCTAGATAGCGCTGAGGGCGCTGAGGGCCGGACGACCCTCTTGAGCTGCTCCTGAACACTCCAGCGCTAACAGCAAAGTCTTGCTTCAAGTATTAGGGCAGAAGAAAGACAAGAGGAGTAACTATTTAGGAAAGCTTTTTAGACCTATAAGTATTTTCGTGATTTTTGGAAGTCGGGTACTGAACTAGACTTAGAAGGAGGGTAATGCTTACCCGTGTATCCTTGAAGGTGTGTCCGTAAGTCTACGTTTCTGTCACTTTATGTAGTGTAAAAGGTTTGACTATTTACAGCGTAGCTATCGTTAGATCCACATGCTTCTTCGGATTATCGTTCATATAAACACTTTGTAATATCAGAAAAAAAAAGTTTGATGCCCGAATGCATGAACCACAGGTATTGAATTTTCCTAGCGTTAAGTTTACTGTTTGTGCAATAAATTTTATAAATAAATAAGAAAATAATTTTGCAAAAAGAATATTAAGACCAATACGGGCTTATTTTAGTAATAATTGTGAGTGTTACGATTCATTGTAAATTAAATGTGTAAAAGACAAATCACTAACATTGTAGTTTTCGACAGTCTTCTACAGCAGATACAAGTTGTATTACATACCTAGATAATGCCTATATGAAGCTCCCTCAATCGCGCTGGCTTAATGAATTGCATCCATTTACGTGAACCAATCATGTTGAGTGGAATCTCAATCAGTCTAGTGGTAACTTCAGTAATCTTTGGCCATACGAGTTCGTATACGCGAACATGAGTACCTACTAAAGCCCTGAATTTCGGTATTGTATGAATTTCACTTCGTTTCATGTACTTAGCTTATTTACTGAACATTACGCCTTCAACTTGTTACTGAGGATCTGCGAGTAAGGATATCGCTAAAAGTTTTATCTCTGTTATATGTCGAGGCTTCGGGACGTTGAGATGTCACGGGACTTGGGAGGCGCGGGGAGGGATTTACGGAGGTGCTGCGGGACCCGGCCCGGGTGTTCTATGAGGTAGACGATAAACCTTGCGTTACTAGGTACTCAGGCCTAGATTAAGAGGAGGGCAACCGGGATTACTGCCCCACAACAGAGGGTCCCCCAAATTTGTTGACACTACTTGGTTTTACAATTTCGTGTTTTTTTATTTATTTGGGTAATAATTTAGGGCCAGGGACCTCCATTCTTTTGTTGAATTGAATCCTTTATTCCTCTAAATCCGGCATTCCATGAATTACTCGCTTTGTGTTATTAATAACGTGCTGAATGGTAGGAAGAACCTACATATAGAGCAAAGACTGTGTAGATCACAAGATGTTGGATAAATCGGAGAGCTTAAGCGGATTTTCGTCTATGTATACAGTAGGTATACAGTTACCTAGGTATTCGTTCATCAGGGTAAAGAAGCTTACCTCATTACCTACCCTAAGGGATTAGGCACATGGGCCGGCGAATATACTTCATGTTCAACTACTGTGCCAATTGGAGCAATTCTGGCTGTTGAACGAAGGGTTGTGGGTTCGACTCCAACCAGGTACCATGTTTATACATGTGTGACGATAATTTGTGTTTGTTCTGTTTCTGTGTGTGCTATGCTATATGATGTCAATGTCATCACTGTCGTTTCTTGTTTCCAAACACAGGCGCATTTTTGCATTGTAGCAGTCTGAATTTCAGAAAGATATATGAATTCCAAAATAGTAAGAATAGAAAAGCGGAATATCTGTAGTATCACAGGATTTACATAGAATCTAACGACAATTCCGACGCTACGACTTTCACTATGCGACGCGAAAAGGAAATAGAAAGCACGACCTTCACTCTATGCTAGTCCTTTATGCCTGATAAAATACGCACGGCTGTAGGCAGGATGGATGGCGCAGCTCGGCATTTTCTCCCGGCATTTGGCTCGTTGGTCGTTAAGTGGGAGGGTAAACAGGGGCATAAACACAGTCAGCAGGACCGCCCTCCCCGCGCACAATGTCGCCAGTAAATCAACAACTTCCTCAGATCGCGTTAATCTGGGGATGTCATACTGGTTCATCTTCAATTTGATGTTTTTGTTAATTTTTTCTTAGTGAGAGTGATGATTGAATCAAAATGCTGCTGTTTCGAAGTTGGAAAATACGTGCAGGAAGTACTATGCTTCTTTGATAACTGATCGTCGTGAGTAAGTTCACATTGCAGTTAACATTTATAGTAGGTAGGTACCTTCTTTTTACATTTTTCTCAAGATTGAAAAAGAGTATGAAGAAGACCCCAGTGTTTTAATGTCCCACTGCAGGGCAAAGCTTCCCATAATTGAAATAAAGTTAAAACCACGTTAGAAAACAATGTTCGAATATTTCAAAACATTCTTTGCTCGGCATGAAAATCAGGACCACAATTTCAACCTACCTAACTAATTCTCTACACAATCGGAGTTCCGACTCGGCATATTATATAATTGTTAAAGGCAATTACAAAGTCAGACAGTCGATTATTTTGAACTGGATGGATACAATATTAACCTTGAACTGCCAATAATTTGGAAGAGCAATAAATGGCTGAGTTATAAATATTGGCGCGCTAATTCGCGGCGGATCGATGGGCAGCGGGCAGCCTGGTCCGGCGGCGGCCACTCCGACCTCTGGTCAACAACTCGGTGAATTATTCATCGGCTCGCTAAATGCTCCTACGAATCTGGTGCAGACAATGCACCGAAATAGGTAACACAGATTTGGTTTCATCTGTCGCCACAATTAGAAATTCGAATCGATTAGATTTATTATAAAATACTAGCGACCCGTCGCGGCTTCGCAATCGTACGGTACCTATTGGTCAATTTAAAACTTTTTACAGACCTTGTGCTGATAATTACAAACGTTATTTCAAATTTTTATTTACTCCTAAAACTATGAGTACCTATACTACATTTACGCGAGTCTTTTTCATTTACATAAAAAAGTTGACAAAGATGCCATAGATAAGATAGAAGATAGAAGCGTGTTAAAAAGTATTTTTATGTTTTTTACCGTAATATCATTGAAATTGACATAGGTATATGATACATCTAGAACTAATAACATACAAGTCACCGTATAACATATTTCTATATTCGGGCAAAGTAATTTTGTACCCTATCCAAATAATAAATCACCTGTCATCGCAAACCTTATAATTGATGAGTCGCATCAACTCTGTCGGCTGACAAATGCGAATATTCGGAGGTCGGAGGTATCAGTGCCTACCTAATAATATCTCACAGTTCACAATGTATTCTTTAAAAGATCGCGTTTCATGAAAATGCTTTCATTTTAATGGTGTTACTTTTTTCTTAAGCGTTTGACCACTGTTTTAATAGCTAGTTCATTTGTGTGTGGACATTCATAAAAAGCTAGAATGTGAATTCATAAATATATGCCTCAGACATTAATATACCATTTTCATTTATCGCTGCAAATTAAAGGTAAAAGTAGCAGAAGAAATTCCAGATAACAATCTTGGATTAAAACTATTTGCACTTGTAACCTTAAAACTATCACAATCAACTTAAGTGATACTTACGACAAACGTGCAGTGTTCTTTCGTGAATAGCGAGCTAGCGTAATCTCCACGTTACCATTAGCAAGTCTTGAATTAATTGATTGTTCCTCAAGGCAGTGACTTCATCCCATCAATGTTTCTTTAATCATTGCCTCGCTAAATGAATTACCTCAAATGCAGCGAACTATAAGGCGTACATTGATAACGATTGCTTATAGATAAACGAGTAAGAATGTCTGTCTGAGCGTCCACTGTGGCCGAGGCCGGGTCGTCGCTGAGGGGCTCGTTATGTCCGCGACAAACAAAAGCGCCTGTTGAGAACACGGCCACTTGTTTTGTTGCATATTTACTTTTAGAAAACAACTCGACCATTAGCCGCGACCTAACACAGTGCCATTTGTATTAACAGAACTTACCACTGTAGGCTTGGCATGCATGTTGTTTTGCATGTTTACCGAAATCAGTTGGATTTAGTTTCCGCGAATACCCTCTGAATTGTAATGCGTGAATAGAAAGCGAATAATCTGAATGCAATAAACGTTTGGGTGGTGGAGCTCCAACTTCGATGCTAACGGAGTGAGGCTCTATTGCAATGTGATCTGCGGACTGGGAATTAGGAATTTATCAGCTGTGCGTGAACATTTGATCTCTGCACAAATTTGATACGGTGATAGTTCGTAATGCATCTGTTGATTGGCAGGACGAAATATTATAAATTCTATACTTTTAATAATATGTTAGCAGAGTCACTAATAAGTATATCTACCATTTTGCTCAGTACAAACAATAAAGCTTTTTGTTTATTTTAAAAAGCTTGTAGTTTTCATTCCTTACTTTGACCAAGTGAAGGGATAGCTTTTGCTTATTGTTCGCCTGTAATCTCAGCGACTTTAATTAATCCAAGTGTATACGACAACATACTCACAACAGTAGGCCTACTAAGTACCAAAAACGAAACGAACAAACGAAAGGTTTCGTTTTAATGATTAATCGAAAGATCGGGAATAAAAACGCGGCATTCGAAGTGTGTTGGTAACGATTATGAGATATAAATGTCATCGGATGTATTGATTTTGATCATTAATCTCTTATAATCAAAATTATTCAACATTTCAGTAAGTACAATTTGTATGCTCAAGTCATTCTTTATAGGAACCGCAATACTTAGGAACTTACATTAACTAGGATATCGTGTATCGCCGTAGAGCGTCTTACGCGCTGCGGCCTGCTCCTCGGAGAGCACTCGCTCTAATTGTTTCGCATAAGCAGAGTCCGCTGGGCTGGACGTCAATTACGGCCTATTAGCGTAATGACGAGCAATTGACAGACGGGACGATATTTCGGGTGTACTCTTTTGATGGTCGGGTGTTCTATTGTTGTTAAGCGTTTACTGTTTCAGTTGCCAGTCGCAATGATCACTGTGCAAAATTGCACCTTTTTACATTTTTTTACTCTTTTTTGTACGTTATGTTTTACTTTTTCTATTTTGACTGATTTTTCATTGACAATATAAGTAGTTTGCTTGTTTTTACCGAAGAAACAGCTTTTTATTTCTGCAAATTAGTGCTATTTAGTCAGCCAGATACGATATACAGGCCTAGTATGCGCCTCGCGTGTCAATTTTATCGTGCTCCTTAGAAATGTCAAAACTAATGCGTCGCCTGCTGATTGGCTGAAAATACGAGTACGGTGTACTATCCCCCAATAGAAATTTTGTGTAATAAGAATGTTAAAATATGGGATGCATATAACAGTTCTCCATTGTCTAATAAAAAATCATTAAACTTCGTATTTCGGTACTCAATAAGAAGAAAATAAGCTACTGTTTTTTATTCACTTTTTTTAAGGGAATTATGGTATGTAACGTTAATTAATTTCACTAGTTCAATAACTAGGAAATGTTGTATAACAAAAGAGTTCGTTTAAAAAAAGATATAAATAGTAAACCACATTGGTTTGTATGGGTATTAATATCAATATATTCACATGTATCTGTAAAATAAGTTCAGAGGTAGCACAGGGGGCATCTTTAAAAAATGAATATACCCAAAAAGACATAGACATATTTAAAGTTAGTTATGCATAAAAGTCGTGTTTCAGTCCTATTGAGATGTATCTCCCACCTAATGCTATAGTCAACATACCCCTCCGCTGTATAACGTGTCATACATCGTCATAGATTTATGAAATAAATGCACAAAAATCCCTCTTCTTTCTGTGATGTAGCGTGTGACGTAAATTGAATATTCAATCAGACGCTAGCGCCCTCAGCGATGCAAAAAGCCACCTGATGATGTTACATCGGCACCAAATACAACCGCCGAGTTATTGTTACGAGACACTTCAACAATAAAACAAACGCCAATGTAATATCCGTGTGTTTGATCTCTGTCCTGAGTTTAAAGTTTCAATTGGTATCAGCGTATCTTTGATCTGAAGATACGAGTAAGTTAATTCAATACAAATGGACTTAGTTTTCTTCACAAACAAGTAAAGTTCTATTTAAAAAAATATGACGTCCTCTATGTCTTAATATGACGTCCTCTATGTCCTCTATGTCTTAACATTTTACTGATGTACCTAATTATATTTAGATGACTATTCTCATTGTTATTAATGATGCTTCTTACATAATATTGTTTAACGACAACTGTGTCAGAGCTTTACATCTCAAGATGTTGTAGTATCTAAGATAGTTTTTTAAATATTTCACTATATTATAGTAGTAGGTAATCATTCATAAATATACCTACTGGATCTAGTTCACGTAATAGCCGTAAATCGGCGACTAGCTTCCGTGTGTAAGTAGTATTTTAAGATGTAGGTCAAAGTTGGTACACCGGGCATGTGCCTCGGAGTAACTTTAGACTGCATCGAAAGCTTTTGCGTTTGTTGACCGAACACCCGACTGAAATGGCCAGACTGAAAAATCTAAAAAATACAGATAAAAAAAAGGTGTCACGCGGTCGACAAACTAGAGATACCAAATATGACAAACCTAAATTGATTGTTTCATAATGGTATAATAATTTATTGCATTGTCTACCAAACCGGAACAAAAAACAGATTTTTTTTTTCACAATCTCAGATGTTCATTTAAAACATTAACTTCCCATTTTCAATTGGTTATTCATTATTCTCTAATGTTTTAGCGTTTGATAAATGGCTGTTACGGATCTTCATTTTGGTAAATAACTTTTTTCTGCGAAACACCAGTATGCTCTGTAAACCAAAAGAAGCAAGCAGAATTTGCGGATTCACATAGTTTTAAAAACGTACCGGTACGCACGCAATGATCCTTAAAAATGACAATTCAAGTGACATCTACCGAGCTTCAGGGTAATAAAAGTTTCCGATAGGTGCCCATAGATGGCGCAGACTATACTATATATACTGTCAATTAAATATGCCTCGCAATCTTATATCGCGAAACCAAGTTAATAAAATAAATTAGGTTTAAAGATATTTATTTCTCATAAGATTACAAATCACTTACATGAGAAAAGGACTTAAACAAACTATACATCAAATCTGTGTAAAATTGGACCATATCACTTACAATGTTTTGGTTCTATGGTAGTTAAATTACTTGTGTTACAGAAATTACTCTTAAGTGACGTAGGGCATAGCGATTTATCGCTCGAACTGGAGCAGCCTGACTGGTGAAATACCTCCACCTTACAGAAGACCGCAGCCAAATAACAATCACTTCTGTGTTGTTGTGTTCCTGCGTGTGAGTAAGGTTTCCAGAGCTCCTGGGGGGTGGTACATTAGTAGCAGGGGTCAAGCCTTCAAGGTAAGGGCGACAAGTCCAGTTACAGATTTATTATGCTGTACTTGCCACCCTTAAGCTAGGACTTCATTACCACTTAACATCAGGTGGCATGAAATCAATCTTGAAGTGCAATAGAAAAAAAATTAGAAACAACAACGGTACAACAACAACACCCAGACCAGAGATGATATGGAAAATTTCGTTTTCCGTATTGACGCGACCAGGAATCGAACCCGGGTTCTCAGATATGGTGACTACGGAGGTCGTCCTAATTACTTAACACTTAATCTTCTTCCGCACTAGGTATACCTAATGGAAAAAATATTTCCATTTCTGTTTTCGAACATTCATGTTCTTTTAGGACTTACGGAAACTTCTCTCGTATGTGTCAGATCGTTGCTGGGCGTATGAAAAACCTTTCAAAGTTCTGCTCCCAAAAGTTTGGCGAAAATGATAAGGAAGACAACCATTGTCGATACTGTTTCCATGTTTAATTTCTGAACTGATTACAATATTTTAAAGAAACAGAAAATATTCATCTTCCTCTCAGTGTGGGATTCGAACTCACGACGACGAATTTCTTTTGTTTTAACCTTTAAGCCTTTGGTAAGCGCCCTCTGCCGTATGAGTGTAGCACTGATTGCATTGTGTGGTTGCCGGCAGATGTACAGCGGCGCCATGCTGGCGACGGCGGCGCGGCTGGCGTGGGACCCGAGCACGTACACGTGGTTCCGCTTCTTGTGCGCGGCGCAGTACCGCGTCTCGTGCGCGTACGTGCTCGCCGCCGGCGTCTGGCTCGCCGCGCTCGTCTACCTCGCCGCCGCCACCACCTGCCTGCATCTGGTCAGTAACATTACCATGGAACCGTGACTGCACAGCTAAGACAACTCCTCACTACTCTACCACCCCACGCTCGATATCCACTATTTCCTCTACCTTTCCTCTTCCTTTTTTTTAAATGTTCGTCCGCTGCCTCTAAAGAAGGCAACGGAGTGTGTGGGACTCCCCTACTACTCAAAAAGAGCAGGACTACCCGAATTAAAGACTCTTTATCAGCAGCAGCAGCAAGAGCAGGTTAGTATATTTAGAATTTGGCTATTGTAAAGCATTTACAAAATGCTCTTGCTGCTCATGGTCCTGATTTTAAAAAGACGACATTGTACACTCTAGAGCGCTATTAATAAAGTTTTTGGTTCATTCAAAAATTCAAGTCAAAGCTTTAGCTTAGCTAATTTAAAAGCTCCGACATGGATGACGATTAGTCGTAGAACATGGAATGCTTGTCAACCGTCTTAAGTTTATCATGTAAGTAAAGTATGGACGTCGCATTCCGCGTAGGAGTGATATAATGTGTCCCAGTGGCTATTGTAGTTAATAGCAATTAATCACCTATTCACAATGGCGAGGATCAATGCGCTGGTCCTCCACTCAATCATATGAGAAAGGTATCAGGACGTGGGTCCTATTCAGTCCCGTGTTACAAAGGAATTCTGTGATCGAGTGTTTTCTAAAACAGACCGATGACAGCGTTCGAATTATATTTACTTACTAAGATTGGTATCACTTATTGGTATTATTTGAACTACATCGCTTAGATTGATAATGAATACGCGATTCCCGTAGATTGCATAAAATATAATGAGTGTTGTCCTAACTAAACTGGCCCTGTGGTGCTTTTAGAAGAAAACAAGAGCAACTCTCTAAGTGTTTCTTGTGAAAGACGCCTGAAGGACCAAATTTATTCTATTACGAGTATTTCCGATAAACTGCTGTTTCTAAAAAGTTTGTTTCTCATTTACTCGTAATGAGTTCTCGGTCCCGCGGGACCGGGTTAAGGGTATATTCGTTCTCTTGGCCTCTCAGCCGCAGCCGACTGAATTAATTTGAGATGTTTTTAGAGGCATCGGTCCCGCGGCCGCTAAAACACCCGACCGTTGCTAAAGGTGCGTATATTGAACACTATTTACAAAACACATGCATTTAAATTGCATACAAAGATGGACAATCGCACGCATGGGGAATACACGTTGTGGAAATAGGACCATTGTTAGTAACATTGTTACGCAAATAGGTACTTTATGCTTTTTTATGAATTCATAAACGAATCATTAATATGGTTATGATTCACATGAGATAGTAGTAAGTAGTAGGCGTATTAAGTTTAAACTTCAAAAAGAGATTGTTGTATTTGCATTGGGTACTAGCGGTCCGTATTATCCCCGTTCTTACCACTTTTTCCCTTTGTTCACAGCGTGATGTTATATAGCCTAAGGCCTTTCTCAATAAATGTACTATCTAATACAGAAACATTTGTTCAAACAGAAGCAGTATTTCCTGAGATTAGCGCGTTTAAACAAACTCGTCAGGTTTATCTTAATATGTACTGTTACGAGCTTCGGGTTCGTGACAATAAAAACAGCCGATAAAAATTACCAAAAGTCACACTTTAATTGAACGCCACTAATTACAACCTTAAAACGCACTAATTAAAACAACAATCGCTCCCAAGTCGCACTTCAAAATCGCTTTCGAAGTAATCACTTGTATCGCAAATTCAATACTGTCCCGGTCGCGGTGAATCCCGGCCTTTTATATTGCCGCGGCCGTTCCCGAACCTTCCAACGCAGAAACATCCGGAACATTCGCGCGCAGTGCGGCCTTGAACGGCCGTACGCTCGGTCAAGGTCATTGTTCTAGTAAATTCTGGCGTACGCGTCTCGACTCTCTGTAGTCCTGCCTTTCCACACTAGATGGCGCTGGTTACTACGAACGTTAATCGTGGCGCGTAACACTGCCCCCTCCTAAGACATGCTCGTCCCGAGCATTTTCGGCTCCATAATAACGCGCCAATCGATCCACATGGACGATCTTAGGAGTACCCCTCGCACCTTTTTGTATCCGGTAGGTTACGTCATTGATCTTAGTCACAATTCGATACGGCCCTTCCCATTTCGCCTGAAGCTTAGGAGATTTCCCCTTGCTGCGGATTGGATTGTGCAACCACATTAGTGAACCTTCGTCAAACTCTTTACTGTTCATTTTGCGGTCATAGCGGGTTTTCATTCTTTCAGACATTTGCTGGCCCGATTGTCTCACGTGCTCACAAATGTCATTCATTTTGTTCCGCAAGTTATTTGCATAATCTGTTATACTGCATGGGGAATCAGGTGGTATTCCGGTGATCAAGTCTGCAGGCAGTCGTAGTTCTCTTCCAAAGTTTGCGAACGTTGGTGTTACCGATGTACTTTCGTGAACAGCGCTACGATATGACAACAAAAATGGTTGTATGTGCTTGTCCCAATCTCGTTGCCGATTTTCCACAACTTTTGCCAAGTACCTCTCTAGTGTCTGATTAAATCTTTCCACCATTCCATCCGACTGTGGGTGGTAAGAAGTTGTTCTTGTTTTATGAGTTCCATAACTCGACAAGTTTCCTGGAATATTTGGGACTCAAAATTCCTTCCTTGATCACTGTGGATTTCTAAGGGAACTCCAAAACGACAGAAGACTTCATAAACTAACTTATCAGTAACTGTCGAGGCTTCTTGATTTGGAATGGCGAAGACTTCCGGCCACTTAGTGAAGTAATCCATCACAACCATGAAATATTTGTTACCACTTTCACTTTCCGGGAACGGCCCCGCAACGTCAAGGGCTATCCTCTCCCATGGTGCGCCCACATTGTACAGCTTCAATGCACCTCTACTACGAGTCTGAGGTCCCTTTACAGCCGCACAACTTGTACATTTGCGACACCAGTCCTCGACATCGTCCCGACAGTAGACCCAGTAAAACCGTTCTCGTATCTTCAGTAGTGTCCGTTTTACTCCCAGATGACCTCCTGAACAACCATTATGGTACAGCTGTAGAACATCCGGTACTTGACCTTTGGGGACAACCATTTGCAGATGACAGCTGTCTCCACGAGCATTTTCCCATCTACGGCACAGAACTCCATCCTGAATCACCAAGCTGTCCCATTGGGCCCAATAGCTCTTTGTGATCGAACTCATCGCTGAGACGTCGCTCCACCTAGGCTTAGGAACTCCGGCCTTCATCCACTCCAGAATCGGCTTGATGTCCGCATCCTCCTGTTGTGCACGTTGTAGGCTTTCCTTCCACTCGTTGCTAAGGTCTGTCTTGAGCATCCTCACAGGAACAACTTCTTTACTTTCTTGCCTGGTACAATGCTTGCAGTCTTCAGGACAAGGTCTTCTTGACAATGCATCTGCGTTACCATGAGATTTTCCGCTGCGATGTTCCACCACAAAATCGTATTCCTGCAGTAATTCAATCCATCTCGCAACTTGTCCTTCCGGATTCTTGAACTGCAAAAGCCATTTCAGTGCAGCATGGTCAGTTCGTATGTGGAATTTCCGCCCCAGAAGATATTTGCTAAAGTGCTGCAACGACTTTACTACAGCAAGCAGTTCTCGTCTCGTAACACAATAGTTCCTTTCAGGTTTCGACAAAGACTTGCTGAAGTAAGCTATCACAATTTCTTGATCGCCATTCCGCTGGGATAATACACCGCCAAGTCCTATGTCACTTGCGTCTGTGTCAACTATGAATTCCTTACTCACATCAGGGTATCCCAAAATAGGTGTTTTGCACAGACGGTCCTTTAGCTCCTGGAATGCGATGTCACAACTTCCATCCCAGCAGAAATGTCGCTTCTCCTCCGTTAGCTTATGCAGGGGTTTTGCTATATCTGCAAAGTTCTTAACAAAACGCCGATAGTAGGAACACAAACCAAGGAATGCTCTGACCTGCGTCTTGTCTTTTGGGATTGGCCAATCCTTTACAGCAGCGATTTTCTCTGGATCCGTGCTGATACCTTCTTCAGACACTACATATCCCAAAAAGCTAACTTGCCGTTTGAATAGTGAACACTTCTTCGGGCTTAACTTGAGGTTGGCACTCTGGATCTTCATGAGCACGCGTTCCAGATTTAGAAGATGTTCTTCAAACGTACGGCCTACGATGATTATGTCATCCAAGTAGACTAGACAGGCATCGCCAATCAGACCGGTAAGTACAAGTTCCATCAACCTTTCAAACGTTGCCGGAGCGTTGCACAATCCAAACGGCATGACTTTGAATTGCCACAGACCCTTTCCTGTCGAGAATGCAGTCTTCTCCTTGTCTTTAGGATCAATTTCAACTTGCCAGTAACCACTTTTTAAATCTAGCGTGCTAAACCACTTTACTCCAGTAAGCATGTCCAGCGTGTCATCAATTCTTGGCAAAGGATAGCTGTCTTTCTTTGTAACGTCGTTCAGACGACGATAGTCAACACAAAACCTCATGCTACCGTCTTTCTTTCTTACCAGCACTACAGGTGAACACCATGGACTAGATGAAGGTTCAATAACACCATCCTTCACCATTCCCTCAATCATGGTTTCCACGTCCTTTTCACGTGCTACGGGCAATCTCCTTGGCCGCTGACGGATAGGCAATTCTTCTCCTGTGCTAATTTTGTGTTGAACTAAGCCAGTCCTTCCGATGTCAGCATCGTTTGACGAGAAAACGTTGGCATACTTGAGCAACATTTGTTTCGCCTTAACCATTTCATTTTGGGACAGAGCGCTGCGGCAGTCTTCTAAAAGTGTGGTCACTCTCGTTTGTGTATCTTTGCTGACGGTCCCGGTCGATTGATGTTGGCATCGACGCAACCAATCCACTTCCTCGCAAGTACCAACTAGTGTGCCTTTTTCTATAACCTGTTCCTGGTCACAAAGGTTCAGCACACGTACCCCTGAGATGTCGGTGGCTCTAACCAAAGTGCGTGCCACTTTCCATGGAAGGTCATTTTCTACCCTTTCCACAAGTACACAACGTTGAGTTTGCCCAGGATTCCGAGGAAGACTAACCGGCACAATCGTTTCCGATCTCGGCGGAAGAACAATCTTTTTAAGGCTGTATACATTCCCTGGTAACGCGCCTTCCACGAAAAGTTCCTCTCGTCCACATTTCAGAACACCTTGCTTGACGTCAATTTCGCAACTATTCTTCCTCATAAAGTCAAGGCCCAGGATGCAATCGTCCATTATATCCGCCACAATGACATTATGCAGGTAGGTTCTGTTGCCTAGCTTCAGCCCCATCTTCTTCTCTCCATGGACGGGTATGCGCTGACCTGTGGCTGTTACCAAATTAATGTGTTCTCGGTTGTATGCAGAGTCCCCAAGGGACCGTCTCATAATTTGGGAACTGACAACCGTGCGAGAGGCTCCAGTGTCTATAGTCAGCTTACACGGCGTTCCGTTTACCTCGCCCTGGATGACTAGGCTGTTCCCGTCTTGGGTTTGTTTGATCGAAACCCTTGGGGCTCTTTGAACCTCAGCCAGCACCCGCCCCGCAGTCCTGGCTATTACTCGTTTCCCTGCTGCTGGTGCTGGGCGGTGCTCTTAGCTGGACTGCCGTCTTCTCCTTCTGCAGTTCGCTTAGGGCAACTGGATCGAAGGTGGCCCCTTTCCCCGCAGCCATAGCACCTAGGGCTGTAACTTTTATTGCGGTCGCGAACTGAAGCCGCTGCAACCTCCCTGACGCGATGGGAACGATGATCCTGCCGCACAGCTTCCACCTCCAGTGCATGGGCCAAGGCGTCCTTAAGCGTCCCATGGTGCCCGAGCCTCACAGCAGCTCTAACTTCAATATCGCGGATGCCGTCGATGAACGCCTGCACCAGGTTCCCATCAATAAGCGCTGGTACGGACTGGTAAGCTTTACGCACCAGCTTCTCCACTTCAAGGGCCCACTGCTGCAAGTTTTCGCTGCTGCGTTGCACGCGGTCCTTAAGCTGTGCGCGAAACACGTGTTCCAAGTGAGCGTCGCCATATCGAGCCTCCAGTGCCTCAAGGAGCTGCTCGTAAGTCACTTCCTTACCGAGAGCTTCCAAAACTGATAAGGCCTGGTCACGAAGGCCTAGGGTGAGGGCAGTCATGGCCTGATTTTTATTCCAGCCATTCGCTTTCATGACTGCCTCAAACTGGATTTTGTAGGCCGACCAGGAAGAAGTTCCGTCGAACGGTGGCACTTTGAATCCACGTAGCGAAGGTGTTGTAGCTACGGGAGCTGCGATTGCTTCTCCAAGTTTAAGACAATCCAGCGTTTTCTTAACGTCTGCCATCACGGTCTTCTTCACATCAGCCACTACGTAGTCAACCCGATTATTGACTTGGTCGATCCGGATTTCAGCTTCCAGCAGGCGGTTGTCATGTTGAGCAACCTTATCCTTCACCTCCTTTATGTCTTTCCCGAAGGTAGCGTGAAGGTCCTTCAGAAGAAGCATCTGCTCTTCTTGGCGGCGAGCCTGTTCCTCCTGGCGGCGAGCCTGTTCCTCCTTGTCCTGCTGCCTCTGGTCTTCCAACCGACGAGCCTGTTCCTCCTGGCGGCGAGCCTGTTCCTCCTTGTCCCGCTGAAGCTGTTCTTCCAATCGACGAGCCTGTTCCTCCTGGCGGCGAGCCTGTTCCTCCTGGCGGCGAGCCTGTTCCTCCTGGCGGCGAGCCTGTTCCTCCTTGTCCCGCTTTAGCTGTTCTTCCAACCGACGAGCCTGTTCCTCCTGTCGGCGAGACTGCTCCTGCAGCATCATCATCAGAGCAGCAAGGTCTGGTGCTGCCGATGCTGCTGGTGTTGCTGTGGACGGGCCGGCCTCCGTGGTTAATAACTGGCTTTCCGATTCCTGCAGCAAAGCTCCACCAAAACGTCTCTGGTCCGTCTCCTGTTGGCGTTGACTCCGGGTACGGATACCTTCCGTGTCGTCTTTAGGTAAAATCGGCATAATTTAAATCCCACTTCTGACACCAATTGTTACGAGCTTCGGGTTCGTGACAATAAAAACAGCCGATAAAAATTACCAAAAGTCACACTTTAATTGAACGCCACTAATTACAACCTTAAAACGCACTAATTAAAACAACAATCGCTCCCAAGTCGCACTTCAAAATCGCTTTCGAAGTAATCACTTGTATCGCAAATTCAATACTGTCCCGGTCGCGGTGAATCCCGGCCTTTTATATTGCCGCGGCCGTTCCCGAACCTTCCAACGCAGAAACATCCGGAACATTCGCGCGCAGTGCGGCCTTGAACGGCCGTACGCTCGGTCAAGGTCATTGTTCTAGTAAATTCTGGCGTACGCGTCTCGACTCTCTGTAGTCCCGCCTTTCCACACTAGATGGCGCTGGTTACTACGAACGTTAATCGTGGCGCGTAACAGTACTATTGATTTTACATGGTAGCAATAAAAAAACTTAGGTAAATCGGTCTAAATGATCCACCCATATGCACTATTTTGGTTGTAATTTTTTTTTGTGCTATATTCTCTGCAATCAGTCGCCAGACTAATCAGATGTGCTGAGTGTCAGCTGATAGTTAAAGAGCAGCTGGCCCCTGCCATACTGTTGGTTATGTTATACTTCGAAAAAACAAAAAATGTGGGATTGGTTGCAATGGTACACGTAGAAAATCCTCAGTTCTAAACGCTCACGTACCAAAATAAGACGCAGATCCACCTACGTACATTTGTGTATTAAATATTTAATGCGATTGTACACGTTCGCTTCTGATGAACTGCTCAGTCATGGATGTTTAAACTGAATCTGTGGCGCAAGACACGATGCATGAATGAACCAAACGTTGCTTTGTTCACAGCAGCAACAAGAGCAATTTTACGGAATGACGTTAAAAGTTCAGTAGACAGATTTGCTGGAAATGTTTGAACTGTTAAATTAAAGAATATGGACTCCTGGCCACTGACCGACCTACCACTTATCTGGCATGACGAGTGGATCTACGAGGATTTAACAGGAAATTTCCGAGCGTTATACAAGCGAGGTGGAAAATGCTTATAATTACTGCTTCTCACCGCAGCGATTCAAGGAATAGTACAACTAACAATGTTATTGTTATTATAGAAATTGCACTCTAAGTATGGTGGTACATAGTTTATTCTGAGGTTTTCCTTTTACAGATAAAACTAATATGTTTTAGTTTTTAAAAACTTCATCGTTGGAATTTATCAGTGAGATAAATGATTGATACATAGTTTATTCTGAGGTTTTCCTTTTACAGATAAAACTAATATGTTTTAGTTTTTAAAAACCTCATCGTTGGAATTTATCAGTGAGATAAATGATTGATAAGTAAGTATCAGTCGACTTGACATACATTGACCTGACCCCGAAGTACCTAAGCAGCTTGAGCATTTAATGTGTTATTAATACTGGTCTCTATAATTTGTGTTTTAAAGACCAGTATTGCAGTAGTGCCACAACACATGTACATGTATTTAACATTTATAAACATCAAAATACAGAAACAACACAAATGTTCATCGTACAAATATTTTACCTGGATGAGAATCGAACTCACTATCCCTGGTTCAACCACTCATGGCACCTACATCTTGGTCGTGTTGGCCGAAACGAGAGGAGACGTTTAGGTTATGAACTTACTCTAGACCATCGGGCCAGGCCAAATGAAGGAATTATGATTTTACAATTATTGCTAATTCATTTTTTTGGTGAGACCCGTCTCATCACATTTGGCGCTGTGTAGTAGGTAAAGATAAAATATACAACCTAGTTTCAGTTAAAATGCCCATCGGAATTCATCCGAAGAATTCTCATCCAAAAGGGAAAACTTTACGGGAATGCCTACACGTTTTGCTACGGATTTTAAAAGTGTTAAAGTCACTTACGTAAATTGCAATGTTTGGTTTCTAATGCTGTGGAAACACAAATTATATTAAGCTTCGCGAATGGTATATGTATTGTGCTCATGGTATGTTATTTGTGTGTTCAGTACGCGGCGGGAGTGGCGTGCCTGGCGGCGAGCGAGGTGGCGTACGGCGCGTGGATGGCGGCCTCGCTGGCGGCCTGGTGGCGGTCGTCGCCGCAGGCCGAGCTGGCGCGGCACGGCATGGACCTGATGCACGACCTCAAGCCCGCGCTGCTCGCCGTCGACCGCTACCGGGACGTCGCGCGCCCGCTCTACGACATGATCGAGGTATGCACTGCTGGAGACGACACTCCGACTGCTACGTCACTGTCTGTGAGCCGAACAGCTCGCGTCTTAAATAAACAACACATTACAGCCGTTAGCTCTTCCGGCCTCACTTGCGAGGGCGTGTGACTAATCTTAGGGTCTATTGCCGGGCTGGTCCATAATAATAAGAACTTTTCTATATTGTGTCTGGTCCGGCTGTTCTGGTGCCGTCATTGTTTCTGATTTGTGTGACACAAGTGCTTTAACTTCTTCCCACAGAATTACAGCAGTGATGTATGTGATGTTGTTGCTTTACCGGTAGGATCTTGTTCGCCGGATCGCTTTCTGCCAATACTCACGTCATGCTACAAGGTCCTAGTAGTAGCCCGAGCCGAGGTCCGGGCCCGTACTCCGAGCGAGTAGCGGTGAGAGCGTTCCTTTCCTCTGAAAGTTCGGAAAAATGAGAACGCCTCGCTGCCATCATCGATTGTCAGTTGGGGACAATAGCACGGCAAACTGCAGGCGTATAGAGCTGGCAGAGAGCGAAGTGGCAACGTTTTACGGCGTCAGAAGCGGTGCCATTACTGACGTGGTCGTAAAAGAAAGAAAATAAGTAAATGTTAGTTTCAGCGTATTTGAAATTTCGCGAATTAAGAGTTTGAAACAAGGGAAGAAAGTTTATATGGAAGTTCGTCATTCTCGACAGTATAGGACGAAGTCGCTAGTAGGTACTCTACTGCATGTAAGGACGATATAGAAAATTAGTTCTAATGAAGTTTTGAAATCAGTCACTATGCCTATATCGAACCAAAAATAATATAGATCTAAAATCAATAAATGAGATTATTGCCGAATAAAATCATAAGGAAAATCTCATTTTTTTAATTTTGATCTCGCCGGAAGCGCCTAAACTTGAAACTTATTGAGTCAACAGCAATAAATAAATGATTCAAACTAATCAGAACAATAGATTCCGCAAAACGATGACTATAACAGCGCTAACACTGAACACTATCAATAGTTGTTATCATTCTGTTTTATAGTCGTGATCTAAGCTGATAACCGCGCCTGACGCGGTGTGACAGTAATCGGATAGGGAACCATTGGTGATAAGCACGGTGGATGCCTGACATTGATTCTTGAAACTATTAGGCCGTATACAAATAGTAACCAATACATTTGTTAGGTGCAGAAGTAAATTAAACACTAGAGGGCTGAAAAATAAAACGGCATAACATTATGCTTGAATCCCCAGTCTCATCAATAACTCGGCAATTTTATTAAAATCTTAAAATATTCTTTAAGTTTGTTTTGGTACATGTACGTCCAATATGGTAAATAATGATATCAGTTAGCTATCTAATATAATTCGATAATTACCTGGTAACTCATAAGTGTCATTTTTTTTAAAATACTAACTTGTAATGAATACATTAACTGAATGACCTATTTTTACTACGTAATTTAAGACCTAGTCTTCTTCTTCGAACAGAATAGGTACCTAAACATAAGTATGTATAAATTCAATTAAACGTTTAATCACGGCAATGGATCTTAATTCATAATTCCTAATTAACAAAAAGTACTCCGATTGTTGGGCTGATAAGGTTAAGAGGATTACTAATGTGTTTGTGTATCAAAAACTAAAAAGCATTTAGTTTTTGATTCAAGATTATGATACTTGTCACTACTGTTATCATAGACACATATCGTAGGTAGGTAGGAGCGCGCGTGGTGTTAGGCATACGTGTATGGGTCTCTATATACCTATATAGAGTAGCTAGTTGCTTCGCCAGCGTTATTTTAGGATAAAAGGTATACTAATGTTAATCTAGTATGTCATCTTTGTGCCTACCAAATTACATCCAAGTCTTTTCAGTAGTTTTTGCGTGAAAGAATTACAAACATACCTACTTACTTACATCCATGCATCCAGACTTCCATACAATCTTCAAAACTTTCGCATGTATAATAAACTAGCTGTGCCCGCGACTTCGTTCGCGTGGACTACATCCTTTCATGGTCGGTTTTACCCCTTTCTCCCCTAATATTCGAAACAAAAAGTAGTCTATATTTTAATCTAAGTTATTTGTGCCAAATTTCATATCTCTGACTTCAAAAATAAACATTTTTCCATTTAAACTTTCAAAGGTGGTATTACCCCCATCCCCCCCTTATTTTCTAATAAAAAGTAGCCTATGTCCGTTCTTGAGATTCAACGTATACTTTACCGAATTTCATCAAAATCCGTTCAGCCGTTTAGGCGTGAAAGAGTAACAGACGGACAGACAGACAGACAGACAGACAGATAGACAGATAGACAGACAGACAGACAGACAGACAGACAGACAGAGTTACTTTCTCATTTATAATATTAGTATGGATACGACCTACATGTGATCGGACTTAAAAGGATTATAATTAAAACATATGGCTGTTTCCCACTAATTCTATGACATTATTGCCGGATAACAAGTATACTTTGTTATACATGTTTGTTGTCTAGTGTCTCATCTTTTTTTTTAACAAATTTACTCCAACGCCATTCAGTGGTTTTTGCATGAAATACTTACAAACATATATGTTTCCTGTCAGATATTAATATTAGTGTTTCCTTGACCCCAGGAGGTGGAGCGAGAGGCGCCGAACAACGCGTTCGTGATCATCGTGTTCGGCTTGTTCGGAGCCGTGCTGCAGGCGAGTACACCCGCAACACTCGGAGACCAGCTGGCTGTGCGTGCGAGGGCACCACATCTGCCATGCCACTTACAGTCGCCAATGCGAGGCAGGGATGGTCCTGTTAGTTTGGCCATCCCTGCTCCCACACCGACCATCTCGGGGGAAGAGACAGGACTGCGTATTGGCGGCCATTCCGCCGGGGGTGTTATGGTGGCTCTGGCTGAGCCGAGTTTCCCACAGCACCATCATTAAAAGGCGATGCAGTCCAACCGGGGGGCTTAGTGGCCAGTCCCTGCCTTTCCCGAGGCAGAGGAGTTTCATCGCCGTCATCGTCCCTCAGATCGCAGTACGGTTCGTCGAAGAATTTCTCCTCAAAAAAAAGAATTGAAACACTTACTAAGATTCTAGTGAAGGAACACATCATTAGCTAAATGTGTTTAGAAATGAGAAGGAGTTGCGTCCACTGCCGCTGTACACAAAGTAGTTGCATATTGAAGTGCAACTAAAAATACCACGTAAATAGTATGGTTTACACATACTGGTTGTTTAATATGTCCTGAGCCACTATAATGCCCTTGCCGTTCAAATACTTAATATGACATGTATATCCAACAATAAGATCTATACTATACATACTTTGCTTGCTTAGTAAATGAAAAATATTTACTAAATAAATAAACATGTATGCACTGTCAACAGCAGATCAAACTCAACACCTGCTGATCGATATTTGTCCTTATTCCCACGCCCATAGGAAATGCTATGCAAAGTCTATATTGTATATCATGATATTGTATATAAAGTGACGCGCTTTTGACTGTATCAACTTAATTAATACAAAATAGGTTTAATGCACATCCATTGTATTTTCAATGATTTAACAGTGAGTATTATTAATTCCGCAGGTGGTGGCTTTCGTAATGGCGTGCCGGCTCGCGCGGCGGGCGCGGCAGCGGGGCGCGCCTGTGCCGGAGAAGGCGTGCGCGCCCGCCGACGAGGAGAGCGACGCGGCGCACGACGCGCACGACGTGCACGACCCGCACGACCCGCCGCCCGGCTGGCGCAAGCGCGCCAACCTCGGCATGTACACCATACTTGACAAGATTTTCTAGCAGGTACGGATTTTGGTAGGCCTTTACGCCTTAATTAAATTATGAGGACCATACATTTAACTTCACTAGAATCGTCCAAAATGGTATAGTAACTAAAAAAACTAACTGATGAATAACTAACGCAGTGGATGTCCTTACCATAATTAAGCGGACACATATTACAAGTAGTCATGGAAGTCATGGGATTGATGTCGCAGTAAACACTTCACTGTGTAAAGTTTTCAAGTTTCCTTAGGAAAAAGCTCGCCAAAATAATGTAAGTATTTCATAGAAACGAATACTGTAAGCCTTTTTCTGTTCAGAATACTTTCCCTTGTGAGGGATGCGGAGATCAGATGTGCAAGTAACGTTGGGTCTCACTTATTGGCTCAGTTAGATGATAATACGTAACGTGTGTATAAAACCAGCCTAGGACTAGAAAGAAAATCAAAGCCCAGAAAAGACAATTTGCTCGTTTCAAACAAAACAACCTTTAAGTGGACATGAAAATATATGTGCTGAAGTGATTTTGCCTTCATTTTGCAGGACGCACAGGCCGCGGCGGAGGCGCGGTCGCCATCGCCCCGGTCTCGCGCGGTGCGTCGCCCGCCGCGCAGCAGGCGCAGCATGCGGGGCCGTCGCCGGGGCGCCCCCCACCCGCTCGCGGCGCCCCCGCACCCGCCCCCGCCGATGCCCCCGCACGCGGTGCTCGCGCGCGACGCTCACTGGGACGCCGTGCAGGCGCAGCTGCGCGCCCGCGCCGCCCGCGCCCCGCGCCCCCCCACGCCCTCCGCGCCGCCCGCGCCCGCCGCCGCGCTCCTCATACTGCACGCCGACCTCTAGCCCCAGCCTTACTGAATGATACTTGCCAGTGGTGCCACCATGATAGTTAGAAAACGAATCATTCAATCGAAAAATTGGAATTGTATGTCATCGATATACGATACCTACAAATAGTCCAGAATATAGTCTCATTGTACCAAGGCTGGTCAACCCTAGGGTCCGCGTGAAGTGAATTACAATTTATTATTTTTAAAAGTCGATTCTATACCATGAAACAAAAAGAATGCACTTCGCGCCGAAAATAGACTTTCGCTGTGATTTTATATGAACTTTAGCTTGTAAAAAAATTGGGCAGCCTTGGTTTAGACAGTCATCAACGAAATACAATCTATAATATAATCGGCAGAAGTAAATATACTCGAGTATTGAAAATGAGAACATATAAAGTAGCAAAAGTTATGTCTGTGCCATCAGATGGGGGGGTCGTTCAAATGCCATCATTTTAATTAAGAATTAACGAAAAATCGGGTCGAGTTTTAACATAGAGGTCACTAATATAAGTGAGAAAGGTACGAACTAAAATGTTGAATTGCTTAGAGAAATTATTAGAGATTATATACCAGTTCTTGCCGTGACTCAGTTAATACAAAGTGTTATAAATGTCTTGAAAAAAGAAACGAATTTAAACCTCCTTTAGACTCATCACTGCCAATAAAGTGAAATGTAATTTTACGTACTGTACACATAGTGTGGCCACATTAATCGCTTCCTCGACTTTGTCGCAACGACTTCACGACATTCCTGTTAATATCTGTTAAGTACATATATGTACTTTAGCGGTATGTACTCATATTGTATAACAAATTAAGATATAAGTAGGGTTCTATTTCTATATAAAGATGTATATTAAAGGTTTACTACGAAATCTTCCAGTTATCTATAGATGGTTAGTGAGAGAGGTAAACTAAATTGCCCATTTAAATCAGTCTAAGTAATGTACATCTATTTTTTGCACCATGCACTGAATTGTAAAAATCTTGAATCTATTTTTGTACTTTACGTTTCATCATTTGATTGTGGAACTCTGTTGTTACTTGGTAGGAATGTCTCCGCCTGGACATTACGTATATTGTCACGTTTGTAACGAAGACAGACTGCCATATTAGAAGTAATTAGGTAATGTAGCGTTTATTGTAGCCGATACTAGAGGTTCCGTAGACTAGGCTCCCGCGCCGCTCATATCACGCCAGGGAGCTATACTGTTCTATTTACTAACTACAAATAATGTTGATTATTCCTATATTAGAGTGTTATCGAAATATATTGACGTTGTAAATGTACAGATAGCGTGAACAGCAGTTCCAACCTGTAAAAATAAGTTGACGCGTCGATAATCACGATCAACAAAGTGCCAGTGTTGCCAGGGCATGGGATGGACACTGCTCCAGTCACTATTGTGTGTACCTGGCAACACAGTGGGACTAGTATTGCCCGCGGCGTCGCTCGAGAGAGATGTTGGTGCTAAACTCCGGCGAGCGCAGTGCTGCGTGCGACTGATGTTATGTTACATTTGCTGTGATTTGCTTTAAACACACGCGCACGTAACAAGGTATTGGCGGTTGCACCAGATTTACACATTCTTTAGGTATTTTTTTTACCTAGAATTGCACTGGAAACAAAATGGCTTCGATAATTATTTGTTGGCACTCTTGGTGTAGCGTAGGAGCCCCGGGGAGCCATGGCACATGAAAGAGAGCGCCAGTACTGTCCCCAAGCATTGATTAGTTGGGGTCATAGATAATGAAAGGGCATTGCCCTCAAACATTGTCAAAGATTTGAAATTGACTTTATACCGTAGCTAATAAAACCTCCTCTTATATTAGCCTGCTCTTTCAGTTTTTTTTATTTTGACATACAAATAAAAAACATACTTTAACCAATTGAGAGGAGGCAGAGGTTTGTGTTCCGTTTGAGCGGCGTAAATCCACGCTTCGCCAGAACGTCTACTTGTGTGCTCACATTAATATCGAATGGTATCTGTACCTGCTTAATAGGCCATACTTTGTAAATCTTTAATTTGATGTAACCGCCATATCAGTTGGCCACCGACAGTTCTGCTGTGATAAAACTAAATTCAAGTGTGAAGACACACTGGCCACTTCCAGTTACGGTTGTTTCATGCGTCTGGTGCCAAATAGTTGTAAGATGTCTGCGCAGCGCCCTCTGGGATGTGAGCCGGGAACATGGTCGCGTCCAGTGATTACTGTTACGTAAAATCCATCATTTCTTATAAATTATTTCAAATTTATTATCTTGTATTCAATAATACAAGTACAAGTCACGACGCGATCTGTTGCCTCTTAAAAAACCTCACTTTGTGTGCACTCTGAGTCAGCGATCGAATAGTTATCTCTGTGGTATATTAAAATAAACCAAAGATCGTTTTCGTCAACCAGTGACAATGATTTTGCCGAAATAAACACAAGTCCTGTCTGAAGTGGTTGTTGAGTCAGGGTGCGCAGCCAGCGCCTAGACAATAAGGACATACGCACAGCGCTCGCGCAGCGTACATTATGTTATATCCTAGACAATATATTATATTTTAATTGTAAGAAAAAAAAGCAATAAAATTTTATTTTTATACTCTCTTTATTTTATTGTATGCCTGACGAAGCCCAATGTTAAGTGCAAATGTGCTTGTTACTATGGAACTTGATTGTCGTAATCGATAGCTACCACATTCATAAAGGTAGAATTGATAATGCTGTGTCTATGCTAGACGAGCCCAGCACGAGCCGGCCGAAGAGCTCGTCGTACTTACATCTGCGCATGCGCCGCGACCAGAGCGGCTTGGCTTGCACTCAGCTTGGAATCGCCTTGTGGTCTTTAAACTAATTCAATAAATCCTCGGTTTCATCACTATTTTTCATAGTTTATCAAATAAACGCAACGAACCGATCAATCTGCCATTCTAGCAGTTCTTCTTAGTATTTTATATAGTAACAAGTGGTAATAAATAACAATCAATCAATGGCGTCTCCAGCCAGCTGGCTCTTTATTTGTTATATCTGACAGCGAGTGCATGACCGATGATGTTTTCCTGTACCTTACCTGTTTTGAGCTCATTATTAGTGACAGTGATTCTCAATATACCTACTCTTATTGATAGATTTATTTAGTTCTATGGTAAAAATACATGCATGACTTTAAGATTTTGTGGTAGCTTGTTAACTTTTACCGGAAACGCAACCCCTCTTCATTGTTCCAGGTGTTTTGATCGCTTAGTCAGGTCATCGACACAACAGCTTTTGTGGGAGCAAAGGGCTTATCTTTAGCATATCAGACCACTCATGAGTAGTGTCAGCAAGTGAAAAAATAATCCACATGACTCATTCCATAAAATTCACTGCAGCTTTCGATGGCGCATGAGTCTGGGTTGGTCGACTTACGGAATGTTTTGATTTCACAGGACACGATAAGAATAGGAGTTGCATTCTTCTAATTTAGGAGATTTCTAAGAAATTTCTTCTCGAGGAACCAATTTCACAGAGACCGCTCTGGTGACCAGATGCCAGAAGGTAAGGGTTTTTTAGGCATTGGAAAATTCTTCTTAGTTAACTAGTAGCTACCTAATGTGGTACCGCCTCCTAATAAGCTAGTTGATAGTGGCGCTATCAAAACCGAACGCTGCCGTACAGTTATCAGCTCTATTTGCTCACCCCAATTAGTTTACATTTTAAAGCGACGTTGCACCTGATGACGAGTGATTAGCGCGATAGGCCTCGATAGCGGCGATGCTGATTAGATACGTTCACTAGCGGTTAGTACACCCGCGCGCGTCGTCGCGACTTGCACGCGCTACATTTACTCTTCAAACACCAGGAATCACGAAAAAAACAACTAAAACTCTAAAGTTTTCGAACTTCTCTAAAGAAGTTACGAGCATAGCTGATATTGATCTTAGGCCTTCGACACATAAAGACGTTGCTTGACTTTGAAAGATCAAGTGTTTGTGGAAGTCACTTTCTTTTAACTTATTGACAGCAGGGATGTTCTAAATTATGATACATGACAAAGTGAGGACAGCAGATGCGTATTCATTGTCATTGAAAAAAAAGCGAGAAACCAGGTAACTGAATGCAATGTGAATATAGAAATACCCTTAATCTCAGCTAAGCGAGTTTGTGCGCGGCAGAAAGATCTGACTCTCTTTTTAGTTCTTGTGCGTGTGATGTGTCGGTGAAAGGGGTTGAAGATGCTGTGCTGTGGTGGGCGCGGGCGGCGCCGGAGGTGCGCGCGCCTCGCCGCCGTCCTCTTGACACATATCAACCTGTTGCTGATGGTAAGCCGCCCTCGGAGCCCGCATCTCGATAAGTCAAAAAGCTGGAAACAGCGCGCTACTATAGCACTTTCTTGCTCTGAGTCCAACTACCAGCCAAATTCGATTACGAGAAGATGTTGCTTTGTGTCTTGTTTTAAAAGGACACGTAGTTGACTTACATTTTCCCAAAAAATTGAGCCGGACTTTCGACATTTTATCCAAGGGGAATTACCAAATGTGCAGTGGCTAAAGCAGGCCACCGCACATTTGGTCGTGGAAGTTCTCGGGTTCCAGTTTCGGTAAGGTCAATTATGAAAATTAATTTTGCTAAATTGCGTCCTCTGTTATCGTTTGATACGCATAGTATAAGGAAAAAATAGTTTCCGACCAGCTGCAATTAGAAAAACATACACGCAATTGAGATTTAGACATCCAGTACCTACAGTTATAGTGTACCTACCAGAACACATCTGGTGTAGCTAGTACCTTATCTGTTTTAAAATAATTTTCGTCTCACAAATCAAATATCTTGAGCAATGAAGCTTGTTTCCATGTTGATATTTAGCGTACAAGATACTTAAGTGAATAATAAGATTCAAAAGGAATTATCAACAGTATGAAATGTGTTAGGGTATAAACGATCGCTTTTGTTCAATGTAAAATACCCACGCCACAATGTTCATGTCAAGATACTGACGACTCGATATCTGAAATTAAGAACAGATCTAAAGTCGCCGACAAAACGACGCGGCATATATTTAGATTTAGTCTTGAAAATTAACTCAGATAAGGATTTTTGATCACATCTTATCACGAGCATTTATTTTGTTAACGAATGTCATCAAATATGCAGTTATGCATAAAACTCTTAATTTGTTCTACTTAATGTTAGCAAGCAAGAAAGGAAGATTTCATTTAAGTCTTCAAAAAATTTAATTATCTATGAATATCAGCAACCAGCAATGAAAAGTAGTTGTCGATACGATAGCGAGGATTAGACTCGAGTACTTTACAGCCTGCCCCAAAAGTCTCGGGTGATAATCAAATAATCATATCTTCTTGCAATCGCAAGGTCAATTTGTGGCCCTATTTTTTCGATGACATGACATTTTCAGGATATTCCTTGAAGTGATTTTTTTAGTTTTAATAGCGATCAGCACGCTACCAGTAGTTTAGATTTGGTTCATGAAATACGCCTGCAAATGGTTGCGCATCAAGGAAAACCTCACTTCCTTACTATCTAAAAATATTTAAGATTGTGATTGATAATATTTTCGAATAGATATTACTAACTTTCTAGAAATCATACTGTAAAACAGTGAATTCATTCCTCAATGTACTACCTTGATTCAGTGGCTACCCGCCCGATACTTGATATTGCTCGGATGAGCCGATTGATCCGAAAAGTCCAGGGTGCGGTTTAGTCTAACTAGGAAACGATTTTCTTAATCGGCTTGCATGTGAACACGCTGGGTTATCATCTCCTTGTCTGCGGTAGTTTGAAATCCGGGATCCCGTGGCGTCTCCTTCACGCGCACAGGATGCACGGTGGAGTTTAAGTGGGTAGGATTCCCACACAGCCACCCCGGTCCCTGAGCTAGGGAGAAAGCACACAGCAATTCTCCACTTTAAAAATGGGTTATTGTCTTGTCTCTTCAGTTAGTTTCAGCCTTCTGCTACCCTTAATAAAAAGGAGAACCCAGAATCATAAAAGGCAAGATTGGGCCGCGCATTTTTTTTGTTGAAAACATTTGGGAGGGGTAATTTTTTGACAATGACCATATGATTAAATCATTCGTAGCACAGTTGCTTAGCGGTGGGGTACTGGCGACGCTACAAGGGAAAACCCAGAAGCGCAGTTGATATATATTTTTTTGGGAGATGTAATTTTTTGATAATGCTGATGTGATAACAAATTTGGCGGGCAGTTGTTCAGCGGCGCGGCACTGGCGACGGCGGCGCGCCTCAAGTGGGACCCGAGCGCGTACATCCCGCTGCGCGAGGCGCTGCCGCTCGAGTACCGCGCGGCGTGCGCGCTGCTGCTGCTCTTCGCGCTGGTGCTCATGCTGCTGGCGCACACTGCGCTCGCGGCGCTGGCCTCCAGCAGCGCCAGCAGTTGGCGCCGCCCGGCACTCTTCACGGTTCGTAGTCCTTTTCTTAACTGACATCGATCATAGCTGAAAAACCATCGACACTGAACTTTCTAACTGAACTAGACGGCTCTTGATTTGCGTGCTGACATATATTTGGCACGGCGCTACTGCGCTAATATTACAGAAACTTAAATTGCTGATGTAAAGACCATCCAATACTAATTCAATGTAGATATCCAAGCATGTGTCACATATATTGGCCTAAGTGCCATCAGTACCGTAAGCATTTCGACGCTATTATTTAATTTTGCGCCTCGTTTTCAGTATGCAATATTTATGTCCACTCTCACCGTGGTGGAGGTGGCAGTGATAGCGTGGGTGGTGTGTCGCGTGGTGGCCTTCCTCGAGTCGCAGGCGGCGGAGAAGATCCTTGAGCTGATGGAGCTGCGCGACCACCTGCGCGCCGCGCTGCAGATTCTGGCGCGTTGGTACCCGCTGCCGGAGAAGTTCAACGAACTTGTCGACGTAAGCCAGCGATGATTACCTACTTAATATGGATGTCTAAAAAAGACAACAAAAAAGCTTAAGCCCGCTGCACACTCGCGCCGAAAAAGCCGTAAAATTGGTACACGGTTTTGCACCTTTTGTTTTTTTTCGTGGCAAAGTGTTTGAGATTGATTGCCCCCGCAATAACGTTGTTTTGACAGTAGCATGCGACACGTGGTGTCGAGCGGACACGTTGAAGAAAATGAATGTCCTGGGTAATGAACTGCTAGCACCGCATAAATGTTTTTAAATATAACCCTAGCGATTTGGCGGTCAAAAATAGTTTAGAAATGATGATATTTTTCTGTTGCATAAAAGATAAAACATAGATTACCGTAGCAATTTGTTTACATTGCAGGAAGCGATGGCGGACGGTCCCCGCAACGGTTACGCGGCGGAGGGCGCGGCCATCTCGCTGTTGATCTTGCAGCCGACGGCGGTGGCGCTGGCAGTGGTAGCGGCGGCCCCCCGCCGCGCAGCCCCCCACCGCTCCAGCCTCAGCACGCTCGCCACCACCGCCAGCGCCGGCACCTACTCGCGCGCCCAGCCCCCTCGCTACAATTACTACAGGTGACTTTAGTTTCTCGCATCGGAATAACTAAGCAAGTTTTCACGATTTTCAGGATCGTCCAGAAGTATTCTAAACTAATGAACAAATTCCTATCAGAACTGTAGGTACTGAAAGAAAATGACATTTACGTATGGTGATGGAAATGAGGCTTCAATATTATAATATGTACATTTGGATATATTAGTACATCAGAACTTATTGAATTATGTTTTACAAAGGGAACCCGCATATCGAATCATCACAGATAGTGATATTCATGGATACATGAGAGCATCTTCGATCTAAGCCTTGGACGTAGGAGCTTCAATTCATTAAGGAAAAAGCGAGATATTGGGTCTAGTTAAATGCATCCTTTCTGTTTAGTATAAGTGTATATTTCCATGTCGAAATGATGTATTGACCTCTACCAAGGTTAAAGTTATATCATTCAGACGCTTGTTGTAACTGAATTATCAACTTCAGTTCTTGGAGACAATTGTTGGCCACGTCCTTGGACTACCATTAATCTCATGATTGATAGTTGAAAGCAGAGTTGATGTTTTGAGAAACAAACTTGTCGTAAAAACATCATAAACTGCTGGTTTAAACCGTTTATCACTAAAATGTGTTCTATTCCATTCTTAGGGCAGAAACATCAGAGGAAACTATTTAACGTAAAGCTGCGGCACGAAGAGAGCTGCCCAGGTAGGACGGACCTCTTACAACGCTTGGCTTGGGATTGCGATGTAATCATAATTATGATTAAGCGAAATAAAATCATGCTAAAAGTTAGCGCTTAATGTCTATGCATGATTGCGTTGGGACGCTGAGCTAGATAAATATATTAAATTCTTGAATTTGTTAAGTTCGGCTTAACTACTCATTAAAAGGGACCTGCCAGATAAAAAATCGTTTTTATTTACTTCATGCTCCCCAGCACCTTGACTTTGTTGGTACCTAGTTCCAGTAAAAATACACAAAAATTATTTTAATAATTACAAAATTTATTGCGCATCATTTTAGGACGAACCGCTAAGCTTATTTAGTAAAATCGTTTGTTATTTAGTTAAGTTGTGGCGTTTGTAAATATCAGGACAAGGTTTGTATAACAGAAACCTTGGGATTGGGTGCGTTGTTGCTTGATGGGAAACTAGTAGAATACTTGTAGACATGAAACTAATGATGAAAATCTTTTTACGTCTTTATTTTAAGTGTACACTTAAGAAGATTATGATATTCATATTATATTTAAGCAGAAGAGCTTGCGCTGCTTGAAGCATTCTTGTATTCGTGATTTAATTTTAACTATAGGTAATATTGTACGTTACATACGGTCATACTAGAGTTTATAAGGCATTGGTTTCTTGATGTCGTAGTTCCAAATCTAAGAATAAAACAACCACTTCTTCATGGACGTCTCGAAATTTACAGTACAAGCTGTGTAACAGTCGAAAAACTACGTAAAGGATATAATGAATTAATCAATAAATCATCAGTCATAGTCCGTTCACTGCTCCTTTAATTCGTGTGACATTTTTCTCTATTCTGAGCTTCCCTCGACGAGCCCCTGCCAGCAGTTCTTCATCAGGCCAAGGCAAACACTACGTTTACCCAAACGCGATCTGTATCCCAAGACTCGTCTGCACCATCGTTTATTGGTCCTACGACAGACATGATCAGCATACGCTCACTTCAGAGTACATATCCTTTGAGCCACGAAAATAACAGATGGTCGCTTAGTACCCTGTTATTAACATTGCTCAACTAAAATAACAGATGGTCGCTTAGTACCCTGTTATTAACATTGCTCAACTAAAATAACAGATGGCCGCTTAGTACCCTGTTATTAAGATTGCTCAACTAAAATAACAGATGGTCGCTTAGTACCCTGTTATTAACATTGCTCAACTAAAATAACAGATGGCCGCTTAGTACCCTGTTATTAACATTGCTCAACTAAAATCTTTGGCTACACTTGATTTTTTTATGAAAAATATAAATGTGTGTTGCAGTGAGGCGGACAAAGGGAGCGCGCTGGAGAAGGCGCCGCTGCGCACGGCGTACAGGAACGGCCGCCTCGTCATCTTGTGACTAGGGCTCGCGCCCTTCCACGACCCGAACAAGGTCTACTTGCAGGTCAAGAACCTCGTGCTGGGTCGGTGCTAGACCAAACAAGATACTACAGGGTGTAAGCCAGTGTTGTATGTGTGTTGAACTCAGCGACAAGCGATACGCCTCCGAAGACGATATGCGAACAAATTGCTCATTGCGCGTACAAGTCTGAGGCTAAACTCCATCTCTCGTTGCGTCGCGATGCTTCGCGGTCGTTGGACACCCCTTGAGTGGGCATTACGTGAAGGACTAATAAAAATTTTAGTGCTCAACATGTCGTCAAAATTAACAACGCATGCGAAACGATATCGCTATTATTCATCGTAACTGATAAGAGTTATCAAATTTAAAACAGAAACAGACTGCTATGATTAAGCGAATTGAACAATGAAATAAAGGTTGTTTTGTTTTGGTGTTGACGTGGTTTAGATTCTAGAATAGAAAATAGTATTTCCAATTTATTTGCAAACGCTGCATAGCGCGTTTAGCATAACCTTTTTTATAACATATATACCTACAATTGAAATGTTTGGTGAAACTTCCTTAAGAACGGAAAAAATTAAGTTAAGCGATCCTCTAATTTAACTGCTGACTAATTATATTGTAAAAAGAGATCGCACGTACGATATTATTGTGTAGGTACTGCTTTAAAACGACTTCTTTAAGAATAAGATAGCAAATACTCAAATCGTTTTTTTTTATTAAAACTTTACCTACCTACGACATTATAGCTTGTACACTTGTTATTGTTAAATACTGTATATAAAAATTTCAGAGATGTAAATAAATTTTATACATAGGTACCTTAGCAACATGGATTTTTTTAAAAAGCGAATAAACATTGAACAAAAATATTGTGATTTATTGACTAGCCAGTAGAACCCTGTTGTAAGAAGACATATAATCGAATCATTTTTAAACACTTCAATAGTAAATTCACCACTGGATAAACTGGATTTGATACTGCAGTTTTCTGGCACCCATAACTTGTGGTGACGATTCTTTTAATCAAAGCTATTTTCTAAATCTCTTTGATGAAGGACACCTTATGTCAGGAAAATTGGAAATAGGGAGACACAAAAATCGAATGAATAGTTCAACATTTATTTATACATTTGAATTTGAAAGTGTAGAGCCACCGAGGTGAGGGAGGTCTGCGGGGGGACGTCCAGAGGGTCGGGAGGGGAGGGGGTGGGTGGCTCGATCTACTCGTACTCGATACAGACTGTGCAAAAATATATAACTGGTGCCGCGGCCGCGCCCGGCCCGCCTCCAACGGAAATATTAATACTTATCTATACAACAAACATATGTATACGTATAGCTATAATAGTTATAGAATATCTAATATATTATCCAACAAAATATAGAGGTACAGAGCGGTCACCGCACTTTTTGATATAATCTACACTGAGGACGGTGAAGTCGCGTGCATGTCGACGTGAGCGAGTAATACTGACCGGTGCCGGGTCCACAGCATCCTGAGCTGGTAGTGTACCAGAAACACGATGCAAAATAAGCAACTTCATACGACAATTATGTCCTAGAAGCATTCGTTGTTTTGTGTCTCGTTGTTACATTGCTTGTTATTTTCCAAGTTTGGCGCCCAACGTGGGGGAGTGCAGGTTACATAGTTTTAATGAAGACGCACGCGATTTCATCTTCCTTCGAGATGCTAAATCTCAATCACTCGTTTTAGAGGAATGTGATGCAAAAGATTATATATTCTAGAGTAGGCCAGCTGCAGCCTGTGCCTATCTATAAAGACTAGTTTGTTTCCACTTGCGGTCGTGGCGTTGGTGAGTGGTCGAGCTTTAGCATTAGTTAGGTACATATAACACGTACATTTAGTAGCAATGATTATAATTACTTTAACTTTAATTGACGTCGCGCCATGGACTGCTAAATTAGAGGCCTTGCGAATACTGATATGACAGATAAACGTTGAAAAAATTGGTTTTACCAGTTCGGAACTGTTTGCGTTTTATTCCTGCTTAGGAATGCAATAGGATTTCATGTGGTTTGTGTGATTGACTAGAATCAGTTTGTAACCTTTGTGCTACAGGTAATTATTTCAGTTGATGTTTATCTTGTATTTCGTACAGTTGAGGTCCATGCCGCGACATACGCGTGAGCGCGCTCACTTCTATACATTTAACTTTCATTTATACATTCTACGTGATCACACCATGATATGACATCTCAATTTCATAAATTCACATACAATTTGTTTGGTTTCACTCTCACTTAGTAACATTTAGTAGCAACAGTGAACTCCGATAGTCAAATAGAGCCTAGATAGACGTCGCTTAAGACGAGAAGCACCCGCAAATAAAATATTTAGATATAATAATAATATTTATAGTATTTACAACGATAACGTCAGCTGAGAACTCTGGACAGTTTTGAGCTAAGAGTGAAACTAGCTTCATCAGCCGTCCCGCTCGCGCCCGGACCGAGTGACAGGGAGAGGCCACCATGGCCGATGCGACACACTAAGCGTTAGTCTGTGTCCCGAGAATTCCCGTTTGAGTAGTCTGACGTAACAATAATTTCATGGAAATCGTATTAGAGTAAAAATATTTCAGTTTCAATTTGGAGCCGTCACTCGGAGTAGACGGTACATTTTATATCATTCAGCTAGTAACAATAAACGACCGCGGCCTGCTTGAGCAGCGAAACTACGTATACACTCATACTCTATACAAACACAATTAATTTTGTAGGTACGTCAAAATGTACTGAGACCTACATACTCTAGGGGTTAAAGTAACTTTCCATCAAGCACATAATTACGAATAATAGCAACATATCAGATTTATTACATTTGCGACTTCAATCATACAAACTATTTTGTTGTTTTCCTTTGCATTATTCTTTGCGATATTCCACTGCTCCTACAGGACGTAGCTCAAAGTGACCTTCGATCAGATACATTAATCAGACAAAATATAAACGAGTCTTTTCATTCCTATTTAGACATGTTATAGTTCACACGATGCAATTAAATGTAGTATATAATACCATTTGTTTTAGTTTTTTATTTTTATTTACTTCGTTTGAACTAAAACCAAAATGTTATTTTCATAGTGTTTTTGTCACTAACCAATTTCGTCAGGGAATGATGCATATTTTAATGCTTTTATCGTGGTACAACTCCAGCAGCAATTCATTTTTATATGACTGAAACATGTTGATCAATTAATCTATCAGAACTTTTAAGCTAGGTTAGAGTAGAATTTCCACAGACGATGTTACAAGCTTTTAAAAGGACACAGTTTTCAAGCGCTAGCCTATTAGACAAAATTGTATCCTAATTGATGCATCTGATCGAAGAAGGGAACAGCTGAGCCTGGGGCTTATCTGTAGGCTTGCTGCTGCTGTTCGGCCGTGAAGGGGTTGGAGGGGCGCGCAGGCGGCGGCGCCTGCCCCGGCACGCCCAGACTCTCCGCGCCGCTGTAGCTCTGCAAAATCACGCATATTTTGGGTTCAGTGGTTTTAACATATATATCGTCTTTTTGATATGCTCTGTAGACGTTAATATATTTGTGCGCCCCACGGTGGGCGCCACAAGAGTCATCGTTCATTGGACGCGGCGTGATATGCAATTCGTTCGTTCTTATTTGGATAATTGTTAGATTGTGTGATGTGATTAATAGACTGCATTTTTACTTTCTTTACATTAAGGTACCCCATGCCTCAAAGAAATGGTTCAATACTCATCAAACCTCTAAATCCTCTTCTTCTGAAGCTGAAAAATAGACGGAAGACGTAATTTATCTAACGTACCTGTGTGGCGCCATACGAGTCGTGGTGAGCGAGGTCCGCCAGGCGCGTAGAGGAGAGCGCGCGCGGCAGCGGGTTGGAGGGCACACCGTGCGGGGCCAGCACGCCCGCCTCCGCCACCGCCCGCGCCTCCTCGTCCGCCTCAGCTCCGCCGTCCGCCAAGCCGGCGCCGCCGTCGCGGAAGTTGACGAACGCGAACGCGGCCAGAGCCACCGCGCACAGCAGCCCGTAGCCGGCAAAGGTGCGCGTGGTGCCCCACTTGGCGACCGCGATGCCGCCGATCACAGCGCCGCAGCCGCGGCCCAGCCCGTGATGCAGACCTGGAGTTAATTATTACCACCGTTTAGCTCAGATTTAAGAATTATCTTGTTAATTTAATAGAATCAGCATGCTGGTAATTGTACGTGAAGTCGAGGCTTACAAATACACAAATGAAGAGGGGACCTCGTTTAACCGTGATCATGATACAGCTAATTCCCAAAAAAGTCACATTATACTTGTATATATACATTTTATACAAAAGGTATTATAACTGAGTAATAAAACAATGTTTCCAATTAGTCCTTTAGTTAGATTTCTTAAGACTTGGACTGAATAAATATTTTTGTATTCTATTCCTTATGAGTGAGACGCCTTGGTTTCAATTCGATATTGTTGAGTGGTGTAAACTGACCCTGCAGGACTCCCTGAGCAGAGGAGCGCAGGCGGGGCGGCGTGCCGTGCGCGATGTAGGAGCAGCAGGCAGCCCAGACGGCCGCGTGCGTCACGCCCTGCACGAACTCGAACGGCAGCACCCACCACGGGTTCGTCAGCCACGAGATGTACAGGAAGCGCAGCACGTTGCCCGCCAGACCCAGGCACAGCACCTGGACCGGACAGAGATACATTACTGTGGCCCTTTGGCTGGGATGTGGTACTTTTAAGTTTCCACTGATCTTAATTGCTATTCGAATTCAGTGGATTGGCTTATGTATCACATTTGCCAATGCTTTTGGTCTCAAGAACATAGTAGTATGATTACTCTCTGAACGGAAATGTTTCTGTTCATTGAATACTTAATTATTCAGCCTTATTTTTTACAATGGCTTTTGACGAATATTCAAAATTTATTGTAGGGTAGTCATAAGGCTTAGTGAACAAACCAGGTACTAAATTTAGCTGCAACGTAGCGACTACTTAGTTATGCCATAAAATTAATATGTTACGAAATCTGTTAAATAATGTGATATTCTTGACCAAATTATTGTCTTCTTGTTTACCTTCACATGGCCCAGTTGCGTAATTAGTTTAAAGCTGAAGAAGTAGGCGAAGATTTCGGAGATGTGGTTGATGACGGACGCCACGCCGAACAGGGTGGGGGAGCCGTCGATGTCCTGAAAATATTAATAAATTATGTAGTCAATAGATATGTATGTACATATTTACATCCAATATCTATGGATAAATGTCCTTGATACAATACAAAATGATTTCCTACTATATATATAAATCAGTCACAAACGTTTGTTGTAAGAGTACTCCTTGACATATTGACTTGATTTTAGTCACCACATGAATACTTTGTGTGCCAAGGCCTATAAAATGTTGGGGTTTGTTTTTAGGACGGCGAAAGATTTTAAAAATCTTTCCACTCTATCTCTTCTATATTTTGCCTTTATTATAGATCTATATTAGAATATGTAATCTGGAATCCTCATTATAAGAAATATGCTGAGAATATTGAAAGAATTCAGACTAAATTCCTCAAATACTTACCTAAAGTTTAAATGTGACAAGGATATTAAGCCTAAATTAATACCTTCTTTGGCATCACGCCGAATGGAAAAAGATCAAGTATTTTTGTACAAAATTGCATTGATTCCCCTTTTCTTAATAATAATAATAATATCATTTATTTGCAAGAACATGGTTACAAGATTGGTCTTAAAAGGTAAATATGTCCAACATATTCGACCGATTAGTCGATGTGCAAATATTAAATTATACATTTACTAAATTATATTTTTAAAATTAAATTTTAAACAGAAAAATATATATTATGATCTATGAAAACTTAAAATTAGCTGGGATAAGTCAATATTCTAATAAGATTTTACTTTTTCAATGTCGAATTACAATAATAAATAAAAGTCAAATGTAAACAAATAGAATAATGTCAAAATTTGTCATTCAAGAATTCGTTAATGGTATAATACATTTTTTCTATCAGAAATTTAAAAAGATTATTTTTAAATTCATTGTGGGTCAAATTTTTAAAAGCGTCAGGGATTTTGTTGTACACTTTGATAGCCATACAATTAACGTTTCTTGAATACATTACAAGCCGTTGTTTCGGAATACATAAGTCATTTCCTCTTCTCTTCTCTTCTTTTAAGTAATATACATTTAAAATGCCCCTGGTTGAATTCTCGTCGGCATCTTCTGTTTAGTGTACCGTTGAACTCAACTAAATACGCCCGTAACACCTTTTTGCTGCGCTCATGTCATAAGTACAATAGCGATTTTCATGACCAAGACATTTTTAATTCTTCCTTAAGGGCGTACAAAAAGGCTTAATTGTGTGTTGCGGATAAATTGTGTCTTAATTTAACTTAATTAAGTAATTTGTTTAGTTTTTTTTATATGCATTTATGTAATTTAAAACGTATGGATAACATGTTGCAGTTTGTATAACATAGTTTATAGGTGGAATCTTAATTGGTTTAATATACTGTGATAAGCACTGTATGTTTCCTTACAATAAATAAAAAAAAATATTTATTTTATACTGTTAAATAGCGTATAGTAATTTACAGACAAATAGAGAGTTTTTTACCGATTATGTACGGAATCCTGAAAATAAGTAAAAAATCAAAGAGGTGGACGTTACCTGTAAGTGCCAGAAGAGGAAGGTGAAGATGAGGCCGATGCCGAAGCCCATGAACCATGCCACCAGCAGGAACGAGGCCGCCTTCACGTTCTGGAACTGCTTCAGCACCGTCACCCACTCCGGCATCTCGCGCGTAGTTTGCGCGAACACCTGACACGACGTACGAGTTTATGTTAAAGCCTAATTATACGGGTTCCAGTAGATGGTATTTTTTTTGTAAAACAGGCCTAACTGATTAGCGCTCTTAAGAATGGGGTGGAAAATACTACCAAACGAGTGTTTAAAAATGCTAACATTTTTAAAAGTAATGCCTGGGAAGACTACAGTACCATCGGATACAGAAGTTTGTGGTGTAATGAGCTTTCAGTAGGAATTGTAGGGCTTAATATGGTAAAGCGATCTTTATATAGCTAATGCTTTGAGGTTTGAAGTTATCGACTGTTCTATTAGCATCGGTACAGTGGCAACATCTCCCAACCAATAAATTACTAACAATAAGGTTGTCAAGACATGCTGAAATATATCTCTGACTAAATAATTTAATAAAACAGTCGATACGCCAAACAAAGTCAATACAAGCCTACATCGCGTAGTCAAAATAATCAGTTCTACTTAGTAAATCATGGCCCACGTGTCTACCACCCAGGTCAGTGCAGTACCTTAACTGGCAGTACGAACATTAAGGTTCTTTCAGTAGGTACCTTGTGCTGCTCGAGCGCGGGCTGCGGGCGCTGCGGCGCGCTGGTGTCGAGGCCGGGCAGCTGCAGCTGTTCCGCGAGCTGCTGCTGCAGTTTCTCCTCGTGCGTGGGCTCGGCTTGCGGCTGCGCTATTGTCACCTCAGGCTCTGGGCTCGCGAACTCGTACTTAAACTTTATCTATAGCACAAATTTATTTATATTAGAAACAAGGATTTTTAAGGCCCTAAATACGCATTGTGCAAAATAATACAATTCTTGAGCTAGCATGCCAACTGGTTTCGCCAGTTACTGTAGTTCTGTGCAGTTTCGTAGAATCTACAAGAGATACCGACTCCTTCACAACTGGGTAGCTGTGGTTGAGGGGGTTTTAATCAGTGCGAGCCTGACTCCACCACCACTCTCTGAAAGGGGCCGGGGCCCAGTGACGGTGCGGTATGCATTTCCCCCTTTCCTTGTTAATTTGTCATTAATTTTGGTTTCAATTTGCTACTCTACATCCTGTAATCTTACAGCAAACATTAGCTGGTGCGCGGATTTAACTTACACGATTTCCTGAAATGTATTAAAATTGAGACCAATGTCACTTTTGTATTGCTCGCGCTACTGTGACTTAATTTTTTTTTTATTATGCACGAGATCACAATAAAACAAATGAATAGTACCTGGGAGGCGGTGAGCAGCGCGGCGCCCATAAGCACGGAGAAGGTGGCGAAGCAGATGGTGTAGTTCTTCTCGTAGCGCTGCGGGCCGCCGCAGGGGTGCGCGCTGAACGCCGTGCTGTGGTCTAGCGCGATGCCCACGAAGAACATGGCCAGCCCCCAGCCCAGCGAGCCGAACATGCGCTGGTGCCCGTACCTGCCGTTCAGATATAACTATTACCCATGATAACAATCTATTGATATTTCTTAGCCCCGTCAAGATTGCAGTGTGACAAAAGGTTTGGTCATTTTCTCATATAGACCCCTTCAGCAACTCACACTGGCCCGGCGCGTTTTTTTGGCGCGCTATTATAGCTTCTGTATGATTCAGTGGGGAAAAAATAACTTGATTTATTACTGTAACGCATGTAAATTGGAAAGTTGTTTGCGGTTTTCTTTTCTTTTCTATACATAAGAGATTTAATAAGCGAGGTTATGTTGTCAAGTAACATCAAACACTTTAAAATAGTGAAGCAATCACCGGTCAGCATCTTCTCCTAGCAGGGTGATGACGGCGGAGTCGGCAAGCGTGATGGCGGGCGCACTGAAGAACTCGCCGATCACCACCAGCAGCAGCAGCAGGAAGAACGTCTTCTGAATGTCCGGCGTACGGTACACGATGTGCGAGTGCAGCGGCGTCACCCAGTCCTTCTCCGTCTCGGGCCTGAGCACACACAAACACTTAACGATGTAACAATATCCCACCATAAACATACATGAAATGAGAGGCAGGCATATAACGGAGAGATACACAAATTGGATTGGTAAGGTAGTGAAGTCGAATCAGCGAAGAAACGCATCTGTTTCTTTAGATCTGCTAACTGTAATTTGATATAATACTAGAAAAGCGTACTGTGCATATTACAAAGTGACTCACTTGTAATTGATGGCGTCCTCAACGCTGAGCGGCGAGCCCTCGTGGCCGGCGCCGGAGGGGCCGCGGAAGGTGCGCGTGGCCACAGGCCACTCCTCGTCGTAGTTGGGTGACACCAGCTTGTAGCTCGTCTGGTTGATGAGCTGCACGCACCCGACCGCGGTGGGCTGCACCCAGCTCAGCGGCAGCGTGAACACCACCCACGCGCCCAGCGACGCCAGGAGAAGAGTGCGACCCTGCACATTGAGATTGTGCTAATAAGTAATTTATTTATAATATGGTAGCGTAGCCGTACCCATGAAGACAATGGCTACTTTTATCGATATTATACAATACGTCGTTCGTTGTTTACACGTGAGGCCGAGTTCAGTACTGACTGAAGTCTACTGAGCTACCTTGGAAACCCACACGTCCACAGCCTTTGAATAGGTATTCTCACGCCAAAGTGTTCTACTAATTGTCTACAAATCACTCATTTCCTAGAGCGGAACACCGGAACAGCCACTTTGAAAAATACCAACGTTTTAGAGGAAGGAAGGTTTACGCTTGTTGAAATGGACGCCAAATCAAAATTGCGCATATATGGCTTTACTATGTACAAAGTTTTGGGATGGTGCTAGAGCAAGAAAATTATTTGCCCTTATGCCACACCGCAAGGGGAATTTTCTGTTTCTTTAATATATTTTGAGTTCGCTAGTGGGACATGAAGCACTATAAACATTGTAATAATAAACAAATATATGTCAAAGCAACAAGTGCCTTTTTATAAATTTTAAGACTTTCGCGTTCCATTTTAAACAGTCAGCTCGTGACCACGGTTGGTGCAACCTAACCGAAACGTCGGGTAGTAAGTAGTTCATATTAAGTGCTAAATAAAAATGGTGTCGCGTTAAGTGCCTTTTTAGATGTTCTGAATAAAATATTACTTTTCAGATGAATACTATCCTTATTTCGAGTTACTTTAAATTTGTTAATTATGAAATTTGGAATCAAATAGAGAAACGAAAAGATATCGAAAATCTGTACCTTCTGCCAGCGGTCAGCGAGACTGCCCCAAAAGGGGGCGGACAAGAATTCGACGAAGGGACGTGTTCCAATAAGCAGGCCGCACTGGCCAGCGTTCATGCCCATCTGCTTGAAGTAGACCCCCATGAGCGGGAACAGCGAGCCGAAGGCAGAGTAGAAGAAGAAGTAGAAGGTCTTGACGGTGAGCAGCTCGGGGTCGACGGCGCCCGCGCCGCACATCAGCTCCAGCACGTCGCTGCGCCCGCGCACCTTGTGCGTCGCCTCCTTCGGCGCCGGGTACCTGACCGACGGACAACAGTCTCACCTTTACACTCGAAGAGAATTGCTTTATTTTACACTATCTGTGCCCGTGACTACGGCGGACAAAGGTGTTTTCCATATATAAATACTTTCATGGTCGGTTTTACCCCTATTTCCCCTGAAATTCCAAACAAAAAATAGTCCATATTTTCATACGAGATATATTTGTGGCAAATTTCACATCTCTCTAACTCAAAAAATAAAAAAAAATCCCATATAACTTTCAATCGTGGTATTACCCCATTCTTATTTTCAAAACAAAAAAGTAGCATATGTCCGTTCTATATGTTCTACGTATGCCAAATTACATCAAAATCGGTTCAGTGGCTTAGGCGTGAAAGACGGAGAGACAAACAGACAGAGTTACTTACGCATTTATAATATTAGTATGGATTTTCACAAAGTCGTAATCGTAAAATAGATATGTGTGTACATGATAATAAAAATACGCTACGGTACAAAGTCCGATGTGTGTAGTCTGGCGTGCTTTTGTCTGTTTATTATTTAATCGAATCAAGCTAAATAGGAAGAAAGAAAGCTACGCACGCCATATCAAGGTAACTATCTTTAACAAAACTATTCAGGAGACTCACAGCGACAGCAACGGGCTATAACGGCTTGGTTTTGTTTAGGCGCCATCTAAGACTCTTGACCTAACTTTATCTAACTTTAAAAGTGTCCCGATTCTTTCCTATAGTGATTTACGTAGTTTTCTTATCGTATGATTTATATTTCAACTACAAGCGTGAATAGTACTTATTCGTATTAAGAACCATCGAATATTCGTCAATCAATACGGGTCTCAAGGCCAGTACCGTAATAAATCAAAACAATACGAATTATGATTGAAGAAAGAAGCGTAGGTTTAAATTTAGCTTCCGAAACGAATAAGTTGTTTTGAATATAAGTATAATGAAAGAAGGTTTCATTAATTGTCGCGTGAATCCAGTCAGCTAGTTTTTACTACAATGGAATTGAAAATACTCGTAATATTACAAAATGTAATAATGTTGTGTAAATACTTCCGCGGGTCGAGTCGGCTTACGTCACCTACAGCCCGATTCACACAATTTGTATGTATTGTGGTGTGTTTACAGGGCTCAGCCGCATTTCGTGCTCGCGACCTTCACTGAAATGGGTTAATCCGACGCTATTAGTTCGAGCTGTTAGCTTTATCCTTTCGGAGGATACTGCGGAGTTTCTCGGTCAACTGGGGCGGGCGCGTTAGTAGTAAGTACATAGAGATTAGCACGAGTAAGATTTTGCGTTTTAAATCCGATGGTTTGTTTGTCCGATCAGTTATTGATTCACCAATAATTCGTATTTCATTTTTACTAAATTGAATAAGGTCATTGACCTCACATTAACAAAGAGACCACAACCACAATTCAAACTCTCCTTTCTCTTCCTTAGTATATTTTCTAGGTTTAGAGCGTTAGTTTCTTATTTGCTAGTTTAGTCTTTACTTGTTTCGTACTGTGACCAAATTATAGGGGACGGTATACTTTATGTTTGACCTAAATATTTGTTTAACGCAATGGAAACCAGTTGTTTCGAGCGCCGCGAACATCCCGAAATGTTATTTAAAGCTTCGATTAAAATTTCTGCTGCGTTGGCTTTTGAAGGGAGGCCCTTTGAGGGAGAAATTAGGTCAAACTTTTATTTTTGTTGTTGTGCCTACGTTTGAGTTTTTCTAATGATGGTAATATTTAGATGACACAACTTTATATCTGGATAACCTATCCTTAAAAACATCCAACGTTCAAATAAAAATTATCGTGGCATTTGTTTGTGAAGATATGTATATTGAGTTTTAATTATGCTTGAATTAGTATCCTTCTTTTATAACGCATTCTGATGTTTTGGACCAATAAAAACCTTATCTCTGATGAAATCTCGATAAAATCCAATATGGAGCTAAGGTTGCGCAGACACGAGTGTCTGAGGAGGTCGGAGCCACGATCGATCCACGTGATAACTAGATATTTGTCAACAGCTCGCCCCGATGGACTCGGAGTCGCGACGGAGGATCGCGCCCGCCCTCCGTCCGACCGTCCGGCCGTCCGACCGACATGCCGTCCGACCGTCCGGTCGACAGACAGACCGACACGAGCGTCCTGAATGCATCGTTAGCGGACTTGTGCCGCAAGTGTTGCAATGACGTCATTTGACTTCGTCAGATTGGCTACTATCAGCAAATATCTCCATATTATCTAGCATTCACTATACTGATTTAGTTGATCACCCAGGAAGAAGCTTAAACAAATTACATCAGAATAGTCAAATCTTGGGAATAAAAGATTTTGCGTTAAATATAGAGATACCATTTTGAATTTTACTAGACGGCCGTGTTTAGGTATGTGTCGAGCACCATGCAGATTCATGACGTATACTTGTATTTTGAGGCAGACTATGTTTTTAAGATGTAGGTATCCATATTGTCAACTGTTTTAATTTTTTTTTAATAAGACTTGACACAATGACCGCCAATTAAAAGAATCTTGGTAAATCGATTAACCATCACGAATTTTATTACGAATTAAAGTTTTTCCACGTTCTATGGAAACCAAAAAACGGTTTTAGATATGTACACCAAACACCCAGCCGTAGCAGCTATCGTTTCGCGACACAGTAGGTATGCGTTTTCGAAATTTGTATTAGAATGGTGATCGACGTAAGGGATCGCTGTGGGGCTGGTGGGGTTCAGTGCGCACCTTGAGGTGTCCACCTCGCCGAACTCATCGGGGTTGACGAGGGGGCGCGAGGCCGGCGGCGCCGGCGGAGCTCCCTGCGGCGGCTCCATGGGGCGGCGGCGGCGGACTGGCGCGGCGGCGGCGGCCGCGAGGCTCGATACCGGCGCGCCGGCGCCGCGGCACACTGCCCACTGCGCCGACTCCTGCCTCCCTCCCCTCGCACACCGTAGGGGCCAGCACGTCACTATCCACCGAGGTTGCTTGCCCTGTGCTTTTAACACAGTTCGTAATTCCCGTTGAAACCTTTTGAGGTCCTATGGTAGAAGCTGCATTATTACTAACACCTCTGTTAGAAACGGTATTACACGTCAAGGAAAATATGATTGATTCGTGATTAATAAAATATAAATGCGTAGATGTGCATGGTCACCGGTCGCAACAAGATCATGTTATTATTACTACCTACTTAAATAAAACAAAACTATCTCTATAATACTAGTTTCTTTAATTGCTTTGTGTAACAATCAATTTAAAGTAAAGAAGTGGCATTCTACATTCTACCAACCATTTTTCCACCGGTCAATATTTTTTCCACATTCTACGGGTTTCTACACTATATTCTACCGACATGTTTGTTAACACCAAGTTCAATTCGGCAGTCTGATGTCGCATTGAAACTGGAACGTGGAAACTTGCTATTTTATTTTAAACAGGGTTTAATTAATACGTTCATAAAACGAATTAAAAAATAATTGAAACTGATCGGGAAAATATATATTGAAGAAATTAAAAAAATTTACTTAACACAGAAATCCTGAAGTTATAACTCGTTTTTGATCATCACGTGCACAATCTCATTTTAAATTGGTAGTGGATCATTTTATTACATTTCTGTCTTACCATTGACCACCAAGTTGTTAGATAAATTTGTTTGTAGTTAATTTTAAAGTTTCTACATGTAAATAAATGAAGGGTTGTTACAATGTACGCATACAATTATTTAAAGTCCTCAGTATATTTCCTCAATGGTGAATTGTTACATATTTTAATACGATTCTTGTGACAAATCGACCGATCTTATTTGACTTAGAATGCTATCAAGGACCACCAGTGGTCCGCACACCACTGGTTAAGATCACTGGTTTTATATGAACCATTTGATTATGTCATAGGAGCTCACTCCTATGATTTAATCAAATGTTTACATTTTATTTGCTCGCTACTGTATCTCCCCTGCAATGTCAGCTTACCCCAATGTGTGGGGCGGCGTCGCCAGTCAAGTGAGTTTATTGTTAACAGATACCTGAAAAGTTTTGAGTGGAGCCAATAAAGAGGGTCATTATTTTGTATTGAAAATAAAAAGCTGTTTTGTATTAATTCAACAAGTCTGTTTAATTTGTGTTAAGTACAACAAACATTCTACAACGGACTAATGACTGCTTATTTCCTAGTCACAACTATACCTACCTAGTAACATAAGTTATTCTTACTCTATCTAGAGATTTCTCACCTTTAAAAACTACCACATTTTAAACATATAATTTGTGAGCCCTTTTTATTCGAAAACGTCAAAAACGAATCCGTTACATAAAATGTATGTTTTGTCTCTGTTAAGAAAGAGACGACACATAGTTACCGAAATCGGATCTTTTTCTGACGTTTTATGATCGGGGCACCGGCTTGCTATGTAACGCTGTTGAATTTGCGCGACAAAGCCATTTGAGATCTAAGAAGTTCCTTAAGGCTTATTGCTATTGAAATAATCTTACAAATGCGACGAGCGGTACTCTTTGATGTCAATATCGCGCTTATTGCCGGTCGCCATGGCGACGGGAGCGGCGCGCATGACTTTACAATAAATTTATCGAATATGTATTAGGTTTTGCTCGCGACTTCCTCTAGTTACATTCAATATTTAAGATTCCGTACCCAAACGGTAAAAACGGAACCCTCTCACAAAGACATTGCTGTCTGTCTGTCCGTCCGTCCGTCTGTCAGTCATCAAGCTGTATCTCAAAAAACTGTGTTAGCCAGACAGTTTTGCCGCTATAACAACAAATATTAAAAGCAAAATAAAGTACTCTTTTACCAAAGGGAAGCTTACATACAACAAATGCGTTATTTTGCCCGTTTGGGCTCGATATCAATAATATCAACAGGTTGGAACTTAAAATATTTACAGTAAGTATACCTAATTGCTTAACAATAAATAGTAAAATTAAATCAAATGAATAGGGGCTCTCATACGACAAAAGTGATTTTATTTTTGCTTTTTGTTCATTATTGAAATCAGCACCACGTAAATGATTGAAATATTGACAATATTAGATACTTTATTTGTTGTAAACAAAAGTTGTTTACTCAGTCAATGGTATATAATTCTTCATGCACAAAACCGATTGGCAATTTTGTTGGTGGTTCCAATGTGTCATGCACGGTATGGTCGTGGTCCTGGGCGCTACTTGCGGCGCGGCGAGGAGGAGCGGCGGGCGGCGTGCCGCGCCAGCCGCACGCTCGCGTTGTGCATCGACGAGCGCCGCCGGGAGCCCCAGCGCGCGCCGCCTGCGCGCATAAATGACTCTTATAACCAGTACGACACGTGCGTCATTCGCTTCAGCACCTGATTGTACCTACTGTCACGTAGGTACTGTACCAACTAGTCTTTGAGGCTCCGCGCACGGGCGCTCTGTTCCTTAGAGACTCAACAATAGAAAAAACGGATCTGTTGGCTCGATAATAACTTTAACTCTATCAGGGGCAATGTTGCTTCGATGAAAACCCAGAAACAATAGGCACTACTCTATAGCTACTGCATAGCTTTTCAAATGTAATGAATTTCACATTTTATTAAGACAAATACATAATAAATCGTAGAATACTTACAACACGCAGTTGGAATCAGTTATTGATACGTATCATAGTGTGTTTGCAATAGCAGTAAGAGTCTATCACTCATTTCAATACCTACCATGTATTGGCACATACTTACCTCCATAGTCATTGTGACGCCTGTGTCAGCGAGTTGTATAGACATGCCACACATCCGGCAAACGCCCGGAGTAGAAACGGTTCTGGCAGTGTGGTAGACAAAAAATTTTTTTGCATCCGCGTTTTCCCTGCGTCACCTGTCCAGAGAGTCAACTAGAGTGTACGTAAGTACAGGTTACCTCCGTTGGCCCCGGTGCCGGCGGTCTGCAGAGACATCGACCGCAACCGCTCCTCGTCGGGCGCCTCCTCCTCGCCCTCACCCGCGTCGCCCTCCCGCGACTCTGCCTGGGTCGAGGAGGGTTTCGACTCAATCAGCGGACCCTACAACAAATTTAAAATTGATCTTAGATCTGGACACAGCCGGGCTGGGCAGTTTCTCCAAAAGAGTACAAACTTAGGATTAGCTAGACTGAAGTTTTGGAAGGTAAAGGGATTCGACCAGAAAAAGGAGGTATGACAACTAAGTTTTATGGTTTACCGCAGAAGACTTAATAGACCGGTTTTAGAAACTCAAAAGAAAATGTTTTGTGGTAACAGGAAATTAGTTGAGTAAATGTGTAACCTGCAGCGGCTTCTCAGAGCGCTCGAAGTCGAAGACGAACCGCAGCTCGTCCCAGAAGCGCGACGCGAAGGGCTTGGCGGCGTCGCGCGGGCGGCGCCACGCGGCCAGCGCCAGGTCGCAGCACGACAGCACCACGCCCAGCGCGCACCCCACCACCAGCACCAGGAACAGCCCCAGGAACGACTGGATCGTCAGCTCCGTGCTCTCGCGATCGTCTTGCGGCTGCACGACATTACAAGAGGCTGTGTCACTGGTTATTACATTTTATTATCATTGTCCGCAACTTAATACGCGCAGGATGGTGATTTTACGTATAAATAAGAAATAATATAATAATAAATATTGGACAACATACATTGCTCTGATTCTGTGATAAGTACCTTATACTATATATAAGCTATTTGAAATATTTCATTGCAAACAGCTGATATACCTACCTACCCACCGCCACATTTCTCCCTGCGCCACGCAAGTCACACTCCCCACGCAAAATAGTGCTTAAGCTATATACCGCAGAATCGTTGCCTAATATTTATAAAAAAAGAATATAAAAACTTTTAGCTTCAATAATGAAGATACTTCCATACAAACTTTCACTCCCCCGTTTAATCCCTTTCTATATTTTTTTCGCATTAAACTAGTGGCCTACGTTCTTTCTTAGGTTCTAAACTATCTATCTAGGTACCAAATTTCATTTGAATGTTTTAGTAGTTTTGGTGCTTTTAACGTCGTTTTTTAAAGGTAGTCTAGACCATAGCGCGTGCCCGTGAGTGTGCAGTCCATATAAGAGGGTCTCTGTTCCACAGTTCTCCCTTCGAGCAGGCGAGCAGGCGAGCAGGCGCGGCGCGTACCTTGCAGGCGCCGCCGCCGTGCTTCTCCTTCCACCAGTCCTGCTTCATCTCGCGCAGCACGCCCGCCTCCTGCAGGTTCAGCAGCGCCAGGTTCATCAGGTTGCGGTACGGCGAGTCTGTCCACAAATAACAACATTCACATGCATTTATATTATAACTCTAACTTTTTGCCGCGACATCGTTTGGGTCTTCTTTGATTTTGGGATAAGTACCTATCATACATGTTAATTTAGTATTTTAGCTATCTTAATACCAAATTTCTTCTAAATACAATCAGTAGCTTTTGCGTATAAGTGTAACAAACATACATCCAGATATCCATACATTCTAACAAACTCTCCTGTTTATAATAAACGTAGGATTTATAAAATTAATGTGAAATGCTCGCCATTCATTTACTAATAGGTACAAACCACACCAAGTACTTACATACAATATTAATTAACACTATGAAACGATAAGAAGCATGTTTACATTTCTGATAAAGTTGCGACATATCTTTTTGCAATACTCACTTAATATGATAATGTTTAATGTTAATTTAATGTTTGTTTTAAAGTTCATTAAATTAACGATGGTTTTGATAGCGGGCGATAAGTATTAAAATACTAATTCAATAATATAAACGAAACGAAATACATATATGAAAATAGAACATACAAATATAATTAAATCTTGGGATGGTTTGGTCAGTAAACGAGTAGGTACATCAGTGAAAATGCTTACTCTTCTTCATCGCGATGCCATATCCCTTGCTGTCGAGCAGGCCACCCACCTGGTTTGCAAGAAAATTTGCTTATTTACAACCAGCTTTTGAAACATAAGTACTCAAACTGAAATAAGTATCTATGTAGCCAATTGTAATTTTTACAAACAAGTTTGAGTTGTATTTGAGTGATTACATATACGTACCCCTTATTGGCCAAAACATTTATAAAAATTTAAGAGTATAAAGCAATTTAGGTAATTTTAGTACAGTTTTTATTGTATTTTGATCTCAAAATGGCCAGTCTCGTAGCGGACCGACCTGAGTGATGAGGCAGTTCCGCTCGACGTTGTACTCGATGCTGGTGGACTCCATCAGGTAGGCGAAGTTGCCTTGCACGACCCTGCAGCGGGACATCAGCCATTGCTTATTGCTTTATATATTTTATTTAAACTTTATTAAACGTATTTCAAAAGTAATAAAGGCGTTCCACGGCTAACAGTCAGATTTGAGCCTTAAGTTTGGGCTCTGTATGTATAAGAAGTCTGCAATTTTTTATTATTCGAAAATTATATTTGTGTTGTTGTTGTATTGTTGTATATGCAGGATACACAAGTTTAATTTATCGCGTTTTTCTAAGTTTATTTTTTCACAACTGTGATAAATATGACCGAACAGATCCAATAAAGTATCTTGTTTGTTTTAGATTTAAATTAGTAATAGATATAATTAATCGATTTTATTATTTTTATAGTACTATACGCCGTACGAGCGAACTTTAAATATTAGAAACAGAAAAATTTTATCTCCCCTTGCGGTGCGGGAATCGAACCCACGACCTTCACATATCGCGTGTGCTGCTTTTACCAACTGAGCTAACCGCAAGTTATTGTAGGCGATGAAATTTTTCTGCTGTATCAACCGTTAGCCTCCGGTGAGTGCCCTCTGCCGAATATGTTTAGAACTACATACTTATCGATATAATTAGTTTTTTTTTGGTTATTTTATACCTTCAAAAGTTAAATTTCACCTTTCACAACGCAACTTTCCGTAAATCCCACCATCCCACAGCCGGAAGACATCTAGACCAATACTGACCATTCTATGCCCTCGTCGTTGTCTTTGGGCATCGTCTGCTGGCTCATCTGCTCGTACATGTACTTGTATAATTCGTTCTGCGAGTGCTGGAACGTAACGAGATTATAAATTTTGTAACAAAAATATAAAATAAATAAATATTGGACACAACACACTCATTGCTCTGAATCTGAGGTAAGTAGCCGTAAGCCGTGTAAGCACTTGTGTTACAGAAATCAGAAACAATGACGGCACCACAACACCCACCCATTTATAAAAGTTCGTTTCCCATAATGACCCCCCCCCCCCCACGGCCTGCTCGTCCCTTAGCTACGGAGGTCGTCAAAAACATTTTTTCCAATTGTTGACGTTCTTTTGTCAATAAGATGAATGAAATAAATAAAACTATAGATAATACCAGTCTATCATAAAGTAGTACCCACAGAACTTTAAGTGTGGCGGTTACCTCGAAGAAGGTGTATGTGGAGCCTCCGACCTTGGCGCCGTACTTGATGCCGAGGTCGTTGTACGCCAGCTCGTCCACGTTGTGGATCAGCTCGGTGGTGGTCTTCTTGGCCAGCAGCGAGGCCAGGTTGGCGGTGTACGAGCTCGTGATCACCAGCGCGAACAGCCACCACACGCTCGCCACCGCGCGCGTGCCGTACGCCCTGACACAGACACACACCACTGTGAGGGGGACGTCCTACTTACACACCACAGATTTATTATATTATTATTTATGTTCCACACCATCCACTTGTCGTCGTTACTTCCTGCTCCTATCGTCCAGTCTGTCAGGGGGAATGTCGTTTTCAGGTTTTTATCTCCGTCGTTGTACTGCTGTGTCAATTAATAAACCTCATCGCGCTTCGCCCGGCACTTTCAGGTGTTGCTTTTCATCATCAAGGCGCAATGCATTGTCACGTCATTAGAGTAACCTTAATCTCTGTTACGTCCTCATTCCACCATTGTCGAGTCTCCGTAACGTCATGAATACCCTGTCATATGTAATATCATTACACCATATATTTCAACACGTCATCATTTCGTTCGGTCGTCATATTAGAAAGTGCTAATAGGGATGGCGACTCGGTAAAAAAACAATAATTTTAATTAGTCCGTTAGTTACATATTCATAAGTCAATGAACAAGTATTTCAATGCAAAAACACACCTTTAATTATATAAACGTCGATGATAATGATACAGCGCATAAAAGTTCAGTGTAAGACTGTGATGTTACTAATTCGTAAAATAGTCGCGCTAAAATGTTTACGCAATGTACGGCAACAGCACGTCAAGGTAGGCACTTGCAGTGCGGTAACAGTTCTTATGTTCACGATATTTATTGACAAACTAACTTCAAAATGCAACTAACTTCTTGGTGCAAAATTAGTAATAAGATTAGCTTTCTTTGTAAAACCAACTACTGAGTTTCTTGCCGGTATCTTCTCGGTTATAGGTTCCGAACCGAAGGTAGCTTCATTTGTTTTATATAGAGACTGACTATTCATAGATGTTATCTATATGCATAAAAATATTGACTTTGACTAAGGGCGGTACAAAGTCCAAAATGTTTAATCTGACCTGCTGTTAATCGTACCTTTGTAAATCTTTGTTAAATAAATCCTTGTCCCATATTCCTTAGTAGTGTTACTGTTGGACCAAACAGATTAGTTCAGAGATGTATCGTAATGTGAGCGTGTACTGACACGGGCGCGATCTCGGAGCCCTGCAGCAGCACGGCGCCGAGGTTGAACCAGAGCGCGTTGGCGAGCGTGAACTGGTTCTCGAGCGCGGGCGGGTCCTCCACGCACGGGTACGGGTTCTGCCACTCCTCGGGGCACAGCCGCCCCACCACGTACAGCAGCAACGACGTGCCCACGTACGCCAGCCCCAGGCAGAGCCACACCTGCAACAGACCCGCTGCTTTAGTCACCGACAACCGCAGCCAGCTCGAGGACGATTAGCGGAAACTATTTACGGTTTCACTGAACCCTGATTCCAGTACACGCGGTCTACTGGCACTACTGATTGAAGTGATAGATTTTGTACTTTATGTAATCTTCGCACGCATTGATCCCGGTACATTTTAAACGTTTTCTTTTCAAACCCTGCCATGATCATTACGCACATAAAAAAGGATTATAATTTGGTTCAGTGATTGTGAAGTAATGAGCGTATCTACATACATTAGGGTAATGCAGTTATATTTTATAGATGAAATAAATTTGAAACTAAATTAACACCCATTAATTTTAATGACCTCAGTAGGCGAGGGGCGAGCGATATTTTTTTAGCCTAAGTGTCTTAAGACTTAAAATTGTTAAAATATAATAAAAATTCTTATTATGGTGTGTTATGTCCTCCTTTTTTTTCTAAAGTTATCTAAAGTTAGTTATCTTTTAAGTTGTGAACTTATGGTCACCCTAATCAAACATTACAAAGTCAGCTATATCCCATTCAACGACTATGCTAAATGACGTTCAGTCAAGAAGTTGAACGTTAGGTATATTAAACAATTTGACAAGTTTGCCTTTAGCCATTCAATTAAACGTCGTCATTCAATGAACGCGCTAGTGATCCAATCAAATAGCTGATTAAACCAGATGACTGCGACATATCCAATCTGAAATGGGCTCTCGTAGAGTATTACCCGTACCGTATTAAACGGGTCGTCATGACCTATGTGTTTAACTTACTCCGTTGGAGAAAGGCAGTAAGAAGGCGAAGAGCTCCGGCTCGGGCGACTGCGGCGCGTGGAAGAGGATGCTGATGCCGAGGTTCATGAAGGGCGTGGTGAAGTCCACCGCCTCCTCGCGCTCCGCCGTGATCGTCAGGTCCGTGATCGCGAAGTGGATGTCCTGCAACACCGCCACACCCACGGTACACACACAACAGAGTCAGTTGTTGGATCAGAAGTTACAATCATGTTGTACTGTCGCAAAATTTGGTATTTCAAAGTTCCAACGCCAGTCAAGTCGCTGAAAAAACTTAGTTCGAGTTTCTTTCTAGCTACGATAGTATATTTCCCAAAATATTGCATTTTAAAATAAAATTATTGGACACGTCCAAAACACTTCGTTCAAGCGTGATATTTACGACAAAGAAGAGAAAAGAGGAAACTTTCATTTTACATTTTTGTATATAAATAGTTTTTTTTACAAAAACATTAATAAGCACAGGGTTTGATTCTATCAATTCATAACAAAACTTCTACAAAAATTGTATTGGAAAGCGCAAACACAAGGAAGCGGAAAACAAAGGACGCACGTACAAGAGAGAGGGATGAAAGTTGTCCCTCTCTTTTGTACGTAGCGGGCGAAGACAGGGAATATTAATATTCCATATAATAAATATTATATTTAAATATTATACTTTAATATTTTATATATAATGGCTATGCACGCTTTTAATACTGGTAACAATTATAGAGGAGGTCGAATCTGTGAGAGCAGAATCGAGGTGCGGTCTATTAATGTCCTAAGCTGAGTGTACGTGATCAGGGACCGCCAGCGCTTACCCTTGAAAGGGTTTTGATTGGGTATTTCGAAAGGCTGGCTACTTTAAGTTAATTAAAAACCCTTATGATGGGGTAACCCTTATGATTTAATAACCCTTTGAAAGGGAAACCCTTTTAAAGGGTTTCTCAAAAAATAAGTCGAATAGTAGTTAAGCCTTACGAAAAGCCGAATGGATTGAATAACCTCTTCTAAAAGGGTTACCCCTTCACAAGCGCTAACCAAATAACTTCTTCGAGCGACTGTAGATTGTAACTCGTTATGAATAGGGTCAATTATTGTATGCATTAGCGTTCGCCATCGAGTGGCGCATGAGCACTGCGAGAGCTGCGTTCGACTCGTCCGCTGCTTTCACGCGACAATGTACCTTAACATGTAGGACGAACGCCTATATTGGTAGAATAGAAATTGCGCTCAGGCACGTCTTCGTCCCCCCGTTCATTTATTATCTGTGTTTACTTCACTTTGCTAGTTCATCATTCACGTGTTTTTTTGTTTGAATAGAAAAAATGCCGCGACATCGTAAAGACGCCGTACATCGATATTTTATGTTTGATAATCATACTCCAATTAGTGTTGCCGTCGATTCGATTGTAAATCGATTATAATCGATTATGCAAAAGAGTCCTAAAATAATCTAATGATCGATATGACAATCGATAGTATCGATATAATCGATGTAGTCAAATATAATATAATCGATATAATCAATTATATCGATATAATCGATTAGATCGATATCAAGTTTAAAGCGATACTATCGATGTAATCGATTATATCTATCGATATAATCTATCGATATAATCTATCGATATAATCTATCGATATAATCTATCGATATAATAAATCGATATAATCTATCGATATAATCTATCGATATAATATATCGATATAATATATCGATATAATCTATCGATATAATCTATCGATATAATCTATCGATATAATCTATCGATATAATCTATCGATATAATCTATCGATATAATCTATCGATATAATCTATCGATATAATCTATCGATATAATCTATCGATATAATCTATCGATATAATCTATCGATATAATCTATCGATATAATCTATCGATATAATCTATCGATATAATCTATCGATATAATCTATCGATATAATCTATCGATATAATCTATCGATATAATCTATCGATATAATCTATCGATATAATCTATCGACATAATCTATCTTATCTTAAGCGCTTACTTTTGCGTTAGGGTTGCCCGATTGATAGGGTTACCCTTATTTTGGGTGCCCCTTCGATAGGGTTTCCCAAATGGTTAGGGTTACCAAATGAAAGGGTTTCCTTTTTTAAGGGTTTTTAAATTGTTAGTACCGGGTCGTCCATGAGGCGGCGCATCATGCCGTTCCACTGGCGCGTGGTCTTGTTGTAGGAGCCGTACGCGCGGTCCTCCTGCTCCAGCAGCGTGTAGTTGAACTGCAGCAGTTGCGCCAGGCGGTCGATCAGCTCGATGCAGAACCCTGACCACCACAAAAACGTTACACCTACCGCTGGCCTCAAGCGTTCACTTTACTACGTCAGTGATCAAACAACCGAACATTCCCGTACTTTAAATGTATTTCAACTGCAATAATTTATAATCGCAAATTAATACGACTTGTTCGTGTTTGCAGGCAAACCAATCTACGATTTATTTCCTAAACCTTGTATCCTTTGGGTTTGATGCGACGTCTTCAATAAATAGTATATTTTTTCTTATTTCATATTTAAGATTTTAGAAAGGGAAAAATTAGTAGTTTTAATGTCGTTTTATTCCTTAATTTACCTTCGTAGCGAGCATTCCCTGATAACCTCTCAGATGACTCCTGCTTCATGATGTACGGTGGATTCTGGAATAGATACCACAAATAACGGTATTATTGGGACAAATTAAAATATATTTGGCAGGTCCTGGCAGGCAGGCGGGTAGGACGTACCAGCGCGATGAGCACGGTGAAGGTGCGGTTGGTCATGGTGTCGGGCGGGGCGGCGGGCCCCGGCACGGGCGCGCGCGTCCAGGCCACGCCGTCGCCGGCCGCCCACAGCGCCGCACGCGCCTGCCGCCCGCCGCGGGCCAGCTCCGCCGCGCCCAGCCGCACCGCCCGCCGCGCGCCGTCCGCCTCCCACGACACGCCGCCCTCCCACTCCTGCGCACACACACGACTAAAACAGTTAATTCGGTTTATAACGTCTATTCAGAAACACGGTACCTGTAAACTCGTTAACGTATGCGAAACCTTCTTCGTTTCAATATTTTGACTGACCCGGTGATAAGGATAGCAGTCTTGGCTGAACAAGATACACTAAGGTTCGATCCCCACCCAAGACAAACATTCATGAGATGAAGGCTTGTGTTTGTTTAAAATTGCCGTTAATAATTATGGTTCTGCTTTCCAAGACTCAAACCTACTTTAGGTACATGGCAATGTGTAGGAAATCTGACATTTTTTTTAGTAAATATCGAACTAACCATTGTCTTTTAAGTTGAGAACGGTAGATTCTAATCTTTCAGCGGTTTTACTATTTTGTTTTAAATATTTTAAAATCATAGCAATCATCCTGCCTCGGAGCGCAGGTAGTTGAGCAGCGTGTCGGCGTGGAAGGCGCCCCGGCCGGTGTCGCAGTCGCCGGCGGGCGGGTCCGCCGCCTCGAGCGCGGCGGGCAGGTTGAGGCGGGTCGCGGCGCGCAGCACGAGCCGCGCCGCGTCCTGCGCCAGCAGCAGCCCCGCGGGAGGCGCCGCCGCCACCGCCGCCGCCACCGCCAGCGCCGACGCCCCGCCGTCGCCCACGCGCCGCAGGTAATGCTCGCTCCACTGCTCCGTCTTTTCAATCACCTCCGGCGAACTGAGCTCGTAAAGTTGCAGCGCTATGTCAGAAATGCACTCCTTAGTGCACTCCCTCCCGGTAGCAAAAGAGCGTTAAAAATATACATAATTAGTGTTAGAATAGTCATAAGCGGCGATCACTCGATGTCACTTTGTTTGTTTTTAGTTTATGGTTATTTTTTGTTTTGTTTTCTTTCCTTTTTTTTAATATTACTCTTCCTTGTTTAATACTACTGTTCCTTCTTTGACATAGAAGACAACGGTCCATTGGAGCGAACTTTCGTACGATGGATCGACTTTTATAGATAAAAAATAAATTTAAAGTCACGATCCCTATGCACTCATTCCTTGTCAATGTTGTATGTCTGTCTAACTGTGAACCGTTCTTATTTTGTTTTGTCATGTTTAATCGTTTAATTAGCGTGTTGTGTCTAACTCTGTTATGTTTAAAGTAAAGTTAAGTGATGGGGGAGGGGGGGGGGGGTTAGCTGATATTAAATTATTTTATTTTTGTGCTTCTCTCTCTCCCTTTCTCTTATTATTATTAGTATTTTTTCTTTTTCTCTTTATTATTCAGTTCTTTCTTTTTTATCAGTTCTTTCTTTTTTTTTTTATCACCGCGCCACTCAGCTTAAGGTTCCGCCAGAATACCAGCGCTACTGCGGCATCCAATGTCGTAGTAGCTTATGCTGAGGCTGGGACCTTGTTAGCTGCGCAATCACTATGTTTTTTTTTTCTCTTTTATTTTTATGTTAGTTTACTTCTACTGTACCTATTAATTGTTTGTGTCACTTTTATGTGTATTGATTGTGTGCTAATAAATAAATTCTTATTCTTATTCTTATTCTTATAAGAGTTCGTTCAAGCGATTAACCCTCATCATCACACTCGGCGACACTGTTTCGACAGTGACCTGCTCTTCCTGAGTCTATTTAGGTGTAAGTTTAAATTTTTTAGATTTTTAACAATTCACATATGTAAGCAAGTAAGATATAACATTAAAAGTATATATTAGGGAGATTACTATTTGTGTGTGTATGTGTGGCTGTATATAGGTGTGTGTGTTCAGATGCGTGCCTGTGTTTTGTTTGTCAGTGACCGCTTACTGGTGATGTTGGCGCCGCCGTGGCTGAAGTCGGAGAGGTCCAAGGTGTGCAGGTCGAGCGCGGCCAGCAGGTACGAGTGGCGCGCCGCCAGCAGCCCCACGCGCTGCGCCGCGTCCAGCACGCGCACCGCGCACTCCGCGCTGCACCACACGATGAAGTTCACTACGCCGGACTTCTTCAGCACGAGCAGCAGGTTCCTGGAACACCGGTTACACTCTATTCTTTGAGATAAAAGACGATCTATTTTTACTAGCTCTCATTTAATGGCCAGTCAAGACCTCGACTCCTGCAGAGAAAATTATTTATTTGTGTTCACACTTTGATATGGCCAAAGCCCGACAGGCGGTAAAAAAAAACAGGAGTTTCAACACTACACCTTTCTTGTTCGCATCGTAGGTGGTTGAGGGTGAACTGCTATAACAATATTAGAATAGGGAGAATCTGACAGCTTATCGGACCCCAACAGCCCCAGAGCATGACATCGTTTTGCAGATGCAAGGATGAAGGATCATCTAGCATCTCACCTGAGCAGAACGTCATCCTCCGGCGGCGGCAGGCGGCGCGGCAGCAGCGTGCGCGTCTCCGAGTCGGGCGCGATGCTGGCCACCGGCAGCGCGCTGCCCTCGTGCAGCAGCGCCGCCGTCGCCCAGCCCTTCGCGTCACACAGGTCCACGCACGCCTATTATAGTATTTAACGAACATGTGATGCTGTAATTTTTTTTTTACTCTATCCGGGAAACTATCGTCAGATCGAGATGTAAAAGTTAGGCCATGCTATATATGAAGCAACTAGCTGTGCCCGCGACTTCGTTTGCGTGGACTACAAGTTTTCCCAAATATACTTTCATGGTTTCACCCCTATTTCCCCTATCATTCGAATCTAAATTTCGAGCTACATGAGTGCCAAATTTCATATCTCTAACTTTTAAAAAAAATCCCATATAAACTTTCAAGGGCGATGTTTCCCCCAGTTCCTCTTATTTTCAAAACAAAAAATAGCCTATGCCCGTTTTAGAGGTTCAACGTGTACCTATACCAAATTACATCAAAATTGGTTCAGTGGTTTAGGCGTGAAAGCCGGACAGACAAACAGACAGACAGAGTTACTTAAACTGTTACAACGTGTAACTGTATGTAGCAAACCTGCGCGATCACGTCATAGTGCGGGTAGAGCGCGAGTGCCTCCCAGTGCGCAGGCGCCGGCGCCGGGCCCGTGAGCAGCAGCGGCAGGCCTGCGCGCGCCGCCGCCGCCGCCGCCAGCCGCGCCGCGCGGGGCCCGCCGCCCCAGCCCAGCACCACCGCGTCCACGCCCGCCCGCGCCTGCAATGACGACCCGCCTCCTTAGCGTACGTGTGATAATACCTGTACAACTTTTTGTTTTTTTATGTTACACTTCAAGATTGACCTCAACCCACCTCATGTTAAGTGGTAATAAGGTCCTAGCTAAATAAATCTGTTACTGGATCGCCCTTACATTGATGGCTTGACCCCTGCTACTAATGTACCACCCCCCAGGAGCTCTGAAAACCTTACTCACATGCAGGAATACAGAAGCTATTGTAATTTGGATGCGGTCTTCTGTAAGGTAGAGGCATTTCTCCAGTCGGGCTGCTCCAGTTCCAGCTGTAAATCGCTATGCCCTACCTCTTGAAAAAGTATATTCGGTATTCGTCTCACCTGCTGGCACACCTGCGCGGGTATGGCGAGCGGCTCGTCGGGCTCGACGGCGGCCACGAGCGCGCCGCCCTCGCCCAGCGCCGCCTCCACGCCCGCCGCCAGCTCCTGCGCGCGGCTCGGGTCCGGCTCCACCACACCTGCAACCACCCCGCATTAACACCTGCGCTCCACTCACTAGAATGGAACTGGAATATCTCAAAATAAGGACGCAGATAAGATTGTATCTAGAAAATACGAATAAGGGGTATTCATTTAAACTGGATTTTATTAAATATGCATCCGATTTCCTAAGAAACTATATCGATTATTGCATAAATAACAGGTATTCTCTAAAACAGCTAAAATAGGGGATATAAATGTTTATTTGAGGGAGTCATGTGACTCCCTCAAATAAACTTAAACTTAATTGAGATGAGCATTGAAAGAGACTTAAAGCTTCAATTCATATACCTATAAAGTATCTGTACAAATCTTTGAAACCTTTAATCCTACCGAAGAAGATAACACAAATAAATCAAATTATGATTTATGTGAATGAAAACAATTTATGTAAAAGCAAAATCTTTAAACTTTAGACTTATGTCGCGGTAATAAGAACTATTATTGAACTGTACTCGTAAGTATTTACCGTGATGTGCTCTAAACAATATCGGTATACCTAGGGTGCTGCGGTGTGGCAAATATGAGAACACTTATTGATTGTCCATTTCCTTTCTCATGAATTTTAAAACAAGATATACTTAAAACCGGCCAAGTGCGAGTCGGACTCGCGCGTGAAACCCTTCATTCCCTTCCGTAGCAGCCAGTAACATAAAATAAAAGTTTCCATTGAAGTTGATTGAATCAAAGGTAACTGCGGCTTACGTTTAATGACGTAATAAAAAAACTAGATCTTACTCGATCTTGTTTAAACCTACATAATATATTTTTTTAAACAGTTATTAGTTAGCTGATCAAATGTGATGATTTTCGATTATCCAAATGTTTAAAGATATCCATAAGATTTTTTTACGGTTTGTTTTTTAGGTAAATCTTAAATAAATATTAAACATCTTAAATGAAAGATTAATCGAGTTTCTATCACATTATAAAAGATGAAACGTATATGTATGGATGTTTGTTACCTAATCTTTGACGCGAATGCTACTGCAAGCATTTGGATGGGTTCCGGACTCCGGAAGACTGATGATATTTATTACAATTAAACTCGACTTTTTTAACCCGAAGTAACGCGAATTAAGTATTAATTCAATCATAGCTTCAATAGACTAATATTTATCCTAAAACTAAGAAATTTAAATTGCCCTTCCTTAAAAGTAAACTACATCTCACCGATCTTAATGGCGCGCGCGCTCACCGCGCACAGCAGCAGCGCCAGCACGCGCAGGTACATGGCACCCGACGAGCCACCAGCACTCGTCACAAAGATATTAGCTTTCACCACTTTCACAGTACAACATCATGGCCGTTCTAGGACAGGATCTCCATGGAGCAGGATCACCAAACACTAAGGAATCAGAAAACTAGACGGAGACAGCCGATCTTGATGGATGTTGTGTTTGTTATGATGTGTCGGGTGCGCGCGCGCAGACGGCACGTGTCGCCGCGACCCGCTTCGCGAGCTATTCTGGAAGCGGCGCGACACCCGCGTCACGTGGCGCCGGGACGTACACAGTTTTGGAACTATTGTTGGAATGACGGAGCGCTGCATTCTATTAGTTGTGCCATTCATTTTTAAGTTTATGAAACCGACCTACAATTCATACGTAAAAACACTAATCAAAACCTAAATTAGGATAATGGTGTTTTGTAAATATTTTGTATAGTTTCATGTATGTTTTGTTCTTGTATATAGTGATGTGCAATACTATTTATTACTATTAACAATGGTGGTTTGACGCTGCTAATAATAAACACATTTCACCATAACTACCAATGCTAGTTCATGGCATAAAAACCAAATTTTAGAGATTGTTTTGTGGTTTTACACACGTGTTTCTAGTAAAACGTAATTGTTATTGGAAAAATATTTATATAAAATGCTGGCGATGGACATCTGTGTTTGGATTGAATTTATCTGCGTTTTTATATGTGTCTGTTTTACGTTAGTACCTATTGCTAAAAAGTAATTGAATCATTTGTTTATTGATTTACATTAATTTAATAACTATCATAAGTACTTTATTCAAAAACTGAATGCACCGTAGAAGTTGTGTATTTGGTAACTTATTTATTTTTTAAATAAAATATAATATGATTGTAGAGCGACGGACGGTATCGCCTTACATTATTGTTTATGAAGTGATTTAAATAAGGAGTCGCTCATTTTATTTGCAACTCACAGGCCATTATTATCGAAATATAATTTAGAAAGAAATTCGTAAGTTTCAAAATAAAATTATCATTGACAGGAATCTCCTGCACTATTAACTTACGTCAATATTATTAATTTAACCATAGATATTACTTTCCTTATTCTAAGAATTTAAAAATGTTTTGTTAGTGTTTTGTGCGCTGCGCAATGTGTACTGTCTTTCATGATAAAAAGATATAATTTTAGTTTGTTTGTGAGGCTTTTCAGATATGCCTCCCGGTGTATTCGTCTTAATCCCTAGCAGAAAATTGTTTAAGTGCGTCTACATTTTATGGATACTGACAGCTGTGGTTTAAAAAATATTCTCAATCAATGCTCTGCAGTCCTCATGGCTCTTGTTCCGAGTTTTTGATCTGAGGTAAATCGTCATCTTTCGTCTGATCTCCGTCAGAGGGCGTGTGAGCGCACCCGTAGCGGTGCGGGGGCGGCGCGTGCTTGTGGTGCAGCAGCACGATGAGCACGTCGGCGTGCCCGCGCGCGTCCGCCGCCGAGCGCGTCACGCGCGCGCACGCACCGGCCGCCGCGCACCACCCCCCCTCCGGGCCCGCCGCCGAGCCCTCACCCGACACCAACGTCTGGCAACCCGTGTCGCGACATTCTAAAAAGGAACAGAAAAATGTTTTTATTCATCTACCTTCCACATTGATACGTTGTAGACAAGCTTACGGTTCAAAAAAGGATACATTTTTAGCAGCTAAATGCAAGACTACGCTAGCTGTCTCAAAGATAGCTTGTGACCGCGTTTGGGGAAATTTGACTAAAACAACTAGGTACCTATTTAAATATTATCCCTGTTCGATCCATTAACTTTTTGTATGTGTTTGTTTATCAATTGAACATGAAAAATCTTAAAATCTATACTAAATGTTCGAAAAACTATGTAGTCCTCGTCGGTAATCGATACATACTGACATTTTCTATGTTGTCTCAGTTCTGGGTGTTGTGGTACTGTCATTGTTTCATATTTTTATAACACAAGTGCTTTAACTACTTACCACAGAACCGAAGTATTGTATGTAATGTTGTTATTTTTGTTGTTTTCTTCGCTCGATTCTTTGAAGATAAAAGTAAGGTTCTATCGTGAAGTTGTATTAATTTTCATCCCATGTCACACTGGTAAAGGTAAACTCTGCAAAAAAGTTTGGTTGCCATTGAGTACGGAAAGAAGCAGAAGTAAGTTAGTGTGTATTACCGGTGCGGGGCCCGGGGCCGTCGTGGTTGCCGTGGCGCGTCTCGCTCGGGCGGTACTTGCCGAGGTGGCAGCGGATGGAGGTGGCGGTGAGGAAGTGCGCGCGCGTGTTCCGCTCGGGCCGCAGCGCGCACACGTAGAGGCGCGGCCCCAGCGACAGCGCCACGCACGCGCCCGCCGACAGCGACACGCACGCGCACAGCAGCGCCGCGCGCGCGCCGCTCACCGCGTACAAAGGGAAGAACGCCACCCACGTCACGCACGTCGCGTACGCCGCCGCACCCACGAACCTCAACCAATACCTCTAATTATCACCTTTAATCATGTAGTAGTTATTATCTGGAATGGGGGAACATTTCGCCGATTTATTATGTCACTAGCTGTTGACCGCGTCTTCGCCCGCGTTATTTCGGGATAAAAAGTATCCAATATGTTAATATAGAATGTCTTTTTACTAAATTTTATCCAAAACCGTACAGTAGTTTTTGCGTGAAAGAGTAACAAACATCTAAACATCCATTTAGTAGTAATTTTCTAATATTAGTGTTTTTATTTAGTTTAAAAATTTCACTTACTTTCACTGTAAGACGAAACAAGTTAACTAAGGAAAATAAAAATAACTTTGTGAAAAGTACATGTAATACTCGTAAATAAACAAAACATAGATTTTGATGAAGTACAGAAAAATTGTTCCTTAAATTATCAATAGATGGCGCTGTCCCTAGTTACATCGCGCTATCAAGATTTTTCACCGAATATGTATGTGAGGCAAGACGAATATAGTCAAAATTTTGCTATTTAATACACCCGTCGTGTACGAGTACTTGGACTTTTATATTTCAAGTCACCACCAGTACACAATCGTTGCGACAGTAATAAGCCAGGCTTAAATGCTTATTCGTCTATGAATATACAATCTGATTCTCTTTCACTAAAGTAGTCTGATTATTGTCGCACACTCAAAGACATACAAATCAGCACCAAAAACTGAAAGTTAGGTGCATCTGGCACCGCTAAGAAAAGACGGTATAGCGTTCAAAGGGTATTTTATAATATTATAGTAACAGCCTTCTAAGCGTTATTCACGTTGGTTCATTTCACAGGTTCTTTTTTTTCTTGTATTTCTTTTGGGCTTGTAGTCTTAAAGGTAAGGCTTGATTTCGCAGTTCGCTTGCACATTCATGTCACCTTTTAGCGTTATCTATAGCGAACAGTCATAGTCAAGTGAGTTACTTGGTCTCATTGAAGTTGTGGGGCAGCTTCCTGGTGCGCACGGCGAGCACGACGCAGGAGGCGAGGAGCGCGAGCGCGGGCACGAGCGGCGCGAGCTGCGCCGGCGCCGCCTCGCCGCCGCACGCCAGCACGCTGCGCGCGCGCGCCGGGTGCAGCAGCTGCGGGGCCGCGCCCCACGCCGCGCCGCTCCACGCCGCCGCCCCCGCCCCCGGCGCGCTCAGGCACACCCACGTCCACACCTGACGGGTAAGTAACAATCACTTTGGTGCTGTTGTTTTTTTGCGTGTGAGGAAGGTTTACAGAGCTCCTGGGGGGTGCTATATTTGTAGCAAGAGTCAAGCCTTCAAGGTAAGGGTGACAAGTCTAGTTACAGCTTTATTATGTTGTACTTATTGACCTTAAGCAAGGACTTCATTGCCACTTAACATAAGGTGATAAGGTGAATATTGAAGTGCAATATAAAAAAAACCCTGTCAAACTATCCGAAGGAACGACAAACCTCAGCCGTCGTGATAAATCTGCAATCAGTAGTTGGTGAAGCATTAAGTTCACATTTACCATATTAATCTTACCTGTGCACGCGAGGACAGAAGCCTCAGCTTGGCCGCCGGGCGCCGCTCAGCCGCCGCCACGAGCCGCGCCACGCGCACCGTGCGCGCCAGCACCGCCGCGTACACGCCGCCCAGCGCCGGCGCCGCCAGCCGCACCTGCGTCCATGATAAATATGTATATCGTCACCTGTCTTAAGGTCGCAACAGCAGAAGCACAACATAGACTTGAAAGGCCGGAGGTAGAGCTCACCACGACGCAGGGGACCGGTGCAGGGCGCAGGGCGGAGGCGATGGCGGCGGCGTGGCAAACGGCGGCGGAGCACAGCAACAGCGCGCAGAGCTCGCGCGAGGCGGACTTGACGACGGGCGTGCCGCGGTGCCGCCAGAACGTGGCCGCGCACGCCGCAACCACCGCCAGGCCCGCGCACCCCGCCCCCAGGGCCGCCCACCTCGCCCACGCGGCTGACGCACCCCATTCCACTGGCGATGGCAAGCAACCTGGATGCAAGCATTATATTTATGCAAAATACTGTTACCTTTTTGGTATTTCAGGAAAATCTACATTCGTTCATTAGAACATGTACCTTCCCTTGCGCAACGACCAGTTCGGAAATGCTGTAAGGAATTTATGTCCACACGTGATAGACGGTGTAATTTGGTTCGAAATGCGACTTACAGGAATGCCAAGTGAGATGTGTTCCGAAATCATGGGGTACTCTAGGGTATGCTGCGAATATACAGCGGTATATCGCACGAATTTTGGTAGCAATTACTGGTCCGCTGTATGTTGGGTCGGTGTCCGGGTGGGCAGAGGCGGCAGCCGGCGGCGGGCGGCGGCGCGGTGACGGCTCCGGGCGCGCACGGCACGCACGCCCAGCAGCAGCGCGCGCGCCCCTCCCCGCGCCGCGCCCACTGCCCCGCGCCGCACGGCGCCGAGCACGCCGCCTGCACGCCCGCAGCGCGCCTGCAATGTCACGCACAATTATATAGTTTAACCATTTTATAACCCACTTCGATTTACCATTGACGTCTCAACTAGGAGAGGAAACCAGAAATACTATAACGTTTTATTGCCTGAAGTTCTCAAACTGTGGAACGACCTCTGACTAGACTTGACGATTGATCGAGATATTTACAAGGCTCAAGCATTTATCACGCCTTCTGAAACACGTAGATGTTTTAAAAAAATCACTAATTCACTCGGATCGGGGATCTGACACACCCACGTAAACGGCAATAGCTTAGCTCTCGGTATCGTTTCCAAACATTGGTGATTACTCGAGACCTTATCCTAAATGACAGTATAATAATAACAGCAGTTCCAAACACTGTAAGCTTCAATGGCACGGCACCTAGCGGCAGCGGCGTCCCCCCCGCGCAGGTGCAGCGCGCCGCGCCGCCAGCGGCCCACGCGCTCGTAGCGCCACCCGCCGCCGTCGCGCACCAGGTTCATCACGTCGTACTCGCTCAACCTACGCCAGAAACATAACACTACATCCATCTCAAACCACCGAGGGAGGTGATGGAACTGCCCAAAGTGTTTAGTTCACCTTATTTTGTGCATTTCTTCCGTTTGCAACATACTAACACACACACACACACACGCCTAGCGGCTTTTTTACTATGTAGTGATAGTGCCCTTCAATATACTCTTAGGTATCAAATAAAAAGGCTTGATTAGTACTGTGCACTAAAACAAATTTCAAATCTAATCTTCGTAACAGTTTGAACTTTCACCGCTCATTATTTCGTAAATGTAAGTGCCAATTTTAAATATTATGTTTATGTAGTCATAGTGTAAGTGTGTGTGTAGCACTGACTCTGGCGGCGGGTCGCCGTTGTTGTCGAAGGCGACGAGGCCTCCGTCGGGCGCGCGGAAGCGGACGCGCGCCAGGTGCCGCCGGAACAGCGACACGTTGAACGGCTGCATCGCGGCGCACAGGCCCCCGCCCGCGGCTGCCCCCGCCCCGCTCCGCTGCCACTCACTCGCGTTCTGACAATTCAGACAGTTTTATTTAGGTATAAACCGATGAGGTCCAACCGAGGGGTTTAAATGGCTAGTCCTTCCCTTCTCAGAGCAGGGAGTCCCACACATGCCGCCCACGTAAAGAAAGAAAAAAATAATACTTATTGGTCGGTGTTTTTATTTCAGGGAGAGAGAGAATAGGAAGGTACAAACATTTTACTTTGTGACATATACAGATTCAGTAAACTGTCTTGGCTTTAAATGTTTCTATGCCAGAAATCTTCTTTTATATAAAATTCTCGTGTCACAATGTTCGTTCCCGTACTCCTCCGAAACGGCTCGACCGATTCTCATGAAATTTTGTGAGCATATTGAGTAAGTCTGAGAATCGGCCAACATCCATTTTTCATACCCCTTAGTGATAATTGCTTCAAAATTATTTATATGGCAAAACAACGTTTGCCGGGTCAGCTAGTAACATATAAAGAAATTGTTTTTTTTTGCGACGTGGAAATCTGTTATGAGATACGACCTGCCTATCGGGTATGTACCGTTGGTTAGTTGAAGTATGTATGTTCTGTGTAGAGCAGTGGAGCCAGGGCGGGTACCTTGTTGGCGGCGCCGCAGAGCGCGGCGTGCATGTCGTGCAGCGCGTGCGCCAGCGCGTACACGCCGCGCACCACCAGCGCTAGCTTCGGCTCCTGCGTGTACCCCGCGCTCAGCGACTCAGACCCTGCCGCACACACTATCTCTCACTACAAGTATATGTCACCGTAAGATTGTAAAAATCGTTAGATTACAATCTATCTCGCGAGATTGTAAACTGTCGACAGATTGTGAACCGTAACATTATGATTGCAATTTAACGTGTTATTTTTCGCTATATTGTAATCTATCGATGGGAATCGGTCAAATTGTGAACTGACGTAGAACGAAATGCATCTCGCGCGCTGATTGGTTGAGAGTTATGTGCCCCCCGCGCGTCCCCGTCTTTCGCCATATTTGTTTGTAATTTCGTTTGTTGTTTTTATACTATTAATTTATGGTATGTTTAAAGGACAGGAAATATTTATATTTGTTTATAAGAGTTTCTTAAAATTTTCCAATTTTAATTTGGGTTAAAAGACAAAATAATTCTTTCATTTTGTTGTAATTTTCAATTAAAATTTTGAGTGTTTGAAGAAAAAATATTTCGGTACAATTATTTCTCAAAGTATGTCAGGATTATTGATTACCTAGTAAATAAATACTTGAAGATTTTTTGAAGTGCATTTAATTTATTTAAACGATATCTCTATTTTTTTAAATAAAAGAAATGATTTGATTTGAATTTCATTCCTAACTTTACGGGGACATAGAAAGGCTGGTCGTGATTGGTTGCTCATACAATAAACCGACCAATCAGGAAGAGCTTTCGGACAGTTGACGGTTTGACGCCGGACAGATTGTAATTTAAAGGTTTCACTTCGATAGATTACAATACAGCGAAAAATAATCCGTTAAATTGCAATCCCAAGTTACGGTTCACAATCTGTCGACAGTTTACAATCTCGCGAGATAGATTGTAATCTAACGGTTTTTACAATCTTACGGTGACATATACACCATTTGTCTTATGTCTAAGTTAAATAAAATCTTTCAAAGAACGTAAGTAATAAATAGAACGTGAAGGACTTATTTTAATATCTAATTATTGTCAGAGTAACACCGCCTCTATGTAAAAGGTTCAACAGAGAGATCTGAGGTGATCCGTGTCGTCGGTAGCCACAACCGTTTACCTATGTAAATACTGAAAATATTACCCGTGCATTTAGGTACTCCGGCCAAAGGTTTTTCTGCCAGAGAACAGTTGAATTTCTGCTCCCAGAATTCCTGAAAAGTAAAAGTGGGAATTCTAGATTCGTCGGGTGACAACACTCTTGTTGGTCACTTCGAGAATGGGGTGGTTATAATAAAAACGTCCTAAACTGATGACCTTAAACCACGGATTCCTGAGATTGGTGTGTGGTTTGAGCGCGTGGTAGTACGCGTCGAAGTGCCGCAGGTACGGCGAGCGGATGCGCAGCGTGAGCGCGTGCTCCGCCGCGTGCTCCACGCCCGCCACCACGTCGCGCCGGTCCGCCCACCCGTCGCTCGCCACCAGCCGCAGCGGCGCTCGCCCCTCTGCAACCACCGCTACTCATCACATCGTTATCCACCCCACACAAAATTATATATAGCATATGGAAGGTACGTCTTCGCCAAAGAAATAAAAGACCAACAGGTACAGGTTGACACAGTGGAGCGTGAAATAAATATAAATACAGGAATCTAGACACGGCCATGGGTATCACGAGACGAGGCGTCACTAGCATTCTGATGAAAATAATTTAGAGACCTTCGACAGCAGCGCGTGCCATGCCTTGCAGTAGAGCTCTCGCCGTGCGCCCCTCGCACCAGCAGACGGCGACGCCGGGCCCGCCGCTCAGCCGCCGCAGCGCCGCCGCCACCGCCGCCGCGCCCGGCGCCGCTCGCAGCGCCGCCTCACGCGCCACACACACGCCGCCGCGAGCCGCCTCCTCGCGGAACGCCGCCATGCCGCCTTGCCCGTAGCTTTCTGTTCGCCCAAAATACAAGTATATAACGTAACACCTAAGCCCTCTCGTCGGTCTTCTGTTCCTAGTCACAAGACCAAACCTGGCACGCGTAGAGATAAAATTAAATACCCATTATTGTAACAATGTTTTTTTTTCTTGGTGGAGACTATTACCCTGCAGTAAAACATGGATTATAACTTTAACGTAAACATAAGTTATACATACCATCAGTGTGCAGTGCGTGCACGTAGGTCCAGTTGTGTGCACGCAGTAGCGCCACCATGAGCCGCGCCTGGTGCAGGTCCGACGGCACCACGCGGAAGAACGTCGAGAAGCGCGCGCGGTCCGACAGCTCTCGCGACGTCGCCGAGTACGACACCTGCCGAACGGACCATTCACTACTCAAGCGATTTAGTTCGCAGCCTCTCATTGTATCGATCCACTGTTGGATATTTGTCTCTCAAAAGGCACGCAGCTCTCATGAAAACCATTATAAATCTCGTTTTTCGATTCGCAATCCACATTTGAGTGCCAACTGTAGCATTCTGCATCAAGGGCAGTCCTTTTAAGAAATACATTTTGATGAATGATCAAAAAAAATAAGATTATGCCGATATAATAATAAGAGGTTACACACCTGCGGTATGGAGAAGAGTTGCAACAAGTTCTGTACTTGCACGGAGGCGGAGCTTGCGCCGGGGCCCAGCACGCCCAACAGCGGCACGCGCCCGCCGCGTCCTCCACCGGACTCCTGCCGTCAACCACGTTAGTAAACAAGTATTTCTTAAATCTTAATATTCTACCGCATCATTGACATCAAAACAAACAAAAAACATAACACAACTGCTGCTCTCAAAAATAGGACAATTATTTCAAGTGCGTACGAAGCGCGACACCTTGCGCTCACTTCGCGCTGACACTGACTGATAGAGAACTCTACACGTCAACACCGGAGGTCTCCGTGTGTGTTTTTCTCTAGGAATAATTAAAACTAGAATGAATGTAGTATTTGACCGTTAAATTAAGTTAACTGTGTCATTTGCAAGAAAAAACATTATCTCAAATAATATTTTGTAAAAGTCCTTTATTTCAAAACTCAATGAATATATTATAAATTATAAACATGTATGGACATGATTATAAGATTAGAGATAACTGTAAAAATGGCGTGCAGTTAGGATTGCAATAGCAATGTTAAGGATAACTACTGAGTTTCTTGCCGGATTTTTCTCAGTAGGTAACACAATATGAAACCTTATAACAAGTTATTTATTACATTTTAAACTTAAAGCAATATTATTATAAATGCTAAAAGTATTATGAAAGCGTTAATTACAGTAAACTCCTTTTTTCTGTTGTTCAGTCAAAAGTAGACAAACGAACCAGAGCACAGACGGGCGAAGTCCTGTCAGCGTCGGCATCAGGCGAGATCGCGTCCCGCACCAGGTCGATGGTCTGCCGCAGCGCGGTGGGCGGCGCCCAGCACGAGTCGCGCAGCTCGGCGCCGAGCCGCAGCCCCGGCAGCAGCGCCCCGTCCGCGCGGATGGCGTCCAGCGCGCGCAGCGTCGCCTCCACGCGCTGGATGCCGTAGTGCTCGCGCACGCGGCCGCACCGCGACCCCGCGCGGGCCTCCAGCGGGGCAGAGTGCACTGCAAATAATGCACCGAAACGAACCTGCAACAACACACAATCAATCTTCAATCACAACATTTACTCCTATTGGGCCTTGTAATTAAATTAATTATCCTATTATGACCTATTGTACATATAAACAAGCGAATGCGAAACAAGCGAATGCGAACCACGCAACGACACTATTGTTTTGAGAAAACAAAAAAGTAGTAGTATAATAATGTTAAAGTTGTAAACTAGCTACAGTTGATAACTGAGCGGTGCGCTTGCATCGTTAAGTTTATTTAGGTTATACATACAATGTTTATTAAGTAGGCGTAAAGTAAAGAATAAATACAGTGTGTACCTTTGATATCTAAATGTTTTCTACAATATTAATAAAAATTTAAAAGATTGGAAGAAATTTAGAAGAAGTTGTTCACTGGTTATTTAGTGACACTCTAGAGGGATAGCTGTTGTGAACGATACACTGTAATTCGGAAATACAACACACGGTTAGGAAAACGACTTGTTATAAGTACCGCGCCACTAACGACTGCGCGCGCGTCACTGCCGCCTCCCGTGGCGCCAGCCACCGACCGCACCGCCTGGCTCGCCCACAACACAATCAACCACACCGCCATGCCGACACCGACTGACGGATGATGCCGCGTCGTAACACGTCGCATAACGCAGCTCTATAACATCGACAGTCCAAATAAACCTATAGCATGGAAAATAGTCCTTAAGTTTATTATTACCCAAGTCAAAGTTTTAAATGACCGAAAATAAAATAAAAATAATAGTTTAGAAAACTAAAAAACACGCTTTTAGGACGCACTAAAAGTTACAAAATAATTCAGACATTTAGAAACAAAGACAGAAAGAAAGCGTGAAACGTTTATGTTATCTTTACTCTTTTTGGACAAAACGCTCCACGTTTTAGTGCGTGCTAAAAACGTGTTTTTTAGTTTTTTATACTATTTTTTTTATTTTATACTTTTTAGTTTTCTCATGTATAAATTATTATATAATTCTTTTTCGTATCCCATTCAGCAAACCCTTTCATTTAATACCCATATCATAGGGTGCATTTCAAATAGCCTGTCCGCCATGTTCGATTTAAGTCACGCGACTATTTTTTTCGTATTCCTGACAGCAAGCCCTTTTATTTGATACCCATATTATGTAGTGCATTTCAAATAGTCTGTCCGCCATCTTGGACGCCCGCCATATTGGATTTGAGTCACGTGACATTTTTTTTCGTAATCCTGAGTGCAAACCCTTTCAATTGATACCCATATCATGGAAGTGCATTTCAAACAGCCAGTTCGCCATCTTGGGGAGGCCGCCATATTGGATTTGTAATGACGTTTCTTACCTAGTCATATATTGTCATTAGAACTCAGAGCGTCTGCCTAATTACACCCTAATCAAAGATCGGGAAGTGGGTCAAATTAAGATTTCAAGATTTTCTTACATAGTTAGAAGTGAAGCTAATAAAAGCGTGTTAAAAAAAGATCTAAAAATAAAAATCCTACTTTTTCCTCCAAAGAAATGAAAAAATGCATTGACCGTCCAATGCGAAACCACCAGAGTCGCCACGCAATGTTGATGTTGATGGTGATGGTGATGGTTTTTAATATATAACACCGAACACTTATGCGAAAAGATGAAACGCAATGATACCGCGATGTAAAAAGGATCACTGCCATCTCTTATAAAACTGATAAACTAAAAAAATATATTTCGTTAAAATATCATTAAATCACTTTCCTGTGGTCCGATTTCTACGATTTTGGTTTTTATTGACGCGAAAAAAAAAATAGGTATTATGAAAAAAATAACCACTCAAACTTATGATTTTGTAACCTATCTTTTTGTAACCTAACTTTTTGTAACCTAACTTTTTGTAACCTAACTTTTTGTAACCTAACTTTTTGTAACCTAACTTTTTGAAACCTAACTTTTTGTAACCTAACTTTTTGAGACCTAACTTTTTGTAACCTAACTTTTTGAGACCTAACATTTTGAAACCTAACTTTTTGAGACCTAACTTTTTGAAACCTAACTTTTCGAGACCTAATTTTTTGAAACCTAACATTTTGAAACCTAACTTTTTGAGACCTAACTTTTTGAAACCTAACTTTTTGAGACCTAATTTTTTGAAACCTAACTTTTTGAAACCTGATAACAGTAGTTAGGTTAAAGGCTGTGTGGATTGTATAAATTTGTTAGGTTACAATTAGTTAGATTAGAAGAGAGGTTTTTTTCGATTGTTAGGTTAGGTTAGGTTAGGTTATAAGTAACAATCGATACAGTAGTTAGGTTAGGTTAGGTTAGGTTAGGTTAGGTTAGGTTAGGTTAGGTTAGGTTAGGTTAGGTTAGGTTTTTTTTTTTTTTTTTTTTTTTTTTTTTTTTTTGTGTTTATGAATTGCTATTTACCTCTTCATGTGTAAAAAGAGACTTTGTTTTGCTATTTACTTTAAATTATTGCTATTATATTATGTTGTTTACTTTTATCAAAAGAAAAATTACTAAGTTATTTTTATGCCTATGTTACGAAAATACTAAAGTTGCTAATAATATCGAAACTTGTTCGATTCACAATTTATTATTTTTGGAATATAAAGATTTTACAAATTTTTGGTACTTGCATTTTAAGAGAGACTGTAGTCAGTCTGCTCGTTGATGCGAGAGATTGCAGCCTTTATGCGTGTGCACAATTTGTGGTTTGTCGCAGAGTGTTTTGTATCCAAATTGCTACCGGTTTTCTTGTTGAACACGGTGCAGTTAATACATTGGGTCTTCTCCGGACATGATTTGTGGGGGCACTTCTCTAATTGGTGACTCTCTGACGCACAATGGGAACAGGGTTTCACTGTAGCTTGGCACTTTGTTTTTGTGTGTCCATATTGGAGGCACACAAAACATTGAACAAAACGGGAAAAGTCCTCAACGTGGACTCTTGAGTGTTCCACGTTGAGTCTTCCCTCTTGTATAACACGAGCGCGAACAGATGCAGACACTTCGAACACTGCGTTATATAATTCCTTATTTCGATTTGACACGTAAAAACACAAACGAATGTCACTACTGTCTATGTCATTTTGCTCTTGCACAATCTCAAGAAGTTCTTTCTGGGGGACTTCTTTGGGTATTCCCTTTAGTATTACTAAAGGTGGGCGACGTCTGGCTTGCTCTGCATCAAAGCCAGGTAGTTTTTTGGTACGCTCAATGGTAGCCTGGCACTGTTCGGGGTTGTCAAATTCTATGCACACTTTGCCGTTTGCCATTGGGGTTACCTTATTCGGGGCGTACTTCATTGAACGGAAAGAGATGTTTTTCTTCCATTCATTTATAACTTCCTTTGAAGTTTTTTCTGTGTTTTCTGTTTTTATGACTATTGCGGGTTTGGTAATTGCGGGGGGGCGAATGGACTTTTTAGGGGCTAACACTGATGCATAAGAAGGTGGGATCGGGTTTAATGGCACTGTTTGGGGGTTGGAATTAGGAGGGGGTTGAGACTTGATCTCATTGCAAGTGTCTACTAATAGTTTTTCCAGTCTCTGGGTCTCAGAGGCAAAACTCTCCATCTTCTTATCCACAATATCGGCAACACATTTTACAAGTTCTTCCTTGAAACCATACTTCAGATCGAATACGGATGACTCGGCACGATTTGTGATCTCCGAAAGGGTCTCAATTCGGGTATCGATTAGGAAGGAGGTTTCATTGAGAAGAAAATTGGCATCGTCTGTCTCTGACTTGCGAAGGTCAGGAAAAGTCTCAATGCAGCATCTCAATTCCTCACAACAGTCTATTATGACTGCCTTATTTTCTCTAGTAAGGGACTGTCTCTGGGTCACAGCGGCTAAGATGGTCTCACCGAGACCCTTAACTAGTCGGTAGAAATTGTATTGGTCAGTACACTCTCCTGACTTGTACTCATTTACGATGGGGGGGGGTGGGGGCTCTTTAGCCGACATCCTGACTAACACACAAGCACGAAACAACAATAAAACACTATCCTAATACAAATGTGGACAAATTTACTAACTTAATGACGAAGTGGCAGTGAAAGGGTTAACAGTTTATTTCAGAATCTACGTAAAAACACCTAATGAGACTAATCACTATCTAATTACTATTAAATTTGGGCAAAAACGTTAAGTAGTTTAACGTTGGCAGCTAAAGGGTTAAGAGGGGGGGGTGACTATATATGGAAAAGAGGGGGATAATTATTTAATTACTATAAGTAAAAGAATTATTGAAATCGGACGAGAAATGACGAAGTTATTGAATAAAACGTTAAATTAATTACTGGCTAACTCAGGGAAAAAGTGCACCTAAGGTCCGACTTTTTCCCCATACAAATTTTCGAAATTCGACTGAGTCCAAAAATTATTTTCGAAACTATAAGGGATAGAAGAATGGGGGTGGTACCACCAGAAGGGTGGGCCCAAACGCTATAAAAACCTAAAAGACAAAAGTACTATATTACCTGAAACTACTAGACTATGAATTTTTGAAATATCTAACAAATTAATTTATCTGGACGACTAAATTGCAATTCGTATTTTCGCCTAAGTCCAAAAACTTAGAAAATTCGCGAAAATGCCAAAATGCGTCTTACGAGCGTCGGGACAATTGGGAACCGTAGGGATAATTAGGAGGGAACTTCGGATCACAATGGGAGCCACAGAGGTCTTCCCCATTGGACCCGAAAGTCCGGTTGGTTAGGTTAGGTTAGGTTAGGTTAGGTTAGGTTAGGTTAGGTTAGGTTAGGTTAGGTTAGGTTAGGTTAGGTTAGGTTAGGTTAGGTTAGGTTAGGTTAGGTTAGGTTAGGTTAGGTTAGGTTAGGTTAGGTTAGGTTAGGTTAGGTTAGGTTAGGTTAGGTTAGGTTAGGTTAGGTTAGGTTAGGTTAGGTTAGGTTAGGTTAGGTTAGGTTAGGTTAGGTTAGGTTAGGTTAGGTTAGGTTAGGTTAGGTTAGGTTAGGTTAGGTTAGGTTAGGTTAGGTTAGGTTAGGTTAGGTTAGGTTAGGTTAGGTTAGGTTAGGTTAGGTTAGGTTAGGTTAGGTTAGGTTAGGTTAGGTTAGGTTAGGTTAGGTTAGGTTAGGTTAGGTTAGGTTAGGTTAGGTTAGGTTAGGTTAGGTTAGGTTAGGTTAGGTTAGGTTAGGTTAGGTTAGGTTAGGTTAGGTTAGGTTAGGTTAGGTTAGGTTAGGTTAGGTTAGGTTAGGTTAGGTTAGGTTAGGTTAGGTTAGGTTAGGTTAGGTTAGGTTAGGTTAGGTTAGGTTAGGTTAGGTTAGGTTAGGTTAGGTTAGGTTAGGTTAGGTTAGGTTAGGTTAGGTTAGGTTAGGTTAGGTTAGGTTAGGTTAGGTTAGGTTAGGTTAGGTTAGGTTAGGTTAGGTTAGGTTAGGTTAGGTTAGGTTTTTTTTTTTTTTTTTTTTTTTTTTTTTTTTTTTTTTTTCTTCATAAGTTGTTTTTCAGTTTAAGTTTTTAGCGACGCTGGTTTTGAAAACTATGGTGGTTGATGTGCAAAGTTTGTCTATCACATCACTTGACCCTTTGCAGAGTATGTAGCGGTGCTACTCCATCTGTGTCAAGCGAGACAACAATTATTTGGGAATCTTCTCTGCATGGGATAACAGAGTTACAACGATTATAACGGAATTTAGAAGACAATGTTGTTCAAAAGAGGGCATTGGGTAACATCTTTCTGTTCTAAGTAGAACAGAATTAAGAGACGGCAAGACAGTTAAAAGGAAAGGAAATAGGAAGGGGGGGGAGAAAAAATACAAGTGGAAGAATTAAATTACAAGACAAAGAATTTTTACGAGTTGGGATGCACCGAGTGCACTACATCCCATAATCTACTTGGCCATCAATTCGAGCTATCATGCTCTTTATGCGAGGGCAGAGTTTTGCGTTGGTCGCATTGTGAGCAAGGTCTGCTCCGGTTTGGCCAGTTTTGGTCGCGTGCTTGTTACAGTTGTAACAGCACCTCTTGGTGAGGTCATTTTTGTTCGGACAATCGGCAATTTGGTGCCCGACACTTGCGCAGTAAGCGCACGGTTTGGTGTCGTTTTCGCACTTTGCCTTGGTGTGCCCAAACTGCAGACAGGTGAAACACTGTACGAAGCGGCTGAAATCTTCGATGTGGACCTTGTTGTGGTCCACATTGAGCTTCTGTTTCTGGATGATGATGAGGCGCTCTTGGGGGGTTACTTCTATAACTGCATTATACAGTTTTTCGTTCCTGTTTGACGTGAGGAAGCAAAGGCGGGGCGACTCTAAGTCATTTTGATACTTCAGGAGACCAATAAGTTCATCCCGAGAGATGTCCTTAGAGACCCCCTTCAGCATCATCATGGGTCTACGCCGCTTTGCCTCCTCCGCCATCAGGCCGTACACTGTGCTCGTACGTAACAGAGTTTCGTCGCATTGTTCGCGGGTTTCGAATTCAACCCTTATCTTACTGTTAGACAAGGGCTGAATTTTTATCGGCGCATACTTCTGCTCACGGAAGCTGACGTTTTTCTTCCAAGCATCTATAACTTGTTGGTGAGTTTTCTTGCTGTCAAGTGGGGTAATTACAATAGCCGGATTGGTGACCGGCACGGGTTTCGGTGGTGTTTTGGCTGCAGCAGACGCATAAGACAAAGGTGCCATCACCGGCACGACGGGGACTGGGGGAGCGGTCTTGAGCTCTCTCTTCATAGCGGCGAACTCGGTCTTAACAGCCGCTATGACCTCGTCTTTGATGCTGGAGGTGGCATCCTTTGTCTCAGTCATTGAGGTGTACAAGGAAGACTCCTTTGCTTCCTCCACGAACTTATCTTTTAGTTCACCAACGAGGTACTCCAGGGCGTAACTAAGTAAATCAGTGCAACTGAGGATGGTAGACTTGTTTTCGCGCGTGAGACTCTGTCTCTGGTTCACTGCTAAGTTGATTGTCTTAGTCACATCTTTACACACCCGGTAGTAATCCTCCAAGGTCTTAATATCGGTGATTTGGTGTTTAAGTTCGATGGGGGGGGGCGGGGGTTCTTTTGGTTCCTTACTAGCCATTGCAGATCGATTCCTACAACAACTAGCGAAAACAAAATATTTTTATAAGTTTTTGGCAGACAAGGGGTTAACAATATTTTATGAACAACTATTTAAAACTACTAATACAACTGAAACTAATTTAAAACTGACGATTTTCTAACAAAAAGAACGTTATAGTACTAACGTTTTGGCGACAAATGGGTTAACAACAAAGTGGGGTAGGACAAAAGAAGGGGTAATTTATTTAAAGAATACTAGTGAAAGAATCTTGAAAATCGGTTAAGAAACAACGGAGAAATTAATTAATTACTGAAAATTTGAATTGACTAACTTTGGGAAAAAGTCCACCTAAGGTCCGACTTTTTCCCCATACAAATTTTGCGAAATTCAAAACCCAGAGTTTCTAACTCCGGGGCTATAAGTGATGGAGGGATGGGGGTGGTACCACCAGAAGGGTGGACCCAAACGCTATTGAACCTAAAAAGACAGAACTACTATATGACCTGAGACTAAGAAACTAGAAATTTTTGAAGTGTCCAGGAAATTAATTTATCCTGACGACAAAATTCGGAGTTGTGTTTTCGGCTAAGTCCAAAAACTTAAAAAATTCGAAAAAATTAGAAAACGCGGCTTATGAAAGTCGGGTCTTCGGGAGGGCGTAGGGGCAAATTGGAGGGAACTTCGGATCACAATGGGAGCCACAGAGGTCTTCCCCATTGGACCCGAAAGTGGTTGGTTAGGTTAGGTTAGGTTAGGTTAGGTTAGGTTAGGTTAGGTTAGGTTAGGTTAGGTTAGGTTAGGTTAGGTTAGGTTAGGTTAGGTTAGGTTAGGTTAGGTTAGGTTAGGTTAGGTTAGGTTAGGTTAGGTTAGGTTAGGTTAGGTTAGGTTAGGTTAGGTTAGGTTAGGTTAGGTTAGGTTAGGTTAGGTTAGGTTAGGTTAGGTTAGGTTAGGTTAGGTTTTTTTTTTTTTTTTTTTTTTTTTTTTTTTTTTTTTTTTTTTTTTTTTTTTTTTTTTTTTTTTATTCAAAATGTTATAAGTGTAAGTTTTTCTATTTTCCATATAAGGTTTTGTGTTGTGTTTCACTGTATTATATCTCACATCGTTGGTGAATTTCAGAGTTTTCACCTCCGAGGAGGGGTTCCATCTGTCACCAGACGAGACAACGCTTTGATATTGGGGACTTCTCTGCATGTGTAAACAGAGCCATAACAAAAGGGAGGGAAAAGATAGGGCTATTTATATGAAAGGGAAGGATAACATCTTCCTGTCCGAGGACAGGATTAAGAGACCGAGAGTCGGTACACTTGGAGGGAAGAGAGGGGTGGGGAAAAAAGAGAAGAGGGAAAAGGTAAGACGCAGAAATACAATTAGACACAATTGAGACGTGAAGTTTTTACGTTCACGTCCCATAATCAATTTGGCCTTCGATCCGGGCCATCATTGATTTTATTCGGGGGCACAATTTGGAGTTGGTGGCATTGTGCGAAGTATCGCCTTTTTGGCCGGTTTTTGTGGCCAACTTGCTACAATTGTAGCAGTTGCGCTTTTTCGGATCATCCTTGTGTGGGCACTCAGTAATTTGGTGCCCGACACTGGCACAGTAAGCGCAAGGCTTGGTTTCGTTAGTGCACTTGGACTTTGTATGTCCGAATTGCAGGCACGAGAAACATTGGACGAACCTTGAGAAGTCGTCAACGTGAACCCTGTTGTGGTCCACGTTAAGCTTCGCTTTTTGCAGGATGATGAGGCGCTCTTGTGGGGTGACTTCAATTACGGCGTTGTAGAGTTTGTCGTTCCTGTTCGCAGTAAGGAAGCAAAGACGTGGCGACTCGAGGTCGTTCTGGTGCTTAATGAGGCCAATAAGTTCATCACGGGTGATGTCCTTAGAGACCCCCTTCAGCACCATAAGCGGCTTGCGACGCTTTGCCTCCTCCACATACAGTCCCGACATTTTTTCGGTGGTCCGCTCGATGGTCTCGTCACACTGCTGCTTCGTCTCGAACTCAACCCTTATCTTCCCGTTAGATATGGGCTGGATCTTGACAGGCGCGTACTTCTTTTCACGGAATGAGATGTGTTTCTTCCAGGCGCTAATTGTGTCCTGGTGAGGTTTCGTGGCATCGTAGGGTGTTATAACGATGGCCGGATTAGTTACTGGGGTGGGTTTTATATTTTTGGACGCAACGGACGCGTAAGACACGGGGGCCACTGACGGCACAACGACGGGGACGGAGACTGGGGCGATGTTCTGCAGCTCCTTTTTCATTGCGGCGAATTCCGACTTGACAGCCGCAATGACCTCGTCCCTGATGCCAACAGTGGCATCCCTTGTTTCACGCACAGACTCTTGTGGAGAAGATTCTTTCGCTTCCTCCACGAACTTGTCCTTTTTCAGCTCCGCATTTAGGTACTCCAAGGCGTACAGAAGTAAGTTAGTGCACTGGTGAACGGTGCTCTTGTTCTCTCGAGTGAGACTCTGGCGTTGGTCCACTGCAAGGTTGATTGTTTGAGTCACTTCTTTGCACACCTTGTAGTAGTCGTCGAACGACTTAATTTCGGCGAGCTTCCTTTTAAGTTCAATGGGGGGCGGGGGAGGTTCTTTAGGTTCTTTACTCGCCATCTTTGCTGTTTAAACACAGATAGCGAGCAAAAACACAAGTTAAAAAATTTTCGGCAGACAAGAGGTTAACAGAAACTACTAATTACTATCCAGAAACTAAAAGACTAAATTACTACAAACGAATTTCAAAATTTTTCTAAGACACAGAACGTTATGATACTAACGTTCTGGCAGACAAGGGGTTAAGACACTAAATGGGTACTAGAAAAGAAGGGGGGAATTATTTAATGAAGATTGGTACTTAAAGTTCGAAAATCGCTCAAGAAATGACGGAGATATTAATTAAAAACGAAATATTTAAATTGACTAACTCGAGGAAAAAGTGCACCTAAGGTCCGACTTTTTCCCCATACAAATTTTGCAAAATTGAAAACCCAGAGTTTCTAACTCCGTGGCTATAAGTGATGGGGGGATGGGGGTGGTACCACCAGAAGGGTGGACCCGAACTCTATTAAACCTAAAAAGACAGTACTATGATATTACCTGAAACTACTAAACTAGAAATTTTTGAAGTGTCTACGAAATTAATTTATCTAGACGACAAAATCGCGATTCGTATTTTCGTCTAAGTCCAAAATCTTAAAAAATTCGGGAAAATTGGAAAACGCGACTTATGAAAGTCGGGTCTTCGGGAGGGCGTAGGGGCAAATTAGGAGGAACTTCGGATCACAATGGGAGCCACAGAGGTCTTCCCCATTGGACCCGAAAGTCCGATGGTTAGGTTAGGTTAGGTTAGGTTAGGTTAGGTTAGGTTAGGTTAGGTTAGGTTAGGTTAGGTTAGGTTAGGTTAGGTTAGGTTAGGTTAGGTTAGGTTAGGTTAGGTTAGGTTAGGTTAGGTTAGGTTAGGTTAGGTTAGGTTAGGTTAGGTTAGGTTAGGTTAGGTTAGGTTAGGTTAGGTTAGGTTAGGTTAGGTTAGGTTAGGTTTTTTTTTTTTTTTTTTTTTTTTTTTTTTTTATTTTTTATTTTTTTTTTTTTCGCCTACCTCCAACGTTATCGGAGCCTATTTCTACGTTTTGGGTGTGTTTTTAACTCATTCACTCAAGTTCTCGCAATCGCTACTGGTGCATTCATTCCACATACAATATCTTTCTTTCATTCATCTCTAGCATTCTTTGGATCTGGGCCTGATCCTTTCTACCTCCGACTTTTTATATCTTTGTACCTATTCTATCTATCTTTATATTTATTTTTCTTTCTTGTTTCTAGCCTAGACCGGGGGTAGGTCTTTCTTTTATTGTTCCTATATGTATTCTATTCTATATAATTATTTTTATTTATTTCTATTAAGATACACGGGGGGAGTGGAGTGGGGGGGGGGGGGGATTGGGTGGGGGGGGGGTATTGCTTTATTTTTACATTTCCTTAATTAATGCCTTATTTCTGTTACATTGTTCTCTATACTATTTAATGCTATCTTATTCTATCTTATTTTATACATTTCTTATGTATGTTTACAAATATATTTCCACAATATACCTTAAACAATACTTTACTTAACCTATTTATTTATTTATATTATTAACTACTTTTATTACGTGCCTACAATATTCTAAGAATGTTTCGTTTGTTGAAAATAGGGGCAGATTCCTTACATTTAAATCTGTCCCTAGTTTCTGCTCTAAGTTGTACCTTTTGTGTGCAAAAATTGGGCATTCCAGGATAAGATGTAGGATGCTTTCTTCCTCGATAGGGTCGCATCGGCACGACGGGCTCTCCTTGCACTTGAATCTGTTCAAGTATGAGGAGAACCCCCCGTGCCCCGTGTAGAGCTGAGCCAGCTGACCGTCCATCCTCATCTTTCTTACGGTCCTATAGGCCCTAATGGCATCTGGGAAGAAGGCCCTTGTAACTCCGGCGACGGCCTCCGTCCGGTACCTTCCGTCCCACTCGCGGAGCGTCTCCTCGCGGATTATGCGCCTCGCGAATGAGACGGGACACCTATCATAGTCAGGCCGCCGCCTGCTGTTCAAGGCTGCCTCCTTGGCCAACTGGTCTGCCCTCTCGTTACCCGTTATTCCTATGTGGGCTTTAATCCAGTAGAGGTCGATTTTCTTGTTTTGGGTCTTCGCCTTTCTGAGGTGCTCTCTTATTTCAATTGCCAGTGGATGGGTGGAGCCGGGGTTTTTGACAGTCTCCAGGGCCGCCCTGGAGTCGCTGTATATGGCGCAAGTTCCTCTCTGCTTGAGGGCTTCCTCTGTCGCGCAGAATAGCGCGTAGAGCTCAGCCTGGTAGACTGTGCAGTATGATGAGAGGGTAAGCTTCCTGGTTTTGGCCTCCACCTCTCTCCATATGGAGAGCGCCGCACCCACTTTACCCTCTATCTTGCTTCCATCAGTGAATATGCGCACGTCATATTCACTGTGGAGGCTGTACTGCTCCTCGTCCACCAGGCTTCCGAACTCTACCGCTATTTGTTGCGCTGGGTGCAGCTCTCCTACCGCCGGGGACATTGTCTCTATCTCTCGGCCCCCCAAACCCGGTAGTGGCGCTCCCTTCTTGGCCTCGTATAACGAGGCCGCCTCTCGGACTCGGAGGTCTAGGGGGAGCGTCCCTGTGAGGAGGAGGGCAGAGTTCAGAGACACTGTCCGGTAGGCCTTGCACATCTTCTGCGCGAACCCTCGTTGCACCGCGTTGAGTTTCTTGCGCACCCCCAGTTTGTGCGCCGCTGGTTCCCAAGCAGCTGCTGCGTAGAGCACCACCGGCTCCACGGCTGCCGTGTATATCGCTCTTATTACTTCCGGATTTAGTCCCCATCCCACCCGTGCTGCCTTTACGAGCTGCTTATATATGTTTGTGGCTCGCACGCAGACGCTGCTGACATGCGCTTCAAATGTCAGTTTGTTGTCAATTGTCAGCCCCAAGATCTTTATCTGCTTTGACATGGCCACTTCGACCCCAGCCATGCTCAGTCGCGGGGTGTCATGCTTTAACTTTTTTGTTATAAGCATGGCGCTTGTCTTGTGTGGTGCGAATTTAAGCTTGTTTTTAACCCCCCACTCGTGAACATGGCTGAGGGCGACATTTGCCTGTCTCTCTATTTCGATGGCTTCCTGGCCGTCGAATGCGAGCACGACATCATCCGCGAAGGCCTGGCAGTGGAATCCCATTGCTTCGACCTCTCGCAGGAGTGGGTCTAGGAGCAGGTTCCAGAGGATGGGGCCCCCTATTGAGCCCTGGACGCAGCCCTTTTCAGTACTCCTCGTGCACTTTCTGCCCCCGTATCTCACTTCCACCCTCCTGTCCTCCAGGTAGCTGCCCATGACCCGCCTCAAGTCCCCCGGGCACCCCTCCTCCGCCAGTCTGGTCTTTATTGCCGGCCACCAGGCATTGTCGAAGGCGCCCTCAATATCCAAGGAGACTAGTGTGACTAGTCTCTTGGCGCTCACTTTTGCACGTACATGCTTAATGAGCGAGACGAGGGCGTCCTCGGTACTCCTCTGCGGCATAAAGCCGTACTGGCGGGGGCTGACGCCCGGCAGAATGTGGAATTTGAGGCGGTTCACGAGCATCTTCTCATAAATCTTCCCCAGGACCGGCAGCAGTCCAATCGGCCGGTATGATTTTGGGGCGGTGTAATCCTCCCTCCCTGGCTTCCTGAGGATCACCACTACCGCTTCTTTCCACGTCCTGGGGAAGTGGTGGAGTTCAAGGCATTTGTTTGTGAGTGCGAGGAACACTTCTGGGTCGCTGCTAATTGCCATCTGGCATACGTCGGCTGTGAGGCCGTCTGCTCCCGGTGCCTTCTTCGGATTGAATGACTTCACCGCGACTTCCAGCTCTTCAGGGGTAAACGGTGGGTCATGGTTGTCATCATGCCCCAACTCGTTTGTTTCTTTTGCTCGTCGCCTTACTTGCCGGTGGTAGTCTTTGTCCGTTTCGGCCGTGTCACTGGGGTAGAAGGATTCCGCCAGGAATCGCACGGATTCCTCCGGATCCAGCACATGGTCCCCCCTTCTCAAGGGCAGGTCTTCCTCTCTCCTCGCCGTCCTCGCCATTATCCTGTAGATTCCCTCCCACATCCCTTCCCTATCCTGTTTCCCGCAGAATTCCTTCCAGCTCAGCGTTATCGCCTCTTCAACCTCCTTCTCATACTTATTTTTCTGTTCCAGGTACAGAGCCACAACTTGCGGTCTTCGGTGCGGCGCTGCGTTCCTGATCCTCCGCTTCCGGACGGCTACCTCTTTCTTCGACGCTGCGAGCTCTTCGGTCCACCATGGCATGGTAAGTGTTTCCTTATTTTTCTTTTTGGGGATGGTTTCGTTGCTTGCGTTTATCACCGCCCCGGTGTATTGCTCCACTTTTAGGTCCAGGTCTTCTTTGCTGTTTGTTTCTCGTATCCTACCTAGGGTTATACCTGCTTCTAGCATGAACTGAGGCAGTTTCTCACGAAACTGCTCCCAATTTGCTTTCCTTGTATTGTATACCCTAGTGGTTCTTTCGGTTCTTAGCCCCTTGGATTTCTGTAGCAATAATTCGAACACTATGCCATTGTGGTCCGACCCCGTCAGGCTCTCGTCCACTCTCCATCCGTCCACGAAGCCAAGGAAGTCTTCCGAGCAGGCCGTCACGTCGATGTGGCTGCTGTACCTCTTTCCTCCCCTGATGGTGTCGAATGTGGGGGTGTCGCCGCTGTTTATAATGTGGAGACCCATCTCCACCATCACTCCGCACATATACTCCCCCCTTTGGTCCTCCACGTCGCTGCCCCACCAGGTACTTTTGGCGTTGGCGTCGCCTCCGATGACTAGCCTCC